>VZTG01004488.1:118254-319852 GCA_013397845.1 Melanocharis versteri | reverse complement strand
TGAAGATGATCTCAGAGATAATGAAGAGAACCTTTGCTTCTGAACAGCTCATCCTTAAAAGCGTACCCCATGGGTCAGTGGCCCACAGAGGTAGTTGTGGGAAAACTACCAAATGTGGGAGGGACCTTCACGGTACAAGCAGATTTACACCCGGGCGCTGCTTTGCTGTGACATTAAATCTACAAGAGAACTGTTTCTTTTGGAGAGGTCTCCATGGCATGGCAAGGCAAGAGAGACTTTTCTTTCTCTGAGTGAACTGGAAAAAGACTATTTCAGAAGTGATAAGCTGACTAAGGGGTCCAAGTTTGGTCTCTTTATGTTGTAAGTAGGGAAGAAAAGATGAGAAGTAGGGAGAGGAGAAGTGTTCTGATTCTTATTATTTTCCTTTTAGTTCTGTTAATAAAGTTTTCTTTATGCTCTTTAAAATTTTGAGCCTGCCTTGCCTCGTCCTAATCCATATCTCACAGCAAAAGTTGAATAGATGATTTTAGTGGGTGCACTAATGGTCAACTAGAACTAAACCCAAGACAGTCTTCTATATAGATTTCATTGCTTGTGCAGACAGACATAAATTAACCTGAAGTAGCACTTCTGTGACCAACATGGATGGTGAGAAAGAGATGTGGGTCACCATATTTTCACAAAACATATCTTGAACAATTCTTTTCTTCCTTCTATATACTAAACTGTTGGGGCAAATATGATTTTTCAGAAAGAGGAAGAGCATTAGGATCCATCCTTGCATTGTTTGTGTCAGTGTTCACTGGTAGTAATTTTGTAATCTCCTCACCCCTTTCAAGTGTATGTCAGCTGAATGAGACAGCTTGTATGTAGGTTTGGCCTCCTGCAAGTACTAGGAAATGTTACTTTGCTTTTTCTCTATTACTGTGGGTTGAGATCTTACTGTGTTGCAGTCATTGAACATTTTACATAAGTGAAGAAATGATTATCGTGGCTCAGCTCATGAGCGGTGACATGCTAAGCCAAAATAGCCTCATGGCTCATCTGGACTTAATAGGCAGAATAATCTACAGTCTTTGGTTTTTTTCAGAAATTTAAAAGCATTTAAGCTAACATTTTTGAAAAATACCTAATACAAAATACAAAATGAATCGCGGGAAGGTATTCAGATTTTGAAACTTATTTAGGCCAGCTCTGCATATCTCTCAAATGTAGGGGTGGTACTAAGAGAAGGAAATGAGCATTTGGTAGAATCTTGGCGTCTTTTTGCTCTGTCTTTCCCACCATGACTACATGATCTAGTTACTTCCAAGTGAGCAATGAGCCTGTTTAATTTGATTAAAAGCAAAACTTTATACCTTTCTTTGTCGCGGCGCGAGCCCGGTGACCTTGGAAGGTGCCTCGTCCTGGCTGGGGGCCACAACCTTCCCACCGCTGGAATGAACTGGGTGGATTGGACTCCTAGAGTGAGAGGGTTGCTGGAGAGCTCCCAGGTTCCGACTAACCCACTGATGTCAAAGGCACCAGAGAGAAGTAGGGCACAGGAGGGGCTCCTCGGGGAGAACAGGGTCCGGTTTATTCACCCCAGAGCGGGGTCAGGAGCAGGAACACAGGGTTAGGAAGGAGACAAGGAACGAAGGACGAAGAGCCAAGAACCAAGGGTACACGGGCTTATAAGGGGACTGAAAAGGGGAGGGATATTCAAAATATCCAATAACATGGAACAACATACATGAAATCATAGGGGAAAAACCATTCGAGGGGCAATGGGGAGGAGAGAGTTAACCAGGAACCAATGGGGAGTTTAACAGCAGAGAACTTTCTAGAGGGGTACCAAACTTGGGGGATGAGGGAGGGGAAGGAAAAAACCAACCAGAGGACAAAGATTAACATAATTCAAATATCTGGGGCAAGGCATGCTGGGGTGAGCTAAAAGTGTCACCCTAAGTGAAAGTCAGGGGGATGCAGTGGTGTCAGCCCATTGAAGCTGGGAAGATGTTTCCTCAGGCAAACCAGCAGTGGCTTCGACCACTGCAACGTTTCTTTGACTCTATCAAAGACAAAAAAATAAGATTTTAACCTAGCAGCAGTGAAAGCAGCACTCTGACACTAGGCACCTCTAACAGTCCTTCCAGGGTAATTTTGCCAGATCCCGTCTATTTCTGAACTGGGTGCAGTAACACTATGTGCCCCTCTTCTCTGTCTTCTCACTCTTTCTCCTCCTCTCTCTTGCTGCCTCTCCCTTTCACTGAAATGGCACCTAAAGAACAAATTGCCTCCTTTGTCTGAAGCCTGCTTGTTCACAGTGGGGCTCTTGATCTGAAAAAACCCAGAGATGTCAGGCTGTATAAACACTCAGGGAAAGATATGTTTCATAAAGGTTCCCACTCTGGAAAATTATATGCTACTTTCAAAATGCTTTGCCACTTTTAAAAGTGTAATTATACCCTTCTCCTTAATGACTGACATAGCATATGTTTACACATGTTTTAGCTGACTTATGACAGTACACAGAAGCAAATTGTGCATACGGTTTCAACGGCTAAAAGATAATGGGACCAGCATCTGAACCTGTCTGTTAACATTGCCCAAGTATTTTTGAACACAAAGTACACCTCGTGCCAGTGCTTGTGCCCTCTCTGGCCCTTTCTCAGATTATGTTGTCACTTTTTCCTCTAGTCTGCAATCTATGTCATGTCAGACCTTTCAGTCTTGTTTCAGAATTTTTGTTTTTTTTGGTTAGTTGTGGTGGAGTTTTTTGTTTGTTTTATGTTTTTTGGGGGTTTTTTGGGTTTTATTTATCATTTATTTGTTTTGTTTGTTTTATTGCTAATTTTTCCTCAATATTTTCTGAATGCTCACTTGATAGTGCTAGGTTGGGCCCCTGTTGTAGGCTGAGCTACAGCTTGGAGAATATTTTCATATTTTGGCTTTGAAGAGCTGGATGGAACAGAGAATTAAGTTACGATACTGGAGCCATCCAACCTTTTGCTCTTGGGTGAATATACACACACCACACCCAAGGGTGTGGTGGCTGAGAATTATTATGCTTTAATGTCTCCTACAGGGGATTATGAACCACCAAGGTGGTCCCATCCTGACTGTCACCAACCAAGCATTGCTGTCACAGTCATTGCTACCTCCACTGAAGGTTTTGGGAAGGAATTCAAGACCCAGATATGGAGAGAATGCTACTTTGTGAACTGCTGAGGAGATGCTGTCAGGTAGCTCAGTGCAGGGAGCAAACAACAGCAAGAGTTTTCAGCGCTCTAGGAAGGCACATGGGCACAAGGAAATCAGTGCGTTGGAATTCAGTGTGTCACACTCCCAGAAAGCTTTTAAGATGCAGACATAAGTAGAACCGGGCCCTTATTTACACTTTGTGAAAAAGACACTAAACAAATGTAGGACCATCTGGTCTCTCACTCTCTGGGCCTCCAGGGTTGGGAGATCTACTGAGAAATGGAGTTCAGTCTCTTGAGGGAGAAATTGCCTTGCTTCGCTGAACAGCTGTTCTGGCAATTCTAAAGCATGCACTAGAGAATGTATTTTTGTACCATTTTGGTCTTGCTAATACAGCAACAAAAACTATTTAAAAACAAAACCTAAAACTCCTGAAGCAGTGGACAAAACATCTGTACAGGAATGTTCCTGATCACCTCTACTGCTACAATGCACATTCACTAGACTGTCCTCCTCAGTTAACACTTTCCCAACAAAGCATTTCTGTTAGTTATTATCAACTAAAACACACGGGCAACTGCTTAGAACTAAAGAAAAAAACAATTGCCTAAACTGACAAAGCTGCCAGTGCACATCTAAGCAAGACAGGACATTAGTCTAGCAGGCAGGATCAATGTGTTTTCCCACTTGTGTGTTGCTGTTACATTGTCTTCCTCTTTTCAAGATTAGTTTAAAAGTTTTCTTATTTTCCATACCCAAATCATGGGCTCTGGCATCTTTGTAAAGTACACCCTAGGGAAATGCAAACCCCTTATTTTCTCAGTGATCGAGATCCGTGCTACCTGTTGTAAAACTTCACAAAGACAAAAATGCAATAGCAGACAGCCTGACATAAATGTCTTCAGAATATAAACACCGTTTGACAAACTTCAGGGAGACTACCATGTGCTGATTCCCTCTTCATCAGCGTATCTTTCCGGCAACATGAACCTGTGAACCCAAAAGATAGTCAATGTCTGAGGAAAAGGGGTTGGATTCAGAGTTGGTGTGAGGTTGTAGAACTCAACTGAAGTCAGTAAGAAGTATTACTATACCTTAGTCAAGGTAACTGATTAAAAAAAAGTTACGTATCATTTATACTATGAAAACAATTAAACGTACTTGCTTAAGAATTATAGAACCAATGAAGTTACCTCTCACATCCTTTGGAAACAGAAAGCCAGTGAACTTGTCTAGGACTAATAGTGGTTATTTGCTTGGACAAGCCGATCAATCACTGAAATAGATTTAACTTGCTTCTAAGGCAAAAGTGGGAAATTTTGCATTCACAGTGGTCAGTGGCCGTGAACTCTTCCAAAACAGCTTTCTGGGGTCAATCTCATTTTGTGCCATGCAAAAGTCAAACAAAATCAATGCTTCCCACTAACAATGTCCCACTGCTCAGAGAACCGTAATTCCATAAGGTATGTTAATTTATTCACTGCTTTCACTTTCCTTAGCAGTGTTAAAGCAGAACGTTTTTGAATATCTCTGATCAGTTCATATGTAATTAAAAATGCCCCTAAGAAAATACCTTTCTCTTTCAAAATCAGTATACATCTGAAGCATGAAACTGGAAACAAAATCACAAAGAGGGTCAAACTTTGTTAGAAAGAATGAAAACTTACTTTTATCGCAACTTTTGCTTCTGCACATGCTGTGATAAGAAAGTCACATGCTGTGACTTCTAAGAAAGGTGCTATATTGTAAGAAATCTTAAATTGCTGATAAAAATTTGGTTTGTCTTATACTTTTTATATGCTTGCCATAGTATCTATAAAGCATTTGGTTTTAACATGATGATGAAACTCTATTAACACTTTGGCAAACCTCAGGCATCTCATTATTTACATTTGTAGTCGTAACTCATGTTCAAGCATATAATGCCACTCTCAGGTGATGAATACTATGTCAGTGTGAGCTGAAATGACTTAGTGTCTCTGAAATTCAGGTCACTCACTGACTTGCCTAAATATTGATTTCGATTCTTCACTTCAGACGCTTTAGCCTGATAACTTTGTCCTTAACTGGTAGCTTCTTCTCTATCCATCCAGTGCTAAAGATGTCAGCAAAAAATAATTTTTCACTTGATCTTTCTCTCATTTAACTTTTTCCAAATAGTTTCCAATGTTTTCCTGACTTCCTATTTCCTTCCCACTCTCACTTGTCAGTTTCCACACTAAATGATGTTGTTGAACATATCAAAAGAAGATTATCCCTAATTTTAAGTTTTTATGGTTCCGCAAACCAAGTACATCACTGGCTTGTACTATTGGTCAGGCTATAAAAAAAAAATTTAAAAAATCAAAAATCCAATTTTCTCTACATTTTCCTGTCTTTATTCCTGTCTCTCCTGTCTGCCTATACTGGTTTTTAACTCTGATGACCGTATCAGACTTCATGCAACTGATATCTCTAAGCAGTCTGCACTGTACTGGTGTAACCAACACCAAGAAACTTTAGTTTTCCATTCTTCTAACATGTAACTTTCTGCACAGATTGTCTCTGTCCTGGATTTACCTCCTTTAGAGAAATCTGTCTTAACAGTAAAGTGGCCACCTTGCACCTTCCCACCTTTCAGAACTATAGTTTCTTAATTAGCATTAAAAGCCAAGATGACAGCAATACATAGGACAAGACACCAAGTTTTCATTTGAGAGAAAAGTCTGCCCACTCAAACAGTGTGTGGTATGTGCTACAGGGACAATTCGTGTCCTTCTGGTCCTACAGCTTATCGACCTCTGTAATACAACTGATAGTCCCTAAGTGAGCCCACAACCAGATGCCAGTCTCCTTTGCTGTCCATGTTAGATGGTGTTGCACATGGTACAGATTTAGCATAGTTTGCATGCACTCCACTGTCTTCGTTTCAAAAGCATTAGGGGAATAGGTCTTGGCAGTGGTTAGAAGAGTGACAGCTGAGTAGAAGAGAGACTACCTTGGCATCAAAGCACCATACAGTGAGGACAGAGAGCCACCAAGAAGCAATGAATGCTGGTCAGTGAGGACAGAAAAATGAAAAGCAGGTGCTTACTTCTGGTTGTTTCTCTATAGAACAGTTTACAGGTATACCTTGATCACCTATGTTCTGAAGATGCTAATATGGGAAAGAGAAGATAGCAAGGAGTACCCTAAAGTTAATGTGGTGAATTGAAAACAATGTTCTAAACTTACGACATTAACTTATTTTAATACAAAAGAATGAATATTCATTAGCCCAAATAAAAAAACAAAAGAGCTAGAAGGAAGAGTTCTGCTGCTGCTGTGTTCTCAGACTATTAGGATTCACCTTCTAGTTTGACTTTGATAATGATGAAATTATTTAACTGAAATGAATGAGCAACAAGCATAACTGATGTATTGGGTTTACATGTCAAGATTTTGGTAGTGGTGAGGCTACAGGGGCAGCTTTTTTGAGAAGCTGCCAGAAGCTTCTCCCATATCTCACAGAGCCAATGCCAGCACAGCAAGGCTGGCAAGGTGTGCATAGCCAAGGCTGAGCCCATCAGCAATGGTGGTAATGGCTCTAGGCTAATGTGTTCAAGAAGAGGAAGAAGTTACTGAACAGAAGCAAGTTGCAGATAGGGAAGAGAGAGAGAATATGTGGCAGAAATGGCTCTACAGACACCGAGGGCAGTGGAGAAGGAGGGGGAGGAAGCGTTCCAGGCACCAGAGCAGAGATTAGCCTGCAGCCCATGGTGAAGACCATGATGAGGCAGGATATCCCCTGCCGCCCATGGAGGTCCATAGTGGGACAGAGATCCACCTGGAGCTGATGGAGGACCCCACCCTGGAGGGGATGAATCTCTCCCTGAAGGAGATTGTGACCCCATGGAGAGGAGCCCATGCTGCAGGAGGTTTGCTGGCAAGATTTGGGACCCCAAGGGGGATCCACACTGGAGCGTTCTGTTCCAAAGGGGCTGCACCCCATAAGGTACTCACTCTGGAATAGTTCATGAAGAATTGCAGTCTATGGGAAGGACTCACATTTGAGGAATTCATGGAAGACTGTCACCTGTGGGAGGAACCCTACACTGGAACAGTGTGAGGAGTCCTCCCCTTGAGGAAGAAGGAGCAGCAGAGGCAACATGTGATGAACTGACCATAATGCCAGTCCTTGTGCCCTGCCATTGCCTGGGAAGAGCTGCAGAACAGGGAATAAATTTAAGGCTGGTAAGAAAGGAGGGGTGATGGGAAGGTGGTTTTAAGATTTGGTTTTATTTCTTGTTATCCTACTCTCATTTGATTGTAATAAATTCAATTTATTTCCCTAAGCTGAGTCTGTTCTGCCCATGACAGTAACTGATGATGGATCTCTGCCAACTTTCTTGCTCTTAGTAATGCAAAAACAAATAAAAGGCTGATGTTAGAAAAACTCGTTAGTAATTTTACCTTCACAGTGTAAACATAACAGACATTAGACACCGTGAGAGCGAGTTTATGTGGATTCTCGTTTTTGTGATATTATTTGTATGTATTCACAACATATCATTCTTTCAACTGACTTAGGGTACAGACATTGTTCTGAGATTGAATTTCCTAAGTGACATTGTCTACTCTAAAATGACTCCACCTTTCCTTTCTTTGCTCTTTTCTTACTACTTAGATAAAAACTATCTTTGGAACAGACATATCAGCAAGAAATGCTTTTACTATAAAACAGATACAAATTATATTCTTGTGGGAATTTTTTTGGTATCTAGTTTGAGAAGAAGGAATTTTGAATAAGTAGGAATTTGTAACATTTATGTGAATGTGTGGATTTATTTTGAATGGTGCTCTCAAATCTTTAAATATTTAAAGATTACATACTCCTTAGAATGTTATTTTAAAACAATTGAAGTATAGATTATTAATATCACAGAAATTATTTTCAGAGAAACACAAAAGAAAAATCTGAAGAAGTCTTGCTGCTTCAGATAACGGTAATGGAAAGTAGAGTGAAATTTTGAAGCTAAAATATGTAAATATTTCCTTTAAATAGTACACTGTTTTTGGAGAATGGGAGTATGATTTCTATATTAATTTATAATCTACTCAGTACTTTTTCTTTGCAGTTTAAAGGACTGTGCAGACAAAGATAGCAATTAATAGTACTGTGAGATACTCTGCCTTTGTTGCACTCCTGTACTTGATGATAAAATTATGGGTCATCTAGAGTATAAAAAACAAATGAAGTGTTATATTCTTGGTGTGAAGCTTCAAAAATACTACTTTTTCAAATCTCGTTAAATTCAGAACTTGTAAACACTCTTAGCATACAAATATTCAGCAGGTTTTGAGCCGCTTCTTTACTAAATCCTTTTCTGTTTTTCAAAAATAACCCCATAGACTTACAACATGAAAACATATGGCAGTCTTCCATCAGCATCTTCTTCTACCTATTGTTACAGGGAGATTTTAAATGGCATCAGGGTGGGTTGCCTGACAAATTCCTCTTATTAAGGGCTTAATTCTGCATCTTCATGCATAGGTTTAAAAGGAAATGCTAGTCCATAATTACACAGTACATACAGTTTGGGTCCCTGAAAGCTTAATCTGCATCATAGAATGGTTTGGGTTGGAAATGACTCTTAAAAGTCATCTATTGTAACCCCTCTGCAGAGCAGGGGCGTCTTCATCTAGATTGAGAGAACATGGAAGTCTGTATCTGCATATCTGCTCTATGCTTACCTGAGTACTTTGCTTCTCCCGCTATCACGGCTTCCAACACACTACCTTGACAAATGCTCTAAGCTGGTGTAGGCTAAATGAATGTGAAACAAGTAAAGCACACAAATTTTCTGTAGTTCAACACACAACCCTTGGGTCGGAGGTGCAGGCAGGGCTAAAAACATGTGCCTCTAAGCATACGCATGCATTCAAAGATGACTGCTTTGTTTCAGAGCACTTGGACAAGCACAGACAGTATGGCACATAAGTGACAGTAAATCGGTCTTTAATTACTGTGCAGCCTTCTCCCAGCCAAGTATTATCCTGGCCTGAGGCAGGGAGTGCAGGCTCATTGAAAAATATAAGAGACCTTTGCTGGAGGGTTAAATGCTTTGTACAGAAGCAAGTACAAGAAATAGAAGAAAGGGAAACAGGTGAAATAAAACTGCCAGGAGGGCAAGGTTCATAAGGCACAGGTTAGCCTTGTCATACGACAGAGATATTAAGTTTCCCAAACCCACATTTTTCAAAATCAAGCTTTTTATCATTGCTGCACAAGGCACAGCCCAAGCTCAGCCAATGCACAGTCCAGCTTGGCACAGCCATGCATGGTGAGTATTGAGCAAAGCCACTAATCCTGCAGACAGATTTCAGATCCAGGGGACAAAGCAACGAAGGAACCTTTGGCAGCAAACACCTTCCATGACCTGCAGTGCACTGGCATGTGCTGTGCTGTCCTTTGACATGTGAGAATCCTGGAAATCTGTCTCTGTCTCACACGTAACTCACTGCCCACCTGTGACCTGTTGCGAGTCCCATTACTCACTCAGGGAGGATGGATGGGCATGATTTAGGAAACTGAGCAGCCTTCAGGAACAATGCATTTCACATTTACAGGAAAGTATTGTTTTGTAGCCTTGCCAAATATACATCACTACACCACGGGGAGTAGTATGGCCTAAGGACTGAATCAAGGGGCAAATTATCTTCATCTAAATTCAAGAGTTAGAAATTATTAACCAGGAAGCTGTCAATTCATAAAATACCTATAGGAAGTCATTGTACATGACATAGGAAACAGAAATATGTGTTTGACCTGAAAGTCCTGGCCACAACATCACCTTTCAAGGACAGTCTCATAGATGTCTTAGTTACTGTGTGTGTCAGCCTATCTCTGTAGCCATCAGAGGCTAATCATCCTGTTAAACATTTGAGCTCTGATTCTGTACGGAAAATGGAAGAAGCTTCCAATGCAGTCCATTACCGAAACTCCAGTTACCCTAATCTCATTATGCTTTCTGGTTTCAAGGCTTGTGAAGGTCTGCTACATTCACTTCCTCTTCCGTGAAAGTGTGACTCACTACCTGGCGTGCCTCTCTTCATCCTTCCATCTCCCCTGCATACATTTAGCATCAGGCCTGCTTCATCACTTGATCCTGCATATTTCTCCTTCTGTTTTCCTACTGAACTGAATGGTTCCTGTACTTACATGTTGTTTATTGTGCTATTCTTTTTACAATCCCCTGTGTTGTAGCCTAGGTCCTATGAGTCACATCAAAGTCCACAACTGATGTCACTAATTTTCTACAATGCCCAGGGCTTGACAGCATTTATATCAAGAGTACTTCCCTTTTTGTATCTACCAATTTAACCGAAGGTTGTCCATCATCTCTGGCCTCCTCTATGCATATGGATTTCTCTTCTCAGCCATTAGCAGGTGCTGCCCTCATGGACTCAAACAAAGGTTTCTTTGAATAATACTACATTAATTTTCTGCAAACTTCTCGTGAGTATTTTCTTAATCTTGATCTTGTGCTGTCACCTCTGTGACCTGTCAGTGGATATCGCTACTCCATCCCTGTGCTGACTCCTTACTTCAGGAATATCACTGACCAGAGACAGCAAATATACGTTCTCAGGGAGTTTCAGTCAATGCCAGCTCCTGGAATTACCCCAGCACCAGAGTGCTACACTACTCCTGGGGCATCTGCAGTTAAAAAAAGAATAAATTGAGATGCACAGATTCATTCGCAAACCCAAAAAATCCTATGTTAGGTCTTTATTCCTGTCTGGATGTAAAACTATGGAATAGAAATCAAGCTTTGTCCCTTCATGAATTCAGTAGCAGCCATACAGGAATCTGAAATGTGATCTTCATGCATATGGTCCTGAAATAATTGGTACAATCGTTGGTAGAAATGTATGGGAACCAACCTATCTGATGTGTCTGGCACTGGTGTATTTGTGGGTGGTCATTTACAAACACTACAGTGTATTTGTCTACCAAAAAAAAAAAAATTCCGTTTCCATGTTTTAACTAAATCAGAAAGATTGGAAAAGTGGGGTTTTTTGTTTCCACTAAACACATCTGTCTGCTCATCTATATACACTCACGCAGAAATTTCCAGTCACTCAAGTCTCCAGGGTGTTTGAAAATGTCTGAAGTCTCTTTAAAGAGCAGATTAGCATGTATCCTAAAAGTTAGACTGTAATACTATTTAACTGCTCTATTTTTCCATTATGGGCCTGTCAGCAGGAATATGTTGCCCTATAGTACATGACAAGTGAAAACGCTAGTAACATTGTTTTTCATAGACAGAAAAAATACCAAAGAAGCAATTTCTTAGCTAAAATGTCACCCGTTAGATGTATAGGGCTCACTATATTTTTGTTGCCCTGGTAACGAATGGTGTAAAATGACTCCTTTTCACAGCTCCATCAGAATGATTGCATCCTGGTTTTTCCATCATTTTACAAGAGGCTGTTTTCATTCTCCCTTCCTGACCATATTAAATGTAAAGAGATTGAATTACTGTGCTGTACACTCTCCATCCAATGTGGATTTAAGAGTTGATATTGATGCACTGAGAACTGCGTTCTTCTTCAAGGAAAAAAAAGCTACAAATTATAATGAATTTGACTTTTATGTATCGACCGCTCAAGTAGTGAAGTAGTGTTTCTGCACCCAGGGGATAGACATGGCATGATCAGCAATTTTCACTTGAACGAATCCAATTGATAAAGCAATATATTCAGTGTCACTTTGCTTGATCTCCAGGTTTAACAATAGTCATGCTAAAAGTAGATACATTACTCCATAAATTTCACTCATAAAAAATGTGCTAGCCATTGCTTTATACAGCTGCACTCTTTCCAACTTTTCACTGAGCAGGGCAGAAAAAGACGAACAGAAATATTGTGCCAAAAGCATGTAAGTGTGGGCAAGCAGCTGACAAGTATTGGTAGTACTCACGTATTTACAGCTAAAAAAACCGAATACAACACTGTGAGGTAGGTGGTGATTAGCTTGTCTCTTAGCACATGTGCACTTTGAGACCAAATGCCGTTCTCACACTGCTACTGCGCTGCCAGGCAGCTGCAGAAGTAAGCAGGGAGTCATTACTTAAATAATAAGGGAACACAGGAATATTTTGAATGTTTCTGAACATTACAATACCTAACTTCTTTCGTTATAGAAAAAAATTATTGTGCATGTCACTAAAACACAAATATGAAATCACCACACGTTCTCGGGAAGGGAATGGTATGTCATTCATCCATGTTACAGAGGGTTAAAGGCACGAAGAAGATGAATAGTAGTGTAAGTTTTTGTAATTAAACATAAACTATGGAATGTCACAATTAAAATTGTAATGACTAAATATGTGCTAAATCTTTTTTTTCTGTAGTATAAGCAATATCTTAAAAAACCCCTATGTGCGTAACTGAATTTTTTACACAGAATACATCTTCTCTGAAAGTAATATTTCATTTAGAATTACAATCCAGAAAAAGATGAAGGAGAAAAAGGTGAATGTTTAGTGCGTGTGTAAAAGTTGCTTGTGACATTAAAATAGTGTGAAATTGAGATGATCTGTTTTCAGCGAGTTTATTGTGTTCATCTGGGGTTCAATCCAGCAGAGAAATTGCTTGAAATGTATATTTTTAGGAACCTGGTTGTTTATTTTAGAAGTTTCACAGTGCTTGTCCTAAGTTCTAGCAAGTAAGGAGAGGAACACAAGACTTGATATCAATGATTTCTTATTTAAGATGCATCTAATAATGTAAGCTGCAGATATCTAACCTTGAACTTTATTGGCAGTCTTTTAACTTAGTTGTTTCACACCTTGGGTTGTGTAATTAGTGAAGTCACCTCTTCACTCTCAGGTAGAACTCTGTTTAGACAAGAAGTCTCAGAGTGGGGAGAAAATAAGTCACTCAGTTTGAACTGAACTGGAATTCACCAATACCCTGAATGCTTTAAGAAGTGGGGACCTGGACCTCAATTGTTTCTTCAGCTCCAGCTTTTCTTGCTGTTGCTGCTTGTGGTAGCTTTGCTTGGTCACCTAACAGGTGCAGCATAGCTGGGCTGAAATGCTTGTGTAGAAAGGTAATAAAAATTGTTTTGTTGGTTTGTTTAGGGCTTCCCTAAATTACATGAGATTTCCCACTATTATCCCTAGAAAGTTTGTAAATCTTCTTTGTACCACTACAGTTCCCGTAAAATCAGTGGGATAGCTGAACTTTGTTAATTTGCAATTTCTTCTGCCTTCTGAACCGCCTGACTTCCTTTGCCATATTTTCCCATCACTTCTCATACCTGCGACTGGATCATACAGGGTATGTTTTGGCACACCTCAGATGTGTTTGACAAGGATAAAAATGTCTGCTTAAAGAGAGTATGAGTGCATCAGGAGAAGCAGACTTCACTGCCTGGTGGAGGTAAATGAGTCACCAGAGCTGGGTTAGCCGTCAGACCTGCGTAGTGCCTGTGGGCCTGAACCCATTGTCTGGCTATATGATTGATTGTTGTCAGCTCATGAAGCAGAGCCTCAAATGCTCAGGAAATTTTAGACGAAGGATAGATGAAGATTCCCCTTTGCTTAGCAAAGCTGCAATTGTAGTACTAGTAATAATAATTAGCAATAGTAAAAATACCTTCCTAAGAAATAATAATGACACGGTGTCAAGCTTTTGAACTGCTGATGATGTGCACACTCTTGCCCTCAAAAAAGCTGTATTTTATGTACTGTTTTGATTTGTTTTGTTTTGTTTTGTTTTGTTTTGTTTTGTTTTGTTTTGTTTTGTTTTTACTGTGCTGTAACGATGGTGTAGAGGATAATCTTCTCCCTTTGGGGAAACCAGTATAAAGGCTTTTTCATTTTGTGCTCAATCACTGAAACCATTCCTCATCCATATTTTAGGGAAGGTGAAGGCTGCCACGCATTACTGCCCTGTAAAAATATTTCCTTTGCAGGATTATGGCAGCAGGAGGAACTAACAAGCATGGAAAGCCCTTTCTGGAGTGCGTCACGCCTAGTGGGCTTGAGCAGTCAGCTGAGAAATTTCAGGGTGGCCGGGAGTTTGGGAGATAGGGCACATAACAAGGAAAGAAATGCCATGAATGGTTGGAAAAGCAAAAAGAGTGGAGTCATGGCGACAAAAAATAACCCGTTCTAACCTCCCTCACCTTTGAGATGTTGCTGCTGTTGCTCTCCTGGCTAAAAGAGGCTTCTTCCCTGCCTTCGCAGTAATATTATAGAAGCAATTATTTGTGTTTTGGATTCATGAACACACTAAGACCAAACTCTACTGCTGCCCTCTCCAGAAGCAAATAGCCTGACAGCCTCCTTTATGCAGGCCTGGGTTAAATTTCCGATTATCATTTTTCCTGGGCTGGTTGAAGAGAAAGAGGTGGGAGAGGGACGGAGGGAAGAAAGATTTTTTCCAAAGTAATTGGACCACCTGCCTACAATCATCTCTGACCTCTGGATAAATGGAGGATTCCACTTTGCTGTACTCACACGTCCTTCAATACTCACAAGCATAAATAAGACTCATTTAAAAAAAGGTAAATCCCTCTGTAAGGATAATTAA
Organism: Melanocharis versteri; assembly: GCA_013397845.1. Lineage (NCBI taxonomy): Eukaryota > Metazoa > Chordata > Aves > Passeriformes > Melanocharitidae > Melanocharis > Melanocharis versteri. The sequence goes on along the minus strand of VZTG01004488.1, from coordinate 305,140 downwards.
ATGGTGATGAGAAACCCTACCATAATAAAAGCTCTCAATGGAAAATGAACTTTGCCTCCTTTATGTGCATATGTGTGTGTCCGTGTCTGAATGTGTGTGAGATAATTCATCCTACAAACACATTGACTAATGTAATATTTCTTCACCTCTATTCACTGTGATACTTCACAGTAAGGCAGTACGATTGTCTTCCTGAAACCGCAATATCCCTGTCTTCCACCCTTGTCCCCCTTGGAAGGTCATTTTAAAATCTCTTTTGACAGTCCTAACTGATCTTATCATAAATCATCCCACACACATGCACACACACACACACAGAGGCACAGCACCTAATCAGGATGCTGCTGGCTAATTTAGGCCCACTGATTTGATATAACTGGATAGAGTTTTATGATACCCTGTGATTGTAAATATGTCTGCTCTCATTCACAGCCTGGGGAGGCTGGAGGGCCATTACATCTTAATTGAATAATTCCTTTTTAAATCTCCGCAGGCCGGGTTGTTGCTTCCGCAGCGACCAGTCCAGGGCATTGATCTCAGTCTCTGCCTGGCTCCAGAAAATTCTGGTAATATGTCTCCCACCTATTTGTGGAATTTTGTTTTTCAAGTGTTGTAAAAGGCCACAACTGGATTTTGGGATACACAGTGAGGCAATGAGGAGAGAAACCTGGAAGCAGATAAAACATTCATGTTTAGATAGACAAAGCATCCCCTACACCTGGTGGGACCAAGGGATAGAATGGACTGAGCTGTTGAGGTGGAGAAATTAATCGAGAATATGTAACTGTGATGGAAGATGATTGGAGTGATCTACATGTTTTCTCATATCCAGACCTTAAGAAGACACTGAATTCAGCTTTCTGTGTGGAAGGGCAATAATTATGGACTTTCATTCCTCTAAAGTAGTAATATTGCCTTTAGAGAGATTTATTAAAAAAGATTTAAAAATTGTCATTATGTACATGCATCCAAGCACAGGTAGGTATAAGCTTTCGTACACATATTTTTCTTTTCCTTTATTTTTGGATGTATTTAAGAATTATTTACCCAGAAAAGAACAGAAAATCTAAGGATTTATCACAGTTGTTGTAGCTTAGATCACTGTTACAGAAAATGTCTGGCTGATATTTATAGGCCGAACACCAGTCCTGTAAAATTATTTTTTGCGCCAAGTGTGTCTGGGTAATGTTAGAATAGCTACTAATGAACCCTATAGAATTCTTTTAATTCATACACTTATAGATTAAATTTATGCCAGTTTAAGGGCAGACACCGTCACTTGTTCCAGTAGGGATTTTTTTGTGGTCTCAATCCAGTTTCAGCTAGCAGAGGAAATGTTTTCCTCCAAAGCACAGCCATCGCAGTTTGCACTTCACACTAAAAGGCTAAAGAGCAAGAGGCAGGAGTAGTCTGACCAACATCACTCCCTAATGTGGTGCCTCAGACGGCAAGAGGCATACCAGTGCGTCAGGAGAGGGGAAAACACCATGAATCAATTTTATGGACAAAAAGTCAAGCCAGTCCAGCTGATACCTGTCGCTACAGCTGAATTTCTTTACCTTGTTTTAATGTTGATTTGAACTAAAAAAAGTGCCACACCCCCATGCCAACAACCCCAAATATATGTTTTTTAACTATTTTAGATTGTATGACTAAATCTAGGCTTTTGAATGCTTCAGGCTGCATGGTAACACTGCCAAAAGATGAGCAGGAGAGGGCATGCACTGTTTTTGTAAGAAAAAAGACCAGGGAGTAGGAAATCATGGGGTGAGATTCCCACAACCTCTGAATCTGCTCAGTTTTTTTTTCTTTAAAAAGAGGCAGCAATCAGTGCTGATTGAAATACCTTTGAATGCAGTTATAATGAAATTCCATTTCTCGTCCATTCCAGAGTTGCAGCCATTGTTGGTAATGGTCTCCTTCAGAGCAATACAGTCATTGCTGCCTTGTGCGGTACCATGCGAAGCAGAGGCAGGCAATCCCTGAATACAATTTAACAAGAAGAGTTTGCTGTAGAGTTTTACTCAGGGCTCATCTGTCTGCTTTCTGGATCTGTCCTGAGAAAAGAATAAGATGTGCATATTCTGTGGGAACAATGAAGAAGACCTGATAAAGTGCATTTTTATTTCCAAACTGGCAATTTGGGTAATTTTACTTTCCTGTCCAGGTCCCTGTGATGGTATTGTGTACATGTAATGATCCATTGTTTGAGGCATTGATTATGCTGGACTGTAACTTGTTTTGTGACAGGTCAGTTCAAACCCACTTTAGTTTGACATGATATAACACAAGTCTGTGAATGAATCAGAAAAACTGCTGCTTTAAAGGACCACTGAGCAGGAAGTACACATACTACTCTAATAACTCAAAATAATTTCTTTGCATTCAGTCTTGTTATTGACCTGCAGTGAGTAACAGTTGATTTTTGTTGTTACTGGATATGACACAGAAATTAAGGACCTTTCCTTATTAGTTCCCGTTTAAGGGTTATTACTTGCCAGTAGGGTTTCTTATTTTCCCATGTGAGTAAACACACAAAAGAGCTTTGGTGACAGATAGTGAAAGAGTATATCTGATTCTAATGTTTTCAGTACTGGTAATATGTAGTGCTTCCTGCATCAGCTCCAAGATCCAATCCTCTCTGTTAGTTTTAGAAAGAGATTTATGTGAGCCTGTGATCTTTCGTCTCCCTCTAAATCCAATTCCTAAAGAATGAAAATATCCTGAAAATAGATCTCTTTTCCTGGTAGTTTTTCTCAAAGTGCAATGCATTTTAGCCGTGTAAAACATTCTTCACAATCTTCATCTTTCTTTTAAAATGAGGGTCCCTGATGGACTCTGATAGCACTGGTGCACCCCACTCAGTGTCAGGAGCTTGGAACCCTTAGTGGACTACTTCCAATCTGGATGAGCTGCAGGGGAAGTGCAGATGATGGCAAAACTTGTGATGTTGCAAAAATCAACATCTATATTTTAGCCATAGGACACCACATGAAACAAAGAAGGTTTTACCAGTCATCGATCCCTGACTTCTTTGCCTGCTACAATGGCCTAAAAAGGTCGGATTCTAGTAAGGCTATTGCAGTTTGTAAGTAATTCTAGGTGGGATGGAAGTGTGACACCATCTAACCTTAGGCAGCTATAGGGTGGATGTCCACAGCCCAGAGAGTCATCCTTATGTAGTGAGTGGGAAGAAAGAGGAATATATTTGAGTCCATCTCATTTTGGCAAAGGCTTAAATAGGTCAGAAAGACTGTTCCTTATATGTGCCACTTTCTCTACAGGTTCTGCAAGAAGAGTCTAGAGACTTAAGCCTGGTTCACACATACACACACACATGCACACTTCCACCCACCACCCCCCCTTCTTCCCCCATTTTGCAATCATCTAGAGTTACTGAGATGAATCCACCAAGGTTTTTGCTGCATGGTTCCAGCTAAAATCAACAGAAGTGACATGGCAGAAACTTACCTTGACAATGCCTAGCTCTAAGAGCTGTCAGAGTAAATTAGCTGTAGGAGAAAACATTTTCATAACATTAGTGTCCTGTCTAAAATATTGTAAGCCTTAAAAAGCCACCACACAGAACAATAAAGGCCAAATAAGAGCTCTTGTACTGTCATATGAATATTTTTAAATAGTGCTTCTAGAGGATTTGACTGTGCAAGCTTAAGTAATTCTGACAGAAAAGCCAAGCAAATTAAGAGTTTCCTGACCAACTTCAGAAAATTACTTGTCAAGAGTTTTATATTGTAGTGGTATTTTGGTTTCCATTTGAGTAGAAGGGGCAGCATGTCTTTAAATTGTGTGCATTAGGGAAAGTGTCTGCCCCCAGTGCATTTCAGTAACCACTCTTTAGGAGAGATCCAAGGTCCATGGATCTCCTTTGTGAGACAACGTCCTGCTTGAGAAATGCAAAACAAGAACTGATGGCTGGACCTGAAGTAATTTCAAACCAGAAAAAATTATACATTTCTAATAGCAAGGGTGATTAATGTTTTTACCAAAACACAATGTATGCTTTAGTTAGACAAAAATTAATGGAATCAGTATATAGATAACTAGATGATGTTTTAAAATGTGTGACATAGGATGAGGTGATTTGGGACGATCTAATGGATCCTTCTGGCTATGTTTCCTCAGAGATGTAATGCTAAACATTGGGGCAAAACAAGAAAAATTTTGCTTCTTTCTTTGACCTCCTTTCCTCTCTGTACACAGTGTCTCACAAGATAGCATCTCTCATGTTGTACAATAATGCATTCATCATCTGATTCTGCTCCCAAGGTAGCAAAATGGTTGTAAGTGGGTAACATTTTTTTTCCATGTTCTTCCTTCAAAGATCCTGCCACACACTAGCCAGACAGCCCTGTTTGACGATCTTGCCAAATTGCCTGTTTTAAGTTGACTTTCACAATACTGAATCAGAGCTTCCAGAAGCAGTGCGTTGTCTCTCAGCATGCATCATTTCCCTAGACATGTAGCAAAAAAAGTTTAGGACATAAGTGCATAGAAACCTGTTGGCTGCTCCCCAGTATGATGACTGAGATCTTTGTACCTTGCAGTGTTCAGCTCCTGTATTGTTTTCAAGCATAAGTGATCCAGAACTCAGGTGCCAAGGGTCAATTTCCTACAAAAGGAGAGAGAATAATGGCGTGCGTAACAGTGCATTGCATTTGAATTGTTTGTGCAGGATGAGGAAAACAGCAGTTAGAATTTATCTCCTCATTTAAAAAGAGAATAAGTTTCTGTAGTTCATTTACTGATGAAGAAATTCCAGAGGCATGATGGCCATGAAAATGTGAGGCTGTATCTACCTCCTGCTCTTAGGCTCAGACAGGGGAGATCATAAGAAAAACGCTGAGAGATAGAATGGAGTAACAGCAGCGGAAAGTGAGAAATTCTTAAGACATGTTGATTAATTTTTTGGACCAGCTGTTTCAAGTCTTTGAAGTCATCTTCTTTGGTTTGCATATTTGAAAGAGATGTACAGAGCTATTTGATTTATACTTGGGCTTAATGAAGTTCAGATCACACTTTCCCACAAAAATCATGAAATGAGAAAAAGCCTGTGAGGTGTACTTTCTGGAGTAAAATCTTCTATCAAGACAGCCAGATTTGTGTTTGCATAACTGGTAAGATTCATATTTAATGTATTGTCAAAAGAAGAAGACTGTCACCATGAAGAATTTTTTCTTCTGTAATGACTTCTTGTCTTTTTTTTCTCAGTTCTTCACATGTAGAAAATAGCTTCCACATGTTCCTTTTCCCTGATACCTGCTTGAGACCGCTCGAGGCTAAAGAGGGAATCACAGTTCCCAATTTCTCATGGAGCCTTTCACTACACATGGCTCCAGCCCAATGAAAACACTGCAGGAACGGGTGTGCTAGAAGTCACTGTTCTGGCTATTTTGTTTGCCAGGAGCTAACTCTCTTTTTCTATAGGGTCCCTCACTGCACAGATCTAAAGATGCGGTCTGGCCTTGAATCTTTAGCTAGTCAGAATGCAATTCTTCAAATTAATTGATCTCATTTCCTGCCAGGCTTTTGTGCTTATTAGCCAATGTGATGCCAGCTGTAGTTCCTTAAGTACACCAGAAACAAAGGGCTATTATTTCTGGCGAAATTCCAGTAGGCTCATTACCTTCTGCTTCTTTTAAAATTCCCTCTGCAATTATGCTACATAAGATTTTATTTATTTTTTTTTATTCTTTATATTGCTTTTTTGTATAGCTTTGCTCTGTGTGTTATCTTCCACACCAGAAGGGGCTGCATTTAAACAACAAAGAAAGAAATGTTTCAGAGTACGGCAATCTGACATATTGTGGGGTTTAATAATTCTGAATTTTGCCATTAATATTATCCAGGATTATTATCATTTATGTATAATCAGGTCTGCCCTGCATTTTGGACTGCTTAGATGAAAGGTGCTGTATAAATTTCATTAGACGCAAACGGTGCTTTTGGAGGTGGGTGTGTAAAATGTCTAGAAAAGTGAAACTTTCAGATCAGAGTAGCAGGCCATTTCTTAGCTGACAAATTAGCTTCTCTGACAGGGGTTAGTGGTCAGCACAGTCTGTTCCAAGAGAAAATTTCCCTCCTCTGCAACAGATGAATTCATTTCCCCCTATTAAAAGGCATTTTTAAGCAGAATATTATATAATTCCCAAACTGGATTTTACAAAAAACAAGGCACACCATGAGTAATCATATTGCTTCAGGCATGATGGATGATGCTTTGTGTGACATTATTTTCTCGAGCTTCATGGATTATGTACAGGCATATGATGCAATCTATTATTGAGCTAACCTGTGTGAAAGAGCTCGTTACAAGGCTAATATGGTAATGAGTATAATCTAGGAATTTGCTGGGAAGGAAAAAAAAAGAAATCATGGGTGAAGGAATATATTTCCTGCATTTTTGATGGCTGGGAAATAAAAAAGAGAGGGTAGGAATCCTGGGTAAATGAGATTTTAAGATGAGTGGTGTTCCCTCAGGCTTTCCTGTGGACAGTTCCCCGGCTGGGGCTCGGTGCAGCAGAGGGCAGTGCAGAGCCGAGGCTGAGCCGCCGCCGCAGCCCTGGCACTAAATCTTACTCTTTATTAAATAAATTCATAGGGCTAATTTAGCCTCCGAGGAAATTAAACTGCTAATTACATGTATATAAACCACCTAAAATGGGCCCCGGTTTTTGCATCTAAAGGAAAAAAAAGAAAAATCAGAATTGCCCAACTTTGTCTCTCATATTTAAAATATGATGTTTTGGTAATGGAGATGACTTTGAGGAGATTTTGTTAGGGTTTTATGCATGTGCTTGTCTGTGTATGTGTGTTGTGCCTCAATCTCTCTGTGTGTGTGTGTGTGTGCCTGCATGCATGTGTTTATAAGATTGTGTGTCTGTGTGAGAGGGTAATCTAACCATTTCCACAGTCCATCTCCTGCTGAGTAAACAATAGTGCTTCTTTTCTCATTCATTTATCCAAGCCAATGTCTTTATAAATGCTGGATAATATGCCCTTGGGTAACATAAGGGCAAAGCTCTAATTGAATCAGGTCAAGACTCCACACATTATCTCTGATAGCACTTTTAAAATGTAGCTTCCTCTGTCAGATCATCTGCCTCTGAATCACAGTATTGGAGATAATTCTAACATTAAGACATTAGTATTGGGGAGCTTATAAATATACAGCTGCAAGAATTATTGGCTGGTGATGTCAAGCTTTCTCTGATCTGTTAATAATCCTGATAGTTTTTAAAAACCATCTCAGCAAGATCAATGGCTGTCTTATGACTTAGAAATGCATGTAATCCATAAAGAAGGATAAACATCTAGTGTTTTAGATCACTTGAAAGACTTTGGTATCATGAAATGCCTATTCCCTTCACATGCCTATTCCTTTAAAACGTTTGAGAACAGAGCCTAAACCATAGTCCAAAGGAACAAACCAGCTATTTTTACTCCATGCCAGGATTTAGCAGCCTGCATGGCTGAAAGATTAGACATTAAAACATAATTGGGCACTCACCCTTGCATCACTATCCTAAAGCTTGTCTGATTGACACCAGCTTTCAAAAAAAATTATTTGAGAATATCCTGTCCTTACAGTAACAGAGGGCTTCTGGCACTAAAGTTCTCACTCTCCTGTAGGTCCCCATTAATAGCTCTGACAGTTTCATGCCTGGAAATATCTCTGGTTTGTATCTACAGGCAGAACTGAAGAGGCACACTGAGAATGTTCAAAAGCCTGGAAACACATCATGTTTTGGTACACTAAATGGGGCATTTCTAGGACATCCCACCTCATATAATGCAGTCATGCTAGAAACAAGATATGAATTGCACCAGCACTGTAAGATTGTCAGGGCTATGTCTCAGGTTAATAGATTAACACTTGGCACTCTTTTTCTCTCAAGATGAGAAATTTTGTCATCTGAGAAGGCAAAAACCTGATATATGCCCAGATTGAATGCTGGAGGTATATATCTCACTTACATATATTTTTCAGTTTGTTCTTCTAAGTCTTTTAAAGGTTTCTTGAAAAGATAATAATGATCCATTTTACTTATCCATCAAGAGCTTTGAACTGAAGGCTTTTTTCCTGAGTATATAGTTAGAGCATTAAGGGCAGTATGGGTAGAACAGCCAATCAGAGTAATGAGTCTCCACTGCTTGAGAAATCCAGATTAATCTAAATCAAATACTTTCCACTATGGCAATTTTAACTAATTCCCTCATGAAAGTATAAGAGATATGTGAAACCCCTACAGTCAGCATAAACCTCCTGGTAGGGCTAGACAGGTAATACCTTTTAAGCTTGTTAATGTCTTATCCTGCTGGTTTCTACAACTGACTCAAAGAATAGCTGAGTACTTCTCAACCTGTCATTACAGTGGAAAGTAACTTTCAGCATGGAGATGGAAAGGGTGATGCTGTGTTTTACGCATCATGGATTCGTAATGCTAGTATGGCTAGAGCTCTCTGGACTGATGTAATGAGTGCCTTTATTAGTTTTCTCAACGTGTTTGTAACATGTAGGCAGAAATATTCAGAGTTCAAATTCTTTCAGAAGGAGAGGCTTATTTATTTATTCATCTGTCGGTTAAACATTGGTGTTGAACCCACATGTGTGTAGGTGTGCTTACAAAGGGAGCCATAGGCACACCAGGCTTATGTGCAACAGGTGCTGCATATGAAGAAGATAAAAGTCCTACCATGCAAGATGGGCATAAACTAAAGATAATTTAGCTGCAGTTCCTTCTATTTTTGGTGGAGCTGCAATTTCTATGCGGCTATTTAAATCCTTTGCAGTACCAAAGTTCATGGTTTGGCATTCCTTTTACAAACATAGTGTTCTATGAGCTCTGTGCCCCAGAGTGTCAGCAGTTGTACAACAGTAACAGCAGAGCTATACTGATTTACATAATCTGAGAATCTGTCTTTCCACCTCTGAGGTTCCTCTGATCAGTGTTAAATGAAGATTAACACACTGAAAAGTCTTCACAAATCTGAACATTATAAATGAGGGAACAGGAGAGAGAAAAGGTTAAGAAATATATTCAGACCCACTCAGACAGGAAAATTTAGAGTGTGAATTTCCCTATTTGTGATTTTCCCTATTCTAGAAAACATCAGTCAGAATGTCTGTCCAGAATCAAAAGGCAGCACAGGGCATCTTACAAGTGTGGAATCGGCTGCTTTCACTGAAGTAGAAATTTCACCCATTTCCCTTCTGATTTTGAGTCACTTCCAGAGTCTGACTCCAGTCCTGCCACAACAGAACAATTCCCTGGTGGCTATGGTCGTTCTGATGTTGCCACTGAACCCTTCTACAGTATAAGCCGTTGGGGTAATATACAAAGCTGAGAAGAAAGTGCACAAATCCCTGCTCACATTTTATTTCTTATTGCTTCTATTTTAATAGAGGAAAAAATTCTTACCAAGAACTGAAATATTTGGTCCTATTAGCAGCTAATGTCGTTATCCACAAGTTCTCTAGTTAGTGGGGTAGGGGTTGTGGATTTTTTGCTTCTTGGGGGGCTTTTTGTATTTTTTTTGATTCAGAGGTAATTGAAGAGCATTATTGAATTGGTTTTTTTCTTACTGCTCCTGTTAGACACACTATCTCATGCTCCAGAAGAAACCCTCCTACAGACATTTTGATAATAATAGGACAGACCTCCTCTGCTTAAAAAAAAATGTGTTGTCAGGCCCTTAGCAATTTAGTACAGTAAACTTTCAGGTACTGGATACTGTCTCAGAGTTCTTGCAGAAAAGAGTATTTAGCCATCAAATTCTGAGATTATTTTGTCTCTATCAATCAGCTTGGTTCTTGCAAATGTGTAAAACAAATAGCTCTTTACTTTTGGAGGCTGTGACTAGACAGTATATACAGTCAGAATAATTTTGAGACTTTAACCTATTGATATATATACATATGTATTCCAGCCTTAGTAAGAATTCATACCTTTTCTTCCCCCTTATTGAGAGAAACTATTCATAAATCCACTGTGAACATATACTTTCTATTTAAATACTACATGTGCACCACCGGTTTCTCCTTTTGCCTTCCAATGCTTTCAAGGTGTAATGTGTTTAAAATGCAGCCATGTAGTAATTTAGAAACTAGGTAAAATCTGTAAACAAGCTGCTTTTCTTGGACAATAAAAAATATGAATTACGTAGGAAAAGAAGGGTATAGATGACTGGTTACTGAAAATATTCATTAACGCGTCTCCGTCCCTCAGGCTGGTGGCTAGCTCGCCCGGGAACAGCCGAGATTGATGTTATGGCCGAACTGCTGCCCGGTACGGCGGGAAGCCGGGGTGTCGCCTGGCGGGAAGGACAGCGGGGACTCACGCAGGGCCCGCTGTTCTACCGGTGGTAAAGGCGCGGGAACGAGGCAAGAGGCAGGAGGCAGCTCTTCGCGGTGAAACAGGAATGGGTTTATTGTAGTCGACAGGTCGAAAGGAAGCAACCAATGCAGGGAAGGATGAGCGCAGGGGATCGAAGAGCCTGGTGCAGGTGCGCTTGAGCCCCCAGGCGCAGCGAGACGCAGCTCCTGGGCGCCTGAGAGCTTAAGGCAAAAGACCCGAGGCACAGTGAGCAGCCTGTTATATACTACAAAAGAATAAGTGGGGTTGCGGAGTACTGAGTGGTTAAAATCAAGTTGGGGGTTGTAGCTCAGTAAATGGACCTATAACGGGTAACCTGGGAGGGGAGAACTGTTAACAGACAGGTAACCAGGGTGGGAGCAACACTTAGGTAAAAGGTTTAGAGGGGAGTTTTCTGTAAGTCCCAGTGGACTCTTCTGGGCTCTTCAGGTCCTGGCTTTGGGCCAGCAGTCCAGTAAGAGGCCACCGCAACAATTCATAATAGTACTTCTCAGTTACTTCCCTAGGTAACCTGTATTTTTTGATAAACTCCTTGGACTCAGCATATTCATTTCTGTAAATATCATGAGTTCTGGTCTCAGAGGTCATCCAAGAGAGATCTAATTCTCCTTCCTAGCCTTTGGGTCACATTCTTCTGGGAAATAATGTGAAAAACCATTGGGAACAAGTTTTTCCTCTCAGCACCCTGGCGGTCCTGCCCTGACTTAGCCTAGAAAGACCTGAGTCAGATGGGGCTGCTGTCTGAACTTCAGACACCTCACCTACGTCCTGGTATCAACCTCCTTTGTTCCTCTCAGGCTAACTGAAGTGAACTATTATTTAGGAGCCCATAACACATAAGAATTGGTCCATTCAGTAAAAGAACGAAATATGCTCTTGTCACAATGACGGACACGGCCCGGGGAGGAAGGAGAGAACCGAACTCAGGAGTGACTAGATAGAAATGCCCATCTTTATTTACATACAGTAGAGTTTTATACTCGAAGTTACAGGAAAGCCATTGGATCTTAGCTGACCACCCACCAGGGCTATTGGCTAGATCCAGAACACATACGTTTGCTAAAGAGACCATGGGGGTGCAATAACAATGTTCAAAAAACATCTCGCAGGTGCAAGATAGGCAAGTTATTTATAAAAGCCCGCTAGCTGTTTTGCAGCTAGTTCCGTGAGAAAGTAAGAATGCTCACGGACACAGGCAGACACTGAGAAATCTCTCTGCCACCAAGCTTTCAGCATCCGCAACTANAAAGAGACCATGGGGTTGCAATAACAATGTTCAAAAAACATCTCGCAGGTGCAAGATAGGCAAGTTATTTACAAAAGCCCGCTAGCTGTTTTGCAGCTAGTTCCGTGAGAAAGTAAGAATGCTCACGGACACAGGCAGACACTGAAAAATCTCTCTGCCACCAAGCTTTCAGCATCCACATGCTCTTCCAAATAGCTAGGGGCAAGCCACTGTGCTGCAGAGAGGGACTGGGACAAATTCTTGTGTATTTCATTTCAGTAAGAAATGCAGTAACAAAAATTAGGTGAATCGAAGTGGAAAAGATAATTTAATATAAGAGGATATCTCCTTCTACACGTCAGACAATATTGCAGGACAAAAGAAACAAAGGCCATAAAAATATATTTGGTTATGTCTTTTTATGTAGGCACTGCTTATTTATGCCGTTAGAGTTTAAGTAACTTTGCTAATGGAGAGAACTAGCTGAGGGAAGTGGTTCATTGCAGAGGCTACGGAAACTAATGCACATAAGGTCTGTTGCTGAGAAAATATTTTCCATTTTTTAATCATAGAATTCTGGATAAATCAAATCAAATGTAGACAATGTAAAAGGCTACTGAAAAGATTGGTTTTATAGAAGTATTTCAGGATATATGTCAGCAGTCTTTGGAAAAGTCTAAACCTAGGGATAAAATCTCCTGATGCAATTGATATATTGCAAACGGTTCTGCCAAAATGATTTTACCAAGTTACTAAAGAAAGTTGTATTGCTTGTAAGAATAGACTTATAACCTTTTTTTTTTTTTAAACAGCATATTCCTAGGGTATCAGCAACAGTCATTACTGCTTTACTTTCATCAGCTATCCCTATTTGTAGCATAACATACAAAGGAGACATGGGTTTACTGCTGGGTTCTCTCTCCCTTGGTTCTTCAGACAGTGTAGAAAGTCCTCTCTTGGGACATGTGTCCTCAGATTACCCAAAATGTATGAAAATTCTGAAGTTCAGATTTCATTATGACCATGTGAAACAGACTGAAAAATTCAAGTCCTTTAGAGTAAATATATGTCTTCAATGAAATAAGCATTTTTTCCCTTCTATTTCTTACATCTGCCAATAAGCTATTTCATACTCAAGATTAGGTCTTTGCCAATTGGAAAACCCAGGAAGAAGGTTTTCTTTCCTTTTTACATCTGTTCAAACACCCGAAGATTTTTGGGTCTAATATTTTTCTGAGGTTTTGGGCAATAGTTCCTGCCTCAGAGTCTGTTAAATAGCTGTCATTAATTGCTGCAGTAGTTCCCAGTTTATCAAAAGCAATAAATAAATAAATAAAATGCAAATTTCCTGAGTGATTGAAATTCCACCTTTCAGTCTCAGTGGGTAAATATGATGCACATCATCTTACTCTGAGTAGTCTTATCAGGCATGATTGATTTGATAATAGGTGGGTTTCATTTTAATATCAGTGACAATGGAGGGAGAGTGGAATAAGGGAGTGGTACAGTATATCAGGCATTTAACAAAGACAGCCTGAAAATCAATAATAATCCTTCACTGGTGGCTCAAATTTTCAGACAAGTTAAGCAGATGAATGGCCCATAATGTCACTCAGTAGTATTAGTCTGTTCATAGGCTCACTCTTCCAGTAAATGAGAATTGTTGATTAAAAATCCATTCTAGGGATGCCCACCAACATATTAAGTAGTTCTCATCTTCCTAGTGGAGTGAAAATATTCATCCTATTCTTTTTTTTTTTCCTAGCCTTTATTCAGCACAGTTGATCTCTCAACACACCCTGCTTTATCTTTCTCATCTCTGTGACTTATCCAGTGTGAAGTTCTGCAGGCCATGTCCCACTGGTCCCATGTGGCCATCAGTGTACACAGGAGGACTTCTATGGTACAGTCACCCTCACATCACAGAGGCAGCAGCTCTGAGACACTCTTTAAAGTACGTAGGTGGCCTCTGTGATAGCGCCTCATGATCCTGACTGAAATTCTTACCTGTAAGTCCTATAAAACTAATGGGGGGTGGCTGATACACCTGAAGACTGTCCTGTCATTCAGCAGGGCCTTGTTGAGTTGGAAGGTTGGGTGGAGGCTCCACAAGGGCAGGTGTCAAGTCCTGCAGCCGGGGAGGAACAGCCCCAAGTGCCAGCACGGGCTGGGGCTGTTTAGTCTGGAGAAGACCGAGAGGGGATCTCATCAATTCATAGAAATATCTCAAAGGCGGGTGTCAGGAGGATGGTGCCAGGCTCTTTTCAGTGGTGTTCAGCAACAAGAGAAGGAGCAATGGCCATAAACTAAAGCGCAAGAAGTTCCACCTCAACATGAGGAAGAATTTACATTGAGGATGTCAGAGCACTGGAACAGCTGCCCAGGAAGGTTGTGGACTCCCCCTACGTGGAGACACTCAAAACCCACCTGGACATGTTCCTGTGTCACCTGCTCTAGCTGACCCTACCTTGGCAGGGAGGTTGGACTGTATCATCTCCAGAGCTCCCATCCAACCCAAACTATTCTGTGAAATTCTGAGATCCACTGAAAATTGGAAAAGAAAGTGGGGGGGGGGATGCAGTGGAGGTCTATGTGCAAGAATTAAGAAAAAAGGAAAAGAAAAAATACAGATGGCTAGCAAGCACAAAATATAAAGCTTTCAGAGTAACTGGAGCAAGGTATTGTGTCAAACACGAGCCTTGACAAAAACACATTCGAAGTGAAATGTGTACTTCACTTGACTACCACAGTACATTTGGAAATTGTAAATAAAATGGCATATGCAAAATGGAAGTTAATCTGCACAGGTTGTGAGAAACGTTCTTTTTTAGAACAGGAAGTTCCAAAACAAAATGAAGTTATTTAAAAATACTTTTTACAAGCTGTACTAAAGAAAAAATGAAAACAGAAACTCAAATTATTTTCTTTCAAATGGAATATATGTGCCTTATTTCTAGGGGAAGCATCCATCTTAAATTTAAATTGAAAATATCAACCACCTCATCTGCTTTCCTTTTTAAAATAATAATCCCAGGTTCTTGCCTTTTTAAATCAGTTTTTATTTTTTTGTAGTTTTCTTTATAAACTGGAATGTGAACCTAGATGCACTTCATAGAGGGAGTTGCCGAATATTGATCAGCCTTATCAATTATGAACAAGTTCCTCACCGAGGTTCATGTTATCTTGGAATTGTGTGAGCCATGAGCATTTTACAAGATGAAATCCACTCTTGAAGAGATCATTAAGTCCTTTGTCTCTCATGGGTTTATAAACCGTGTGTATTTTCATTAGCCGCATATAGTCCTTTTGATTTCGGTTAGATTGCTTGCATAAACGAAGTTATACAGACGTGTGAGTTTTTGAAGATCAGAGCCTCTGGGGAAAAGATGCAGGATACAAAATGCAACAGGAAATTTGAAATAAGGTGGAGGTGAGGATGGCATGTAATGACAATAGATGGTTGTATGCTCTAGTTATGGACAAGTGGGTTGCAAGTTTCATTTTTCCTCCAATAAATAAGTAGCCATAGATGATTTCGTTCTTGACAGTCTGATTGTTATCATTCAGGGACTCACTGAATACAGTGGGCAGTCTCCAGGGCAGGTTCTTGAGAGCTCCTGCACGAGTGAAGGATAAAACCCTGTAAAAATAGATAAAGAGACAGAAGAACAAAGTATTATTATGATACTGTGAACTGGAGTGAAAGCAGGCATTGGCTAATGTAATTTGGGTTGTTTCATATTTAATTAACTAAAAGTTGATTGAAAAAATCTGCCTGAAGTAAAATAGTACTGGGTATTCAAAATCTCCAGTAGTGTGAGTGCTTGTAGAATGTCTTAATCTGTCTAAAATCAGAAAAAAAGCTATACTTTTTTTTCCTGACAATGGTAGTTATTGATCACACTTCATTTTAAATTTTTCTATTGTGCACAATTGCTTGTCCACCTCCAATGTCAGTTTGCCAGTTTCTCTTGTGATTTATCAATAGCAGTTGCCAGCCAGGAGGTTATTATAGTTCAAGTGGAATTAATGTGGCAAAGGAAGTCTATGGGCTCAATGAACAGAAAGATAGGATTGAATTATTACCCAGGAGATGGTGGTTCTCACCCCCTCGCAATGAATTCAGAATCAAGTTGCTCTGACAGCCAAAGGCCAGATTAGTGCTACCTCTATTTTTGCTATCAGCTCTAAACCTTTCACAAACAATACATTCATTATTACTGACTCAGGGGGAAAACAAAAAAGAGGCTTCAGCTGTTCATTGACCTGACCTCATTGTGTATAGAACAGGGTAGGAAAAAGACAGTTACAATGGCAGTATATTAAAAACGAAGTGTGCTGAAAGAAGTGTTGAAATAAGTCAGGTGTTTAGTGAACTGTCAGCTTATAATTTTTTAGCCATATTCAGATGGAGGGAGCAAAATCCATGCTGGTCATTACAAGAATTTTTAAATAAACACAGCACATTGACACGGATCAAACTCTAGTAAATTATCTTTCTAACTGGAAGCAGAATCAGGTGTGGTTTAACTCAGTATAATAATGGTTACAAGTGATTTCCAAGTTTGAAAGCTGATAAAAAAATCAGTGCTGTTTTTCTGATAAGTACTAGAGAACACTCATTAAATAAAGACAAGAAACCACAGAACAAAGGATCAGCAGTTTTTGACTTTTGAAAATTGCATGGGGTCCAGGATTCTTAATAGGTTTAAATGGGGGATTTGTTGGCATGGGACAAGCCTAATTCTCACCTCTTTTTTTGGTGGGGTAATTTGCTGGAGAACTTGTATGCTTGCCTTTTCTGTGTTTCAGAGAGCAATGGGTCTTTTTGTCAGCACATCAGCGACATCTTGCACCTGTGTCTCTGAGGGAACCCGCTCCACAGAACTCAGGGAAATTGAGAGGTAGGAGGTGTTACTGATATCGTAGGTAAGGTTAGTTAGATTTCTACGCGGTTCCTGCAATGAGGTCAAACACACTCTCTTGGCAAAGGCAGTACTTACTGTGACTGTTTAGGCTCTGTGTGTGCTGACTGGCTTACAAAATGGAAGAAGAAAAATTTTGCCTGTGCTTCATCCTTTACCTCTTTCTCTGTCCAGATGCCAATTTTCATGACACCTGTAGGAACCTAAGTGCCTTCAGACTCAATCCTGTTGATCAGATTCAATTATATTTGACAGAAGGATATAAAAATTGTTAGGAGAGGGCAACTAGACAGCAAGACAGAGACTACAACTGAAAAATGTGGAATCCTAAAGAATAACATAGTGACTGCTGTAAGTACATGTGAATTTTCAGGTGAAACAAGAATTAAAGCAAAGGCATAAACTAAGAGATTGATGAGAAATACTATGGTGAGTCTTTTTCTTTGGAAAATAAGGAACTAATGAGGTAGTGTGAGAAATCCTACAGCAACCAACCCTCTTCTTTTTTTGCTGCCTGTGACGGCAGCACAAGTCACAAGGCACATCATGATGAGATATCAGTTATTTGCAACATCCTTGCAAGAAGTGCTGTATCAGAGTAAAATGGGGTTACTGAATTAAGAATAACTAGTCTGTGGTATAAAAAACAAAAAGAGGTGCAACTGCCTAGCAGCTTTTCTAATGTCCCAATTTAGATAAATGTTACTTGCAGTGGCAATAAAGTAATTGTTACAGAAAAGTTTAGATTAGACTTCTGGAATTGCACATCTCATAAGCAGGAGAACATCATCCTTTTCCTCAACAAGGGCTGAAAAATAAGTCCAAGATAGTGCAAGACTTTTATCTCGCTGTTCTCATAGTGATTAATTCATCACAACTGCATTTCTCATACCATACCTTCCCCAGCTGACATGCTGTGGCTTCTGTTCACTAGATTCAGAAATGTCTTGTCTTGTAATTCTCCAGTCTTAATGTATAAGCCTCTCCTCAGCTCAAATATTTTCTGATTGTTTTGGATGTTATCACATCTTACAGACTGTGTGTGTATACAGGTATTCCTCTTGCAATTAACAGATTATTTGATTTAATTGTTGATAGCGCTCAAGGTACATGAGGTTTTGTGCTTCTGGTTTGGATGATTTTTTCTCCTAACATCATTGATTGAAATATTTCTACACATTAGTATGTATTGATAATTTCATCATATTCATCTTTATTCATATTCATCTGACTGGGCATTGGAATGGGCTGCTCAGGGAGGTGGTGCAGTCACTGTCCCTGGAGGTGTTTAAGGAAAGATTGGATGTGGCACTTGGTGCCATGGTCTGGTTGACAAGGTGGTGTTCTGTCATGGTTTGGGCTTGATGATATTAGGGGTGTTTTCCATCCTAATTGACTGTGTGATTCTGTGATTCTATATTTTAAGGTGCTTTATTGGGTTTACTTAGGGTATTTTCATTTTGGAATGTTTCATCTTTCTTGGACATCTGAATTGCTAAGGACTGTGTTTTCTCTGTTAGAATTCAATGGAATATCTTAACTAAGTTTTTAATACTTTGAAAAACAGTTGTTCCTTGCCTTTATAGTTACTTTAAAGCAACGGATTGATTATGTTCTGTTTACCTTTTGTTATTGTCTTCAGGTCTTGGTTGGGTTAATGCCTCCTACAGATCCGTGCGTAGTTTGCTACTTGTTACAGAAAGATCTGTTCAGCTTAGAATAACATAGGTCCACTGTTGGATGCAAATCCCAGTGCTACAAGCAATTGTGCATCAACTGATGGGAAAAATATTGGGACAGGTCATAAAATGTCTTCTGTCTTACTTGTATAAGAAAGAAAAAAAGAGAGGCATTATTTACATTTGTGTTTTGACTCTTCAGAAGATGATATCTCATGCAGCTGAAAATAGCCACTGTTGTGGTTTAGGAATTGTAGTCTCCAACTGAGTACTCCCACCAAAAAAACCCACACACTAATTTCCCTCCCCTCTCCTCCAACTGGAGCCACAAAGGACAGAGATCACAGGTTGGGATTAGAACAATTTACTGGAAACAGCAATGAGATATGAAAATGACCAGTAACAGCAACAATATTCATATCAAAGAGTGTAACAAGAGGAATGATTCTCACAGAAAAAAACACACAGTAATAGATAATGACTCCTTCCACCCCGTTGTCTCGAGCGGAAGGAATCCCTTCTCCCCGGGAAAGACTCCGTTCTCCCTGCACCCTGGCAATGACATGAAGTGGTATAGGATAACCTCTGTGTCCTAGCCATGCCCCCTCCTGGCTACTGCAAAAATTAACTCTGTGCTGGCCAGAACCAAGACAGACACATTCTGTGAGAGATAGCATCCCTTGTGTCCTTTTTTCCCCACCTTTTTTTTCTAAAATAGAGAATAGAATGCTATTTGGAGCCTCCCATAAACTCATGATTTCAGACCTGGAATGTTAAGAAAATCACCAAATGTTAAAAGACAGATGCTAAAATTACAAAAAATGGAAACTGTGGAAATGTAAAATGAGTGAAATTTCCACGCTCTATCATCATGTATATGTTCATTCATTTCTGCACAGCTGCTAACTTGTAGACAGACAAAATACTTTTCTTTTTCGCATGGACTAGTCCATACTGATGTCTGAAGAAAAGGCAGAGTTAACACCACCTCTATCATGTATTTACAAATGAATTCTTCTGGCCATTATTAACATTGTTTCAATCTTTGCAGTGTTTATAAAACATGGTAAATGCAAAAGAAGATCTATGCTTAGCTCCTGCAATATAAATTTTGAGAGTGCCACAAAAGAATAAATCACATCAGAATAGATTGATTTTCTTTGGAAATATCCCTGCAGAACATCAGGATGGGTCATAACATGCTTGAATTCAAGTAATTTGACATCAGTGTGGAAAGGATCTTGTTCAAGAGGTTTTAAATATAATGATCATATTGTCAACCTTTATAACGTAAATTTCGTGACAATTTGAGCTTTGCAGCAAATGCTGTCTTGTCAAATCCATTTTTTGAAATATATATTAAGGAAATGCATTTTTGTGTAGAAGGAACATTAAAGGAATTAACTAAATTCTTCTTTGTTACTTCTGATTTAAGGCACTAGCCTTTGCTGCTGCTGCAGTGGTAACTGAAGAGCCTACTGCTGGAAATGTGTTACACAGCACAAGCTGGTGCATCTTGAAAAAGTTTGGGCAGTATGAAATTTGACTCAGGAAGGCAGAGAACTGACCTCATGACCTCATCCATCTTCAATGAGAGAAAAGCACAAATTCCTTTTGCTGAGTAGCATACACTAATCTTTCTCTAGATCTTGAGCCAGCTGCTAAAATGGAAATCCATGACTTGTCATAAGCTCATGAACTTCTTATATACTCCATTCACTCCCCACTTCTTTTTTTTACCTGAAGCTGGAGGTGAACAATTTGCCTAACTCACTTAAGATGCTGTGTTATAGTCATGCTCATGGATTGACTTTTTCAATTTAGCATGCATCTCTTATTTTTTCTTATTATAATTCTTTTACTGATTTTGGTCACTTGGCTACTAAACTGTGATTGGTCACATGTGAAAGTGTTTCTTTTTATGAGAGTGGAGTGGTCTTCAGTGACTTTCTTTTTTATATATGTCTTTTCCTCAGCCCATGTCTGTGGCCCTGCATTTGCTCAAGAGATGTTGGCTGTTATTATACCATTTCCTTCCCAAAGAAGATTATTTTCCTCTGCCTGATAAGTGTGACAGGCATACAATGGCCTATGCTTTGATTTTCCCGTATTCACTTTCAGTCTGCTGATCATGTTGAACACCTTCTTGCCTTTAGAGGTGGACACCCTTAGCACTTCAGAGCAATAATTAGCTCAAGGTTCATGGCCACCACAGTATGCAGTCTCGATGTTGTTAAACCTTAAAACTTTCTTTCTTGTTCTTTAATAAAAATACTTCCACATGTGACTGATTATTCAAATTTGCTACTGTTTTAGGTCTCAAGCATTCAGAGAAGTAAGAGAAAAAAAAATATATTGACTTCTGGGCAAAATCAGGCCTTTAATAATGATTGTGTGGCTGGGTAGGTTCTGCCAGGGCATTAAGTAATTTGGAATTAAGAGATGAGCAAATATGAAATGGAGGAGTAGCGTTCGAGTGCCCAGAAGCTGTAGCCTCAGCTTTGTGAGCTGCGAAACTAATACCTATTCCACTGTTATTCACAGTGAATGGCACGTGCCTTATTCAGATGTTGGTGCTTTAATTTGTGCTGCACACTTCACACACATTCCAGTTTTGTTTTATTTTAAGACTGTTACTTAGTGGTCTACAGTTCTATATTTTTAGTTCTTATAATACATTTAGGAGGCAAGATAAAATTTCATAAGAATACAAATCTATGCTTCTTTTTTATTATAACCTCATGTCAAAAAGTAATTAACATAATTAATACTGATTAAATAATTAACAGAATTTAATAAGGTTAATAATTTAACAGAATTGAATACTGATTGAGCAAAGCACAGAAAACAGACCCATGAGTGGTCCTACTTACTAAAAAGCAGTGACCTCCAAACTTAAGTGCTTGCTGAAGTGTTTAATAGGATTGTGTACCTGAACAGACACCTCTTCTTTCAGCCCATTTTAAATTTCTTCCTTTTAAAAAGAATAATGATAATAATGATAATGATAATGATGATGATGATGATGATGATGATAATAATAATAATAATAATAATAGTAATAATAATACCACCACTACCTTATACACTCACGCCTTATATACTCACTGAAGCATGAAACCATATAATATTTACCAAGAAAATATCAAAGTGCTGGTGAACTAGAAGTAGGTGATTGACTACACTGGCCAGTCACAAATTTTATGTGGCATGTCATTCATCACCAGTATTTTCTTTATTCCAGTGAGAAGTCCTTTGGAACAAGCTCTTATCTTCCTGAAGAAATTAAGTGCTCAATATATTGATATAAAAACAATAAGTCAAATATGTTAAGAGAAAATTAAATGAAGTAAAGAACTTCTGGTAAATATCAAGGTGATACCTAACACATAACTTCCTATTTAGCTAAAGTATTTCAGCCCCTGTAGAGGCCTGATTTTTAAACAAACTGCAGTGTTTTAAATATTCTGCAAGAAATTTATTGTTATAAATGTTAGCTTTCTTGTAACTGAACTTAAAACCAAGTTTAATTTTCATGTTAGAGTGATTAAAATATGAGCTTAGAAATTCAAAGCATGGACTGCATGGTATGAATACAGAACAAGACATGAGTAGTTCATGTCTTCTGGTGCTGACAAAAAAGTAAATAGTGCTGAAACATCACAGTCTGACAATTCATGCCAGCTGATCCATGAGGTAATAGCAAATACCTGTTAATCACTGACTCATTCTCTGTTCACAAGCATGGTGTTTAGTTAGATTAGAAGCAAATGAACTGAACGATAAAGTGTGAAATTATACATAAACCTTGAGATTCTTTTGTTCCTAAATTTCTCAGATAGAGAAGCAATATTTGCCACAAAAAAAATGAGATATCATGCTTACGGAGGAATGGAATTTACTAAGATATGAGAATAATATTTTGCAGTAATTTGAAAAGTTTTCTTTAGGAAATTCAGCATTAATCTCCAGATGCTGAAAATACAGTGTACCTTTTTCGTATTTTTGAACACCCCCAGTTTTTCTCGGCTGCTTAACTGAATTTTCTTCCAGTATTAGACCCACAGTTACCAACCTCTACCATTTTAATACAAATATCTCATTGCCAATGGCAGCAAAATAAGAACTATGGTATTTCAGAGTATACATTTTATACCTTTGTTAGTAAATGTATGAAGAGAGGAATGTCAGAGGGAACTAAGCCTTCAGAAATCACTAATGAAGGCATTGACATGCAGTATTTACTGACTTATCTATAAGCATTGAATTTCTTGCCCGTAATAGAAGAAGGCGAAGAAATTACCAAGCCAAAGTATTTTTTTCCATTGGTTCACCCATTTCAGAATACAATGCCAAGGTCTTTTTAGCTAATTTAATGTACTGCTCACAACATAGATGAATGATATTTTCATTAGTGATGAGGAATAATATATTAGGAAAGTTACCCCCGATATTTTTACTAATGTTTGCCAAGTGTTATCATGTTCATTACAAAATAAGTATCAGTACACCAACTTCAATGAACTTTGACATTTCAATGAACTATTCCTGAAAGCAGGAAATGTGTGAGATCTTCACAAACTGTTGTTAAGAGCTATCTGTCTAAAAGCATTTGTTCTTTCTATGTTCATTTAACAGATGTGAAGAAATTATGACATATCTAATGGTTTAATATCTTGTCTGGAAACAAATCACAATTAAGTGATTAAGGGTTGAGTTCACCATACAATGATATGCAGTAGTCTTGAAACATTTATGCAGACTTTCCTGTAAGAGAAAAATACCCTAATTCCACGCTGGGGCACTGTGATTCCTCTCTTTTGCCAAAACAAAGAGTCTTTTTCCATTTACCCAAAACGCCTTTATGTCTACAGCAGTATGTGTGCAAAGAGCAAATAATAATTGTGGCAACCTTGTCAATACTGGAGATATTTGAATATCTTCAAGAAGAGGAATTGTTTGAGGAAGCAGCTGATATGACTAAAGTTAGCCTCATCCTAAACCTGAGTATGTTCTGTGTAAGTGAATCATGGAATCATAGAATTGGTAAGGCTTGGGTTGGAAGGGACCTTAAAGACCATCTAGTTCCAACCCCTGTCAAAGGCATGGACAGCTTCCACCAGACCAGGTTGCTTGGAGCCCCATGCAGCCTGGTCTTGGACACTTCCAGAGATGAGGCATCCACATCTTCCCTGGCAACCTGTTCCAGTGCCTCACCACCTTCATGGTAAAGGACTTCTTCCTAATATCTAATCTAAACATACTCTCTTTCAGTTTGAAGCCATTCCCCCTTGACCTGTCACTACATGCTCTTGTAAGAGGTCTCTCTCCATCTTTCTTATAGGCTCCTTTCAGAGACTGGGAGGGTCATAATTAGGTCACCTCAAAGCTTTCTCTTCTCCAGTCCCAATTCCCTCAGCCTTTTCTCATAGGAGAGATTCTCCATCCCTCTAATTATTTTTGTGGCCTCCTCTGGACTCTCTCCAACAGGTCCATGTCCCTCCTGTGCTGGGACCCCAGAGCTGGATGCAGGGTTCCAGGTGGGGTCTCAACCAGAGCAGAGCAGAGGGGCAGAATCCTCTCCCTCCCCTGCTGCCCACGCTGCTTTGGATGCAGCCCAGGGCACATTTGGCTTTCTGGACTGTGAGTGCCCGTGGCTGGGTCATGTCCAGCCTCTCACCCACCAGCACCCCCAAGTCCTTCTCCCCAGGGCTGTTCATCCCCAGCCTGTGTTGATACCAGGGGTTGCCTTGACCCAGGTGCAGCACCTTGGTCCTGTTAAATTTCGTGAGATTATCATAGGTGCACTTCTTAAGCTTGTCCAGGTCCCTCTGGATGGCATCCTATCCTTCAGGTGTGGCAACTGCATCAAATATGCTAATGATACCAACACAGGTTGGTATCATTAGCATATTTGCTAAGGGTGCACTTGTTCCCTTTGTCACGGTCATTAATGAGGATATTAAATAACACTGGTTGCAGTTTGGACCCCTGAGGGACACCATGTGTCACTGATGTTCATCAGGACTCTGGGCCGTTGACCACTACCCTCTGGATAAAACTGTCCAACCCNGCAGGGTTCCAGGTGGGGTCTCAACCAGAGCAGAGCAGAGGGGCAGAATCCTCTCCCTCCCCTGCTGCCCACGCTGCTTTGGATGCAGCCCAGGGCACATTTGGCTTTCTGGACTGTGAGTGCCCGTGGCTGGGTCATGTCCAGCCTCTCACCCACCAGCACCCCCAAGTCCTTCTCCCCAGGGCTGTTCATCCCCAGCCTGTGTTGATACCAGGGGTTGCCTTGACCCAGGTGCAGCACCTTGGTCCTGTTAAATTTCGTGAGATTATCATAGGTGCACTTCTTAAGCTTGTCCAGGTCCCTCTGGATGGCATCCTATCCTTCAGGTGTGGCAACTGCATCAAATATGCTAATGATACCAACACAGGTTGGTATCATTAGCATATTTGCTAAGGGTGCACTTGTTCCCTTTGTCACGGTCATTAATGAGGATATTAAATAACACTGGTTGCAGTTTGGACCCCTGAGGGACACCATGTGTCACTGATGTTCATCAGGACTCTGGGCCGTTGACCACTACCCTCTGGATAAAACTGTCCAACCCATTCCTTATCCACCTAACAGTCCACCCATCAAATCCTTCTCTCTCTAATTTAGAGAACAAGAAGTTGTGGGAGTGATGCCTAGAGGAAGGCCACCTGGAACAGAGGCTGGACAGAGTTAAAGAATAAAATAGATATTTATTGAAAGGCGTTTACAGGACACACCCTGGGAGTACAAAAGTCTGGCCAAGACTACACCCAAGGTGGACGCCCAAGATGGACCCTGGGTCACGGGTTCTCCCCCTTTTTATAAGTTTTGGCCCATTTACATATTCGGGCCAACTGGCCAACCACAGCTTCAGTCCACACAGTCCCATCCTTTCGGACTGTCCCCTCTCAATCCGTGGCTGTTTACATTCTTGGGGTCTGAAGCTGCAAATGTCCTTGGTTCTTCGGGCTGGAAACGGTGTGTTTTGTCTAGCCAGGCTAGGAGAAGAGCTGTTAGCACTATACATGAAGCCCAGAGTTACAGACTCACTAATGCAGTACAAAATCTAAGAAATATGAAAGTTAAAACTAAAGGTATCAGGAGGATGTGCTCACATTCACAGGAACTCCAGAGAAAGAAAAGCACACAGTCAGATCCTTGTTATCTAACCTGAATATGGCACTACAGGGAGGTGACATGCTGTGCAGAAGGTGACTGGCTTGTGGCACAGGGCCTTGAACAGACTCTGCCACTCCATGGTTCACATCCTTCAGTGGTCCATTCTGGTCGTAGAGGACTGCACAGTCCATTATGCCAATAGAGCAGAGCAACATAATGGTGGCATTGGGCTCTGCTTTAGCAGTGACCCACAGCAGATAGAGACAATGGAAGGAGAAGAGCAAAGGCCATCCCTTGTTTCAGGGTCTCAGGGAACAAGGAGGGTAGATCTCAATTCTACTGTTTCCCTGATGGTTCTCGCCATGAGGATCACACATCTAAAGGGAAGGGGATACCAGCAGCTGAATCTTCATCAGCTTTGCCATTAACAGCACAAGAAAATATCTGTGGACAACAATTTTAAGACAAAGGTTGACAGGATGTGAAGTATTACCTTTTTATACAGCTTACAAGATGTGTTAAGAAGATGCCCTTAGGGGAGCGGAGTAAGCAGATGCAGATATAGTCAAAGCTTGTGTTTTAGGAAAGGTTGGGATAGCCCCAGAGTTACAGCAGGTTCATGCTCATACGAAGTTTGGTTTTGTAATCTTTGCAAAGTTTTGCCTTGGGCCACACTAATTTGAAATCTAGGGATATCACTTAACTCATGTGCTCTCCTTCCTGAGAATGAATTGTCCATATTTATTTTATTTTTGGTATTTGGGATGGAAATTTCTAAATTATAACAGCCACACCCTATTATCCAGTGATAGTTCTACCCAGAAAATCCATAGTGTATTGTCTGAGGTGTTAGCACAGCAATTTTAGTTAATTTTAGCATCATCTGTGAAAAGAACCCGAAACTTTGAAGTCCAGAAGATAGCTGACCATATAAGTAAGCCATAGAGATGCATCAGCTGAAGTGAGACTGAAAATCTAATGCTTTATAAATTGCATCTAAAATTCGAGTTTTACACCATTTCTATCAAAACCAGTTTTTATTTTTTACAGTTTCACAGTAAAATATAAAATTTCATTTTCTTAGCTTTTAGATCCTTTTATAGAAGGGTGAAAGTATACCTCATGAAATCTCCATATACACTGCACTCTATCCATGAAACCTTCATATGATAAAACCAATAAACAATCTGCATTCAGAAGTAGTTATGCACCATTCATTTTCTTAGTGATTTCTCTAGGACCTAGGACTTTTGAATATGAAAGCAACTACTGAGTGCCTCTACTAAGTGTTTGAAGTCTTGCTATCTGTTTTTAAAACCTTGGTCAGAGCTTTTAAACTGGTATACCTTTAAAGATTAATTATATTTGGCCGTTTTTGAGACTTCATAGCAAAATTCTGAACAGTGGTCTTCCTAAAGTCAGGAAGCAAAAGATTTTTGGTGAAAAAGACAAGCTTAAAAGCCTTGCATCAGTGAAAGGATACAAATTAAAAGGTGTCAGTCAATGGCTGTGTGCAGGATAGTTTTAGCTGAAGTCATGAGGTTTAGACTGCTTTAAATAATTTAAAAATATCAAACCCAGTTTCTTCAATCTGCATATCATGGATAAGTGGGCTACTGAAATCAAGTTGTAACTTCACAGATGCGTTGATCAAGCTAAGCAGATGCTGCATCTGAAATCCTATCTTCCTCCTCACCTCGACTTCTTACTCAGGCCTTGAATGCAAGCAGATATTTGTAAAAACAAATCCCTGCTTTTCAACCAGTGATCTAACTTGCTTCCTAGGAAGACAGGTATGAGCAGCCAAGAAAAGTGAGTTTTTAGGTCCACTTTCAGCAGTAGTGACAACTTGTCTCATTTGTCAAATTATGGCTTCAGCAAGTTTTGGGACAGCCACAGCTCACTCTGAACTGATGCAGAGCTAGAGCGCTTCATTGGGGATTTGACTGTTTGTCTGCTTCAGTAAAAGAATCCTGTATCCAAATGCTCATCCACTTCTCTCAGTGATATTAACTGCTCTCAGGCCAGACGCTCCACAATTTTTGCTTGTCACAGCTAGAAAATGTACAGTTTCAGACTCTTGGCAAAAGTTGCATTTCGAACTTCAGAGAGAACAGAATAAACTCTGTATTTTTGTTTCATATTAAAAAAGAAAACAGTCATGATTTTAAATGAGAATGTGAATTATTATTTTTCAACCACGTTCAACTAAAAAAATAGCTGCAGGGGATTCTAAAAGGTACTTACTTTCAGGCAGAGGTAAAAACTTCAAAAAACTGGTCCCAAACCCAAAAATGAATGGTCCAGGAAGTAATGAATCTGCAAAGACAAGTAAGTATAATACAAACTGTTTTGCAATGTTATATGTAGCAGGTGCTACCCATAACATTTCTACAGTAATATAAAGCCATTCGTACATGGAGGAGAAAAGCATGTCATCAGGGGTTTTTTTGAAAAGATTAATGTTGACAATATTTGTAGAGAAAATTTCTGTAATACTCAGATTTGTAGTGCTGTTGAATACTCATTCAAGTTTACCTGAGCAACTACTGTCAGGTCTCTGCTTTAACATCTGTCAACTTGATAGTAGTCTGGAAGGATTTTTTTACTACCTTTCCTCTCCACCCTTTACACTTTTCTTATTTTGTACTTGGTGGCTTCCAAAGATTTATTTTCCTTTTTTTTTCTTTTTAATCTCCCAGTATGAAAACAGATTATTTAATAAGTTCAATAAATTTAATCAGTTAAAAAAAACCCAACAGATTTTTTTTCTGCCTAAGAAATCCGGGGAAGTAAAAAGTGATTTTTTTTCTATAAATCTGTCTTTATATGAGAAGCAGTGAATTGGTTGTGCTGAAGAATTGCTGTAGGAGAATTCTTTTCCCTACAGAGGTAGTCTTGGGCCAGTGCAGAGGTGAGACTTTGTCTCTTCTCCCAGGAAGTGACTGCCAATGGGGGCCAGGGGAGCAGTAGTCACTGATCTGTAAGTAAATGTTGAGCGGGTATTAGTAAGGCACAATCAGAAACCCGGGAAGGATTTTGTGTAGAAACAGGTGAGATCTTTGGTTCTTTGGGGAGAAAAAAATGGGTTGGTATAGAAACAGAAGAGGTGAACTACTCAAATTGTACATCTGAAAGAGGCAGGGCACTGTCACCTCCTGCTACCTGTTAGTAGCAGGTGGCTTAATGCCTTCTCTGAATGTGTCTGAATGTCTCCAAATACAAGCTGATGAGGAGTCTTCTGTAGAGAGGCTGCTCTGCAGAAATGGGCAGAGTGGTTCAAAAGGCTTCCTCAAAAAGGGATTTTGGCACTGGCATCTTTATCATGGCAAACCAAAATTAATCACTCATCCCCTTTGTGTGTACTGTTCAGATTTTCCTCTGGACCATCTAAAGCTGAACTCTTCTCTGGCTTCAGGCCTTTTGTTCTCTTACAACTACTGCAGCTGCTACTACATCCAGCTGTGAATTTGTTGAAGCACAGGGCACCACTAGCCTAAAGCAGATATTGGTAGATAAAGAAGGAAGACAACTACTATTTTCTTTCAGTATCCTAAATAACTGAGAGACAATTATTTGACTTACATAAAACATACTTGAGAGTCCAAGCTTATATATTTTCTATGTATTGGTACAGTAACTTATTAAATAGCTGCATCAAGCAAGTGCATCATTAGTAATTTCCTTTTAAAAGACTTTTTAAAGAGACAAATCCAGATAATAATAAAAATTATAACAAAAATTATTCTACCCTTTACTTTGAATGTCACCTCATCTCTCTGCAGGAAGAATAGAGATGAAGTCTTGTTCTGCTTCTGAGTGTGGTCTAGATTCTGCACTTGGGTGTAGGTGCCTATCAGTGCACTGTAGGAGGCTGCTTCATGCTGATTTAGATGACTCAAGCTGGGTTTCTGAGTTTTGTCAAAGTCTTTGCATGGTCAGTGCACTCTGAACATGGGTGTCATTTGGGGAATGGTGTAACTGGAAGACGGGGAGGTACGGAGAACTGCATTAATCTTTTTTTTTTTCTTTGCCTTGTCTGCTGAAACAAGTTTTCCAGTGGAAGTATTTCCTTATAATAAGAAGAATCCTTAACATATGGAACATATGGTAAATCTACAGGATACTATTTAGGATTTTATTTCTAATTAAATTTTAGCAGTGTTTGAGCCTAAATCTCATTATTAGTTAACAGGATTTGTCAATTAAACTTATGTACCTTGGAAACATTTTCTTCATTAAAGTATAGTCTTTGTACATTGCTAATTTATTCATGTAACTTAAATTTTTTTAGGGGGTGTGCCTAACCAACCATATTTTTAGCAGCAATGTAAATTAATGCATTAAATTTATTAAATTAAGGCTTGTTTTAATGTGTTGGACCATCCTATCACTGACCTGAGTGTTCATTCGTTTTTGGTTCTGTCCCCTCATTAAACATTCTTTAAGAGGATTTCACTTTAGTTAGAGTATTTAAATTACTGTGCAATAAATCTATTCTTTTAATGAGTTTATTCCTGTTTTAAGGTATTAATTAAAGCAGGTTGTGGAAGAAGTAGATACAGTAAATGGATAAAGTAGTGTCCAGGCAAAAGGTTAAGGATTTGCTGTCATTATACAGAATGAAAATCTTTCTGGAGACACCTCATTAATGGAAAAACCTTTCTCTCTTACATGCACTAACAAGAAGTTCATTACTCAGTGAACTTCTGCTTATCAGGGATTATTAGTTCTTTTTTTCTTTTAGAAAGACTTTATCCTCTAGTAACTAACACATCCATGCCTGTGGTATGAGCTTGGCTTAGCTGTGTGAAATAGTAATGGATTCAGGCAATTTAGCCCATGAATTTCCTTACTGGACAGAGTGGGAGGCTGGAAAAGTAAAGGATGGCATCAGTGGAGTATTTCACATTCAAAGTGAAAAAAAATCTTGCAAATTTAATTCACAGACTAGGAATGGAAATGTCATTGCCTCGCTCAGAGGGTTAATCACTTTCTAATTTAAACTGGCAAATTTTTTAATGACACTGTGAAATTAACAGCATTTTATTGTGTTAATTATCTGCAGGACACTACATCATTACTTCTAATAAATGTGAATGTGATTGCCTCTCCTAGGACAATATAGAGACAAGGTGAATTTTTATTGGCTATTTACTCGATTTCAGACAAATTGTTCCCCCCCACCCTACTGCCACGTAACGCATATTCAATACGATTTAGTGCACTACCTTGTCTTCTGTGCATTTTAGTCAATAAAGTATATATGGGTATTTTAAAGGTCATTACAGCTCCTTGCTCACTCAAGATAATTTTCACTTAAGGCAAGGCTTATGCTAAAAATCACATCAACTGTATTAGAACTAGGATGTAGGATTGTAGAGTCTAAGTATATAGATAATTAGATATTCAACTTTTTTTGACAGGCTCGAAATGCCTACTAACCCGTGCCTTTGTCAAAATAGACAGGAGAGTGCTTTTCCAGTAGGTGTGTCACTCACCATGCTTGATGCTGCAATATTAGGCAATGCAACAAATTACATAAGAGGCATTTACAAAGCTTTACAGAGAAGCAAAAAGGTAGAGTGTTCCCCTTTTCAACCAAAGATATATGAAAGTATCAGACAACAGAAAATAAAGGTTTCACACCCATAATGTGCAAAATTCAAAATTCACCGTTGTGACACTACAGTCAGAGTTCTTTCTGGGATATACATTTTCTTCACCTAATGTATCTAGCTAGCTAGCTAGCTAGCTAGTTACATATCTATCTGTCCATCTGTCTGTTGTACTAGGTAGATGATCTGTTTTGGTTTTTTTAATGTATCTTTGCCGTTACATCAAGATCCACCTTCCTAATCTCTTTATGTAAGGATGGAGCATTTCAAAGATAGGTCAGTATTTCCATTGGCAGGATTACAAGACTTTTGAAGATGTTTCTGAACCTTCGAATGTTTATCTGATCATTCTCACTACTATTATTATCAATTTCTGTGGAGAATAGCTGGGGAAGAGAAATAAAATCAGAAACAAGAAATCTATTGATCGTAGAATAAGAGAGTGCATTGCTAGCATAGACTTTAAAAGAGCTTGGTGTTTTTCTGAACCCCAATCACTTCCCTCCAAATTGTAATCTTTAGTGATGTCACTGAAAAATTACTCCATAATTTGGCCTGCATACTTGCTACACTGTGAGCAAAGACACCTCTGAACATAGATCCTAGCCAGTCTAAGACTTGGATCTGCTATCTACTAATGACACTCATGATGGCTTTATTGATTGCCTGTGATAATAGTGGCTGGCCATGAGTCTTAGGTGATCTCTCTCTTTTTAGGTGTTGTTACACAGGCAAGCATTTCCCAAGTTGCCATGCTGTTCAGGAGGCACGCATTCAGATGGCTTCTGGCTCACCAAAACCAGTTCTTCAGAATTAACCTCCTTAAGCCTTTTCCCCTTGAAAGCATCTGTAAGCAGTTGAAGGTCATGATTGTTCACTCCCAGATCAATACACCATTAAATTGTGACAGAAAGCGCTACCACACTATTAAGTCTCCAGTCATACCCTCAATAATCCTGATAAAATGATGAACTATTTTAACCTCACAATGGCTGCTAACAGTAGCTTGAAAACACACCCCAGCAAGAGAATATTGAGATAAAACTTATGGAAATCCTACTTTTAGATATTATTACCCTAAGCAATTCACCTTGTTTGCTTTGTACCCTTGTCTGCATTAAATTAGAGCCACACACCACCATGTGAAATCAGGTTGCACACCAGACTCAGCAGAGGCTATTTTGCTAAGGTATCCCAGTCCTAGCACAAATTCTTGTTAGTCTGAAGACTCCTGTAACTGAACTACCCTCTTCTAAATAAAGAAGCAGTGATGTGTCTCTTTAACAGCTCAAGGTATCTTGGAGTAAAGTGGGATTTTGGGTGAACAAGACACCACTAAGTGGAAAAATGCCACAACTTTACTCACATGACAAAACCTATTGTGACTGACACAAAAGGAAATGTAAATTAGTTCCATCCATTATCTCTCCCTTTTACCCCATATTAAAATGCAGCATATTGGGCAAGATACTGCAGCATATTGGACGGCCCACTGTAAATGCAGTTTTATTAAATAAGTCCCTAAAAGAGAAAACAAACACCTGAAATCTTCTGATGTTCTGGCTGTTGACTAATAGCCCACTCCTTATCTGTTTTAGCCATCAGCCCTCCCTAACCAGATCTCCCTTGATATGTACTGGCCTAAATGTATGAAAAGATAGGAAACAACAAATCTTCAGGTCAATTAAGGCTTCCACTTATTTACTAGTGTATCATATGTAATGAAGGAGCCTAAAATCTCTTGGCTGTATCCTAGATACCATCCTAGATACTTTAATTAGGAAAAGAGACCCTGTTTTAGCGGTACTAATAACCTCATCTAATTTATCTTCAGGGAATTTTTAGACGATAGGAAGAGGCAGTATTTAATTTCATTTGCACTTCTTTGACATTTCTAGTGTTTCAGGTCATCAGTCTTTTATAACACTACAATGCTGAGATTTTCTGGAGCATTCAAGCCCTCCTATTAGGTAAGGTACAGTTCCTGAGGAAGAGCTGAGAAGAAAGAAATCTAAAATAGCTTTTTGCAATTCAACAAGCAGTAATAGAACACTGAATTGAGAGATGGGAAAAATGCACTTTCCACTAACATGGAAGACAGTGTCAGAAAAGGTAC
Source organism: Melanocharis versteri (assembly GCA_013397845.1). Lineage (NCBI taxonomy): Eukaryota > Metazoa > Chordata > Aves > Passeriformes > Melanocharitidae > Melanocharis > Melanocharis versteri. The sequence goes on along the minus strand of VZTG01004488.1, from coordinate 272,021 downwards.
CAGAGCTGGCCACAAGCAGAAGGTCTGCACCCTGGGGACATACCTTGGTGAAGAGGTTGAGAGAATTTGTTAATCTGAGCTCTAATCAACATTTCAGCTCAAGGTGTTTCCCTCTTTTTTTAGACACGCAATGGTTTATTTAGCACTCAAATTGACAAATGAACCCAGAATGAAGCAACACACATGACAAAAAGTTAAAATATTTATGATTATTATCGTACACTCTCATAGGGTTGATATGCCTAATGCAATTGCTGGGCTTTGAATTCCCTGTACAAACCTCGCATTTAAAACTATGTAAGTGAATAAAAGAACTAGTCCCAAGGATGTTTTGTTCTGCCTGTGTGGTAGCCTCTACACTACTTTCTGGTATTCTAAATTAATTTCTATTTTGCAAAGTCCTCTTGAAATCTCTCAGCAGGATGTGTCAAGTCAAGTATCTGGCATTGGATTGTTTCTACAAGGAAAGCTTTGTCTACAGTATTAGCAACCAAATCACATAGTAGTTTGCAACATTAGCTAATACTTCTCCAATGTATGCATAAAGTAGTTTTTAAAAGACTTATTACTTGTTTACTTGTCCTTTCTTTCAATCAGCACAAGCAGCCAATTGTGAATGAGAACTTAGAGTAAGTTTATGTCACTATTTATTTATATGAACAAGAATATATTAAAACTTGCCTAAAAAGAAAAAAATACTTATGCCTGAGAACAGACATACCAATTTAGCCAAACCAATTTTTTTTTTTCAGAAAATAAATAAACCACAAACTCTGTCCTTACAACATATTTCTGCAGGTTTCAAGTAATGGAAAATGGAGTTTAAAATCTTCAGCAAAATCTTAATATAAGTGGTGTCATCGGCTAATACAGGAAAAAATTACTGCTTTTCATTCCTCAAAATTTAAAGTTTATTTTACAGGAAGCCTTATTTCACTAATACTTGTTAGTCAGGAAATGAAAATGTCTTATTGTATAGGAGGTACTACTTTGTACTGTGCAGTCAAACTGTAGCACAGTAGAGTCAGTACATACAAAACAATTATGTCAGCACTCTTTTTTCTGCAGTCATGGGTCCTCCCTTTGCTTTTATCCATGCTTTATTGTAGATTTCTACATTTGAGTTTTAGTCTCAAATAGATGCCACCTTCCATTAGGGTCTAAATTAAAAATAAAGAAAATAAATGGACAATGGTGACATATATCTCATTGATGAACAGAGTCCTCTTTTGCTCAGAACACACTATGAGTTCAAACAATATGGTTTTTATGATACACATATACTTTTGGTACAAGGACCTCACCTGAACTACTGTATCTTGCTCTGGAGTCCTCAGCAAAAGAAAGACATGGAAATGTTGGGTGTGCTCCAGAGGAGGGCCACAGAAAAGATCAAAGCGATAGAACGACTGAGAGAGTTGGGGTTGTTCAGGCTGAAGAACAGAAGGCTCTGGAAGGGCTGTCTGGCAGCCTTTCAGTACTTCAAGGGCTTATAGGAGACACTGGGGCATCCATCCTCCTTTCAGCATGACCTGCAGTAAATAGGACAAAGGTAGTGGGTTTAAACTAAAAGAGGGTAGATTCAGACTGGACATAAGGAAGCGTTTTTTACAAGAGGGTGGTGAAACAGTGAAACAGGTTGTCCAGAGAAGTGGGGGATGTCCCATCCCTGGAAAATTTCTTGTTCAGGTTGGATGGGATTCTGAGCAAACTTGACCTAGCTGAAGATATCCTTGCTGTTCGCAAGGGGGTTTGAACCAGATGACCTTTAAAGGTCCCTTCTAACCCTTCTAAGCTGTGCTATAGTTCTATGTAGAGCCTGCTACAGCAGAACCAAATGATGATCTGAATACATAATTTGTTAGCTCCTTATATCAAAGAATTCTGTGCATAGCTATCTACGCAAAGAACCTTCATTTCCTCAAAAATAAGAGACAGGATGTTTGAATTGCTTTTGCTGGTTAGACCAAGAATTGCATTTGATTTCTAGCATAAAAAAGCTGCTACATCTGTATTATTTTCTTATGTCTCTGGACTGTGGTAAGGCCGACCATCTCACAAAATGCAAAGCTCTGTCCTGTCCAGCTGTAACTTCTTTGCTGAAAAACCACCACATCTTCTTTTTTTTGTTTGTTTTTTTTACAGTTTTTCTGGATTTCATGGTCACATTTGGGAAGACTATTTGCCTTTCTTGTCAGAATATCACACGTCGCCAGCTTTGCTCCTGCTGTTCTGCAATGCACTAGAAAGGGTCAGGTGAAGATGCCTACTATGCAGAGGTTCTCTTCTATGTCCTTAACCTCTCCTCCTAAAATCAGATGATGTATACCTGGCATCTTTCTCCCCATCCAAAGAAAAATGATGCATTGGCAGTGGTAAAAACTAAAGAAACACGAAAAAAGACGCACAACAAACCATTAGATTTTGTCAAAAAAAGAGGATAGAATGACAGCCAGCTAGGAAGATGATGTTATATCACTAATGTATAACTGAATGGAAATGGGTAGAAGGGGGTTTTAGGACTATTTCTTTAAAACATGGTTTTATTCAATGATATTGCTTTTCAGCTGAGTGAATTCTCATTGAACACCTTATTAACAATAGGCAAACCTCACTCTTTTCAATTTTGCAGTACTTCTGAAAACATTTGATGTGTGAGTGTCATTGAAAGCAGAGTCAGAGAAATCACGATACCTTTTTTGGCAGGGGGTGTGCTTTGTTTTAAAAATAAACAGAGGTTGATTCTATGTATTAGGATAGAAAGTTCTATATGCTACCCTTCCAAAACTCGAAGTTCTATTCATGTCTATTGTAGCTGCATAGCATATGTGACCCTGCATCTGTGTCCATAGAAAAAAAATCTTAAAAATGCAAGAATATATTGTATTTATTTTTTTATCCAAACTTTCCCAAGTTTCATTTTTCATTACATCAATTATCTATTGATTTTTTATGTCAGTTTTTTTGCATAAGAAGTGGTGCATGGAAGAAAAAATTCTACTGTCATCAGTTGAATATGAAACTATGTCTGCTTTTTATCTTGAGGCTAAAAAAAAAAACCCTTTTTTTAACTTCTTTTTTGAGACAAAAATAATTAACATTTTGTCTAGCATTGTTCTGCATCCATAACTATAGCCTACTGAACATGTATCGTTTCAGTCTCATCTGCATTGCTAAACAATATTTGAAACAGAGCATAGTTCCCTTGATATACAATAACACTCTCACCCCCTCTCCGAACTGTGAGTGTCTTCTTGTTTCTGAAAGATTAAAATAATTATTGCTGTTACCTAAAAATCTGCTGATTCAGTACTTGATTTGAATGCTGATTGGATCTCTAATGAGCTAAAAGTGCATTTTGAAAATTGGATATCTCTGAGGAAAGTAATTAACAAAAACTACGTAGCTGTACATACATTAGCTAAGTGCAGAACCCTAACTGGATTGATTCTGCAACTAGGGATATCTGCGGTGTGATAATATCACCATGCCACTCTGTTTATAAGAAGTGAAAACCTGAGAAGAGAAGTCAGTAGATATCTTTTACAAGTCACTGTGGTCTAACTCCTAGTGGGCTTTTTCCTAGCCCACCAAAAAAATAGTGTTACATGGCAAAAATTGACATGATTAGAAGTCTCTCCTCAGCAGAGTGCCAGCTTGGAATTATAGTGATACAGTGGAAGTTAGGTCCAAAATTCAATTTCCAAACTGTAAAGGTTTGTTAGCCTGATGTTTGTGCTACCTGGTGTTATGTATGGGTGAGTTCACTTAAGAAATTATCCAAATAATCACTCCTTCCCTCGTGTCAAAGACCATCCTTGTCATTAAAAGAGCAATCGGTTCCTAACTTGCTCACTGTGTAAAAACAGAAGAGCTGCTGAGTACAGAACCCAATAATTTTGTTTAATAATGAACGTAGTAGCGCACACCTAGTCCACTATCTTTCAGCTTATGCACTATATGTAGGAACAGTGTCAGTTCTCTAAAATGCAGCCATTTGGGGGCTTGAATGCAGTCCCAATGCTATAGTCCATTAGGTTACCTATTAAAACTGTTCATTTTGCTTTATTCAAATTTGTTGCACTTCTCTGCATTTTTCCTCTTTCTGCTACTTCCTATTGGAAGAAAAGGAACCTGATAGAACAACGTCTTATCACTTAGTATAATCATATAATAATATTTTGCCTTTTTCTTTTACCCCTTTCTCAATGCAGCCAAAAAAGTTTGTTGACACTTTTAAAATGTCTCTGTAATCGTCTACATTCAGTTTAAAACTGCGTGATATTTATTGGCTCAGAATTTTTTCCTTTCACTGTGTGCTGCCATGTGAATTTCTGTACCTGCTGTTGTACTGACTAAACATATATGTCTAATCTAAAAACAAGGTAGAAAATTTAAACTGTCTCCTTCAAGTTAGGCAGATGTGTTAAGCAAATGTTTTGGGAATGGCTTTTAATCATCTGAATGAGAAAATATGCGTGCATGAATGAAAATGCTAATTATTTGTTGTTCACTGTTTTGCTGTTTACTCTATTGAGGCAGTACAAAAAATATTATAATCTTTAAACAACCAGAAATATCACAACTAAGAATTAGTCATATTAGAGTGTTCCCGTGAATCACTTAACAAACTGGAAATTATTCATATGAACTATGTAGAAATATAAATATTTATCACAGCAGGCAAAACAAGGATCTGATTGCAAGTAATTCATTAACTGGGTCTTTTCTAAAATACAGAAGTTCTTCTCAAATAGATTGATGAGTTCTACTTTTACCTTTCTTCTTATTTGCTTCTTTTTTCTCTCATTTGAGATTTTAGTCTCAAATTTAAGCATTAGAAGGATAACAGATTAAAACTTACAGTGAGATGTTCCAAAAATAGGTACTAATTCCGTATACCTCTCTTTCTTACTTCAGTATAACCATCAGTGATCTTCAAGTAATCAGCTTTTACAAGAATCACATAAACATTACAAAAACTTGGGCCATTTCACTTCATGACCTCAATACCGAAAGACATCTGGCAGAATCTAGTGAGATAAGGGTTAATGTAAAACACAGGTACTAAAGAAAATAGTTGTTCTGTATATTCCACTGATGAAAGTATTCCAATGCCTGTTTCTCTGAAATGGCTGAGTAAGGTAGATATTCAGACCACATCAGATGGAGGAGGGTGTGTGAACATCAAATTATGAGAACACATCTTATTTTTCTGTTTTAATCATAAGAAAACTCAAAGTTAGATGTGAAATAAAAATGCAAACAAGCAGTGAAGCAAAACTAAATCTACAACCTGAATATAAAATTTTAAAAAATCAGCACATGTTGGAAGGCTCTTGGCACAGTCAAATAAGTTAGATGTCACCCAGAAATGTATGAGAGTGAGTTAAGTTCTGCCCAGACAGAAATTATTTGTATATCAGGGTCAATAGGAAAAAGCAAGCAACACTGAAGCAAGTTAAGTCACTCTAAAAGAGTAGTAAAAGAGTTCTGTAAAAGTAGTAAAAGACATACAGAGAGATCTGTGTGGTGACATCAGCAGAGCGGAACTTCAAAAGACACAACATGGTGAGAGAATTAATCGGGGAAAAAAAACCCGAACTTAAAAAACCTACCCAGGAATTAATTCAAACATTATATTACAGACAGAAAAAGAAGACATATTAAGTAAAAAAGTGATAGAGTTTAAAAACTGTATAAGGAATTTCTGGTAAAGAAAAAGGCTAAGGTATCTATATCTGGATTTGAGAAGCATGGAAAAGAAAATAACTGTTGCTAGAATAACTTATTCAAAGAATGCAGAAAAATATTAAAAATATATTAGGTAAAGTTTCATAGAGATAGAAACAGGAAAATGTCAAGTAACTACAATCTTCTATTTATACAGCAACCCACATTGCAATTGCAGCTAAAGCATTCTTGATTTCCTTTTCCAAATCAGTGTGTCTGTGTACGTGCATATGAACGTGTGACTGCACAAATCGCTTAAATGCAGAAAGCAGTGGAGCAGAACAGAGCAGCTGTTTAGAACTGCACAGCAACAAGACATGGCACTTTAGAACAGGAAGTAAAGGGGAATATGGTATCCAACTGAAGCTGCAGAAGGGATTTTATGTCAACAGAATGCAATTACTAAAACTGGAATATTTCCAGAACAATAGAACTAGCATAAGGGAATAATCATTATTGCCCGAAATTGAATATAGTAAAGGAGTTAGTTAGGCAGAGATAACTTGTTCAGAAAAGGGAACAAGATGAGATGGCAGAAGAAATTGGAAAGGGTTGTAAAAGGCATAGTCTCCTAATAATGAGTGATTGCAGTTATGAACTAGGCCATACTGAGTGATGGATATGAATCAAGCAGTTTTACAGATGTTAAAATGATTTGATCTTTTATATTCTAAAGAAAGGTAAGAATTAGGGCCCAACCTTTCTCTACTTGTTCATTCAATGAAGTATGGGTACATGAGAGAGAAAAACAGCATCTGGCTGGTAAAATAGATCTGAATCTTGCCATAGCTATGAGTAATGCATGGATATGTGACAGTAGACTCAGAGGCAGCATCTCTGCAAAACAACCGCAAGCTGTTAAAGTTTGTCATTAGATTTGATGACTATCCCTGCTCACCTTCTGAATTTCTCTGTGCACATTTCAAAGAAACAATACACAGAGGAAAAAAATAAAAGGTTGAAGATCTCAAAGTTTTAAAGATTAAATAATGACTTGTTGCTATTCTTTGCAACAAAGAAGCTAAGGCTGAAAAAATAAAAACTAGAATCAAACTCAAAATGTACAGGTACTTCATATATCTCATAATTTCATTTCAATAGCTGTATCAATGAGTAAAGCAGAGGCCAAAGTTTTCACCTGCTGTGACTATCTGTAACATCTGTGTTAATTTAATCTAGTTGAGGGCCCAGGAAGAACATTTAGCTATGTGTTTCATTTCACCTATGCAGACGGCACTGTAAATGCCCCTTTCAATCGAGTGTGTGGTTAGAAAAGTTTGATAATACATACGTAGTGTTGCTCTGCAATACCAGAGTATAAATGTGACAACATTTGCTAAAGTTGACGAGCTGTGATCTTTTCGAGTCATAAGTCACCCTTTCCTAAGATATTTTTAATTATTTTGCTCTGTGTTTTAATTCTTTGAAACCTTAGGTAACTTTTATGTAAGTCATCCAAAAAAAATGAGAGACAGAGAAAAAAAGAAATTAGGAAGGCAACACAGAGGGCTCTATGTGAGACACTTGACCTAATTAAACATAAATCAGCTTGAGCTCACACAACATGGTCATGCTTAACATATCTGAAAGAACTGTTAAAGTAAGTATCTGAAAGGTTTCTCAGAGAAAAAGCTATGGACATATTTTGCCTGGATTTTAGCAAAAGCTTTTCATACAATTCTACATATGAATCTAATCCACCAGCTAATCACTAAATTTATTATGAGATGAGCTACTTGACTGGATTAAACTCTGGTGTGTGAGTTGATTTGGTTTAGGGTAGAACAACTGGGGGAATTTAGTTATAGAAACAGGTCCACTTGATGATGGCTGTCCCTCGCTGTTCTTGCCCCCCATATCGAGATTTAAGAGAAGGAAGAAGATCAACCAGGGGTGAAATGTCACTCTTTTTGTGCTGCCATATCAGTATTCTTGCATTAGAACATCTTCCTGTGAGCAAAGTTAATGAACGAGCCTTGATTTTTGTGAAGCCATAATTTTTTAATGTTTTCAGTGGCAAAACCTACTTGTATTGAAAAAGCTGGCACCTGCCTATAGAGTAATGCTCTTGGGGTGGGGGAGGGGGAGTGGGGGAAGAAGGAAAAAAGATACTAGAAAGACGTTTAAACAGTTTTTTATTTTTATGGTTCTGATCACTCTAGTTTATTTTTTGTGTTGCAATTTCCACTTTTCTCAGTGCATCTCTCATGTGCACATTTAGTGGTCCTAACTACTGTGGGTGTGGCAGAAAAACATTCATGAAACCAAGCATACTCCCAAAGCTCTTCCCAGACTCTTAGACCATTTATAGCTTCATGAAGCCAGTGGATGTTCAAGGTAGGATGCTGTGGTTTCACAAATGTATGTGGGCCTGTCAAGCTTAGAGATATGAAAGTGTTTACAGAGATTCTGATTGCATTATTCCTGCTCTTCCCACATGTTTTCAAAAACACCGAAGGTCAGCACATTTCCATAGATTCATGTCAATAGGCTGTACCTCTCTTGATATTTGGAGATAGAAATGGCAAACCCGTCTGTAATCTGCATGAATTTCCATGGATTGTTCAATGATCTGCTAAACTATTTCTACTCCTCCTTCCCCCAGATTTCCTCGCTTTTTGGCTCACCAGGTAATATCTTCCTACAGCATGGCTCTTATGAAGGCTGAACTGCTCACTGATCTCTTCTTTCAGACCAGACATGAGACAATTTTAACTTTCTACCTGTGTGATTCACAACAGTCACTGGTGAAAATCATAACCATTTGAGTGCGAATAAGGTCTTTTCTTCATGTGTTAAACATATATTCCATGTTCCTTTGGGTTCAGATGCTACACAGTTTCCCTGTCAAATGTATATCTCAGCCATAAGTCTGTGCTTGCTACCAATTTCCAACAACACAGTAATTAATTATGTCATATTATGTCTGTTCCTGAGATTATGATAGAGAGAGATTTCTAAAGCGGTAAAATCTCTAAATTACCAGTGTAATTTTTTTTTTGGATTAAGGAATGACATATGGAAGTGAAAGAGACTGAAGCGTGCTACAGACTCGTGTATTTGCACCTAAGGTGCTTAAGGACGTATAGTCTCAGATTTTCAGAGTATGTCTGAAGACAGGAATCAGATTGGAGCAAAAATAAAAATCAATTTGGGTTCCATTTCTGACAGCCAATTCCTCACCTAATACATTTGTTTTTAATAACATGGCAGGGATTCTTTTCAGTTTCAGGGTATGGCTACCACTGAGAATTTTGTTCCTTAAAACACGTACATGTGCTTGAACCCTTTTGACACCAAAGCACTTGTTTACTACTGTTCAGTTGTCTTTATATTGATAGGTCAAGAAAAACCCCTGGAGGACATGCAAAATCTGGGGAAAAAAAGTGTGGATTACATCATATGCTACAACCTGCTGAAGGTGGCCACCAAAATCAAGATTAAAGAGATCAGGCACTACATCTGGAGGCACCGTCCTGTACAACCTCCCATTATGGTCCTTCTTATGTGATGGGATGTATTCCAGGTTTATGTGTTGTGAACATAATCCCTGCAGGAGAAACACTTCCTGATACCAAGACTTGGCAGAAAAATCGCCTCTCACTCACCTGTAGAGTTATTAAACAAGTCCTCAGTCTTATTTATTGCTGTCACCCACACTTCTCCTTCTTCCTGTTTTTCAACTGCCAAATAGACCTTTCTACAGAACATGAGCCTTGCAATTCTTTTTAGTGTGCAAGCACAAATGTTTTATTCAGTTCTTATATCTTTGCCCAGAGCACAAAGAAAGCCCTTAATAATTTAGTCTTACAGATGACTCAGAATCATCATATCCTGGGCTTAGTCTTAAACCATAGCTATTCATGGACTGAACTTAGTATTATAGCTTTTAAATTCATGACTTTGGGAGCAGACAGTACTTATAAAAGCACATTGAATATATTTTTTGTGCTAAATGTCAAACTATTAAGGTTTATATTTCCTAACTTTTCCAAAGATTAGGGAAAATACAACTTGGTTGCTGTACTTTGCAGAGCTGAAAAAGCTTGAGAATAGTTTTTGTGATTTCAGCCTCTCTGCTGCCGTCTTCATAATACTGCAAGAAAATTACTTCAAAGTACTTTTTAACAGTCATTCTTGGATACATTGCAATTACTGTTATGCATTTTATGCTACCATCCTATAGCACTTTGGTGTATGTCTCTGCTGTGGGGTCTAGGAATCAATCTCAAGGCTTCATCAGAAAGGTTCACTCTTCAATAACTGCTTTGCCAGAAAGATTTTTTAACAGATAATTCATTATTTTCTAGCATAAATCTCTAACCATAATGCAGTCTGGAGGCACTTGGGAAACTCATAAAAAATATGGGGCTCACAATATGCAATTTTTTCACTTGAATGACACATCTCGCAATTGAGTGATATATCTATTTCATCTGATCTCAGGTAGTGATCTCTTTATGCTGAGAAGCCTGAAGAATCTTCTTTTTTTCTTACTGCATGTCCATGCAGACATTACTCTCATCATATATCCTCTGAAACATTTTTAGAAATATCCTGAAGTGTTCACTTAATCTCATTGGATTAATAAAAATTAATAATTTTAATTATTAGTAATTCAGCACTTTGCAAGTGTTAACAAGTGAATGAGTTCTACAGGTCAATAATATGTCAGATCTAAAAGTGGGAAAAATCCTATTAAAGAATAAGTAGTCAGTTTGATGGCAAATTCCTGGAGGATTACGGGTGTTGTCTCTGATTTGTTCTTTATCTTGACATGCCTTGTAGATGAGCTGTAGCAAGATTACAATCATGATCATTCATCAGAGCCTGAATCTTTGGTGGACAGCAAACTTTAACTTCATGTATTCACATCCTGCAGAAATCAATCCTGTTTAATCCTTCTATTGCATACTTACAAAACTTAGGATAACCTATGTGTTTTAATATCACTGCAAGCTCACAAAATCAAAACCAAATGAATCAAGAAAAGCTGTTTAAAAATTAAACTCCTGTTTAGCTTGTCACCTTGCAAACTAAGGTGAATGTTTATAAGCATGACAGTGCTAAGTCTAATGTACATGTAGCTGAAGTAAAGGAGAAATACAAAAAGAGAGGTTACTTTATTCAAGCCATGTTTCTCTGTTGGGGTAGGTTTGTAATGACCGTGTATGAAGAGAAGCAACTAATGTAAGCCTCTTAGTAGGTAGGCCAGCATTCATAAAGTGTCTGATGGAAGACCGAGAGAGTATAGGCAGGCACTAATTTTAGCTGCACATATGATTGACACGACTCAAAAACCTGGGGTTAGAGCAAGCCTGGATTTTTTTTTCTTGACTTTTGCTGACTGAATTCTGTTTTTTTCAGTATACTTCTTCTTACAGTCTGGCATAAAGAGTGCTCAGAGTATGACGATGTGTTTTTGACCACTAAGAGTATGACTTTCTAAAATTTTATGTGACTAAATGACAAAAGGAATTATTTTGTTTTGAAATCAAGAAACTATTTATTAGCCTAGTCTTACATAGGATTTTGGTTTGTAGCACAGGTTTAGATTGTGCTTCAGTGGACACTAAAACTAATTGGAGCTTTTATTTGGAAAGAAGAAAACTAACAAACCATTAAGCCTACCTTCCTGATCAGGTCAGGCTGAGACACAAAGGAAGACTGAATGCACAGAACTGGAATAATCCAATCTCTTCTACCTCTTCTTCTTCTTCTTCTTCTTCTTCTTCTTCTTCTTCTTCTTCTTCTTCTTCAATGAGAAAGTCAAAGAAATGTCACAGGATGTGGCCTACATTCAACAGTGAATCTAAAGAACAAAGCCAGTAAATATCCACTACTTAAGCTAGCCAGGTTGTGCAGGTCTAAGATGTGATAGCTGTGATACAGGGAGCATAATTCAAACTGATCGCCGGGTTAAGTAATACACATATATTAAAGTGATGTAATAGAAAGCCCCGCAACATACTGCTTTGCTAAGAGCATGGATTGGCCACTAAATGAAATTGCTTGTGAATTGTCTGTAGGTGTTGTGGTCCAGGGTTAATCTTATCTGACACCAGACAAGTTCAGTGTTGGGATCCTTGTAGAGCTGTCAGTACAACATGATAATCAGGGATGTGAAGTGCTGCCTTATGCTGCTCGTATTTATTCAAGCACAGAGGTGTACAGTATGGTAACCAAAAATTACTCAAACAAATATGTCATGTCCCTCAGAGATATATTTTTGTTAAAAGTTGTCCTGATAGCAAGATCTTTCCTTATTTCTAGTTATTTTATTAAATCTTTGCTTATTGATCTCAAAAAAGGTCAGAAATTTAGTTCCATTTTATTATCTCAGTTACATAGTAATGAAGCACAACCGCATGTGACCCTGCTAGTATTTATAACTTCTCCTACAGCAGTAGGTGCGTCATTTTTTTTATTTCTTTATGAAAGACAAACTTCAGTTAGTAACATACCATCTGAGGGTCTACTAAATTTTTCTTACTGCTATGTCCTTAGACTGTGCTTACCAAGCCTTGCTCATTTTTCTGTGTGCTGCTCAAGAGCATAGTAGCAGAGGTCTGGTCTCCTAAAGATCTGGGTCTTTTCCAACCTAAACAATTCTCTGATTATATGTTTATAAAACAAAATTGAGTATAGCTGGCGGATACACTGTGTCTTCCCCAAGTCAAGAAGCTAGACTGTACTTTTCCTTTCCTGCGTACAGAAACAGAAATATCTTCTGAGAACACAATTTTAAATGAGAATAAGCTATATGTATGTCTCTTAAAATGCAATCAATCAAAACACATCTTGAGGTGATACCAGAAGAAGGTTGAGTCACAAAGAGTCTTATATTCTTCCTGTGGCCTTTCCAGGAGAAAGAGTTGAACCAAGAGCTTAAATGAATATCTTTAAATTAGTATGTCTCTGTTTATTAACATTTACTTTACAGTTTTTTATAGTAATCCTTTGAGAGACAGTTTTTATTTTGAAGGAAAAGTGAAATATACTTACAAGATTAGAACTAATATTAACATATTTCTTGGTTATCCCTGGAAAGTTTATATCAGACATTGACTTAGATCAAATAAAACAGGGCTTGGTGGCAAAGTTTAGACAACGATCATATGACCCCATTTCAAATCAAGGCAACAAAATTCAGCACTGTACAACGATTCATCTGGACATCCTAATTATTCACAACACTGATTATTTTATTTGAATTTTATATCTCCTTTGGCTGTTTGAAGTACAATTTAGCTGCCTAATCAAATGTGTATATATATATACATATACATATATATATATGACATACATATATATTGTATCCTCATCTAGGATTCAATCCTTGTTCATCATAGCAGATGATTACATGATATGTGACTAAGAAGAAGAGGTTAGACCTGGAACACTGTTTTTATTCTGGCAAATCTTACTTTCTGCAGATGAAATAGCAAAGGAAATTACACAAAGAGCTGGTTGCTTCTTCTGCCTTTGGTTCAGTTGGAGGTGTGGTAGGAGTTGTTCTCTTTTGTGAATTTTACATCTTCTTTGGAAGATAAAGTAAAAACTGACGGAATCTCACAAAGTCACACTTGTTCCTCCTAACTCTCACTGTTTTGCTTGACAGATGGACTTAGTTGTTTTTCATTTTTCCAGAGTGAAGGGCTGCTGAAATTAGTAATTCCATTTTTGTTGTTTCACTTCCCTCTTCCTTTTTTTTTTTTTTAAGGATAAAAAAGTAACAAGGCACTGATATAGAAAAAAATTAAAGGGCATTGCGATTTGCTACTATGTGTCTTGCTTCTCATTTTCTAGCAATCCAATGAGTTGACTTTTTTTCTCATTTTCTTGAATATACATTATAACCAAAATCTGATACTCTTTCATACATCTAAGAATTCAGCTTCACATGCAATCAAATAAAAAATCCCACTGACAACTGGGCTATGCATGTGCATGCTTGTGTATATATGTATATGCATGTAGTTAAGTCTTTTCAGAATTGTTTAGAAGTTTACAGTTATTATTGTATATTAACTTACAATTACCCACTTACTCTTACTCTCACCCAAATGACTGTATGGGTAAATGGAAAAGCTCCTGCATAAAATCAGAGTGATCCCTGAATGACAAGGAGTGTCAAGGAGCATATAAATTCAGAAATACAGCCAGTCTTTACCTGGGAAAAAAAAATCAGTGATCTTCCTCAACTATTTTTTTGATCAATTTTTGCTCTAGCCAATAAAATTTTCAGTTATCTAAGCATTAAGTATCTGAACACTTAGATTTTATTAAGCATGAAACTAACCTGAGTTAATTGAATTCTGACAAACCTTAGGAAATTACAGCTGTTGCTTATAAAAGGAATAGTTCAAATAAACAAATATGTCTTTTTAGATGGTTTCCAAACTTAAAATCACTTCTTTCTCTTTCTGTCGCTGCTTCTCTTTCTTCCTTTTCTCCTGCTTTCATTCTTCCCCTCCTCCTTCCTCATTCCTTCTTTCCTTTCTTCATCCCTGTTTTCCTTTCTCCTTTTTCTTTTTTTCTTTTCCTTTCTTTTCTTTTCTTTCTTTTCTTTATTCTTGGAATGTATTTTATCGTCTGTCAGTTTTGCCCTATGATATGTCCTCTTAAATTGGATCTGTAAGCCCTTCATAAAGTTTAATAAATCTTCAGCATTTCACCCTAAGGAAATTATATTAAAAACCTTCAAATGTGAAGTTGGGCCTGCAGACGCACAGCACTGGGAATTATATCACCATAATCAGCTTGTAATGAAAGCCTCTGTCGCTGTTCTCTCCCAATCATAATCTGCCTGTCTTTATGAAAAAAGGGGGGTTTGTCTGGGTTCATCTGCAAGCTTTAATTGGAAGATGTCTTCATTTCATTCCAGCCTACTGGGATAATAACTCAGCCCCATGTTTAAACACAGGCCCTTGCCGCTGATATTTTTTCATTTAGTAAAGCATGTCTCTTTAAATGATTTAGCAAATCACCATGAATGCCAAGGCGGGATGATTGGCAGCTCATTGCTGGTGCACCATTTGCATGACATTTGTTCTTCAGCCCGGAAAGCTGCGGCAGGTAAACAAGCAGGCCCTGTACCAACTCCCTGTGAGTCCTTCCCTGTTTATTTTCTCATAATCAAATGACATTTATGGAGAGGCAAATGCAGCTGCACATATATGGAGAAAAAATGCAATCAGGCCAAACATGATGACTTCATTCAGGTGATATTTTGATTAGAGAAAGGACAGCTTCATGGCATAGAGTTTCTTGCAAGTGAAGTCAGTCAAATTCCATTTTACTATCTCTATTTTTTAATACAAATACTAGGTTCAAATAATTCGTTGCATCCAATGACATTGTCAGTGTTACAAGGCAATATGTAGATGTTCAAGTTTCTTAAAATTACTACTTGTAAGAATTCTTTAATCTCCTAAAGTTCTGTTCTATTGTCTTCTGAGTAATATTTTTTGTAAGGGTCATATCCCTCTTTCTATATATAAAGTTGTTCTGTTTTGTCACTGGAGCTTTTTCCTAAAAGAGATTTCAGAGAGGAAGGTTTTTCTGAAGTTAAAGGTTTTAAACTTATTTCCTAGCATATCATGGTGTCAAGAAACTTGGAAGAAAACAAATTGAAAGATTTAAAAATGTATATGACATATATATTGCATCATATGGTACTTGTACGGTAACTGATAGTATTAGTATTCTTCTAATACACAAGTTTCACTTCAATTGCAAAGGCTGTTTGAGAATAGAAATAAAAAATGTCAATTACTGAGCAAGGAAGGGGTATGTACTGTGAGGGCTTTGCAGCTACCTTGGGTGGCTACGTTCTGTTTTTCAGTTATTCTTAAGGAAGTACATTCTCATCTTTTTGCTGAAGGACACAGCCTTTTTTTGTGTTGTCTGAAGAAGATTTTCCATAAGAGAAACCGTGAAATTTGAGTCCTCAGTAGCTGTGTAAAATGGGAAAGCAGAATCATGCATTCCCCACACAGCTCAACCCAGGAAAGTTGAGAGCAGAGGGTAGGATTTTTACTCACCTGTCATACCAGTCTTTTTTGAAACAACACACAAATAACAGAAGGCAGATAGGTGTACATGGAGGGAAGAGTTAATGGCCTGTATTTAATAGGATGTTAATTGTTGGAAAAATCTGCTGACAAGGGTCCCGCAAAGAGGGGTCCTACAAAGAGGGGGCTCAGCATGTTGTGAAAATTTGACCAAAGAGTAAGAGAAAAAATTGCTTTGGCAGAGAGGAGAGCAAGTAGGTTCCATCGAGTTGTCTTAACCATATCTTTTCCCAGTAGAATTTCTATTCTGATATATTTGTGCTGAGCCTTTGTCCAGTTTTTGGAAAGACACACACACTTCCAGCTGTGGAACAGCACAGATGTATTGTTATTTCAATATGCAGGTCTTTGTCTCCCTGAAGAGACTAGTTTTTGTTGCATCAGTCTTTAAGTAGGCACTAAGTAATCTGTAGACAGCATTCAAAATCAGACATACTAATTGGGCTGATAGGGTTTCTTATTACTGTAAGAGTGTGCTTGGGGTCCTCACACAGAGCAGGGGACAAGTGCTTAGGCCCTTGCTGTATTTTTGAACGTCTCAGACTTATACAGAGCAACCGAGTTCAGTGTGAGGAAACACAATATATGGAGTGCAGCCTGAACTCGAAAGGAATCACTAATGTGGCTCAAGAAATTGCTGGACCGGGTAACTGGCGGAAAGCTGAAATAACAATTGTGCAGAGGTAATTGGCCCTGCAATTGGAGCTGAGCTGAGAGAGAGGAACAGGAAATATTGCCTTTCAACTTGGTAGCTGGAAAACTGTGAAGGAAAGAGTGAAGGGACATACAGAGAAGCAGATGTGACAATAGAACTGATGGATCAGGGAGTCATTTGGATAATCTGGCTCTGTCCTACCCAGTGCTGAGAAGGTAATTCGGTTTCAGAGTTTGGGAGGAATAAGGGTGATAAGACTCACTGCTTGAAGGAGATGTGGCTTGGGAGACCAAACGTCATGCATCTCCAGTTGTTGCCAAAGGGAGACTGCAAAATCACAGAGCAGGGAAGGTAAGAAATATTAATTTAGAAGTGCCAGGGCTTGCTAGCTATAGTCATTTGAAGTCAGTGGAGGTAGCCTAATGATTTGGATTCTCAGGAAGCTGGGAAAACAAGGACATTCTCACCTGCTTTTATGCATTTATGCATTGAGGTAAGTTGCCATATTTCCAAGCATATTCGATAATGTGCACTTTTAAAAATCTCAATATAGGAGTTGCAGCATCATTCAATTTTGAAAAAAAAAATTACTCTTATTTATGAATATTTTAGAAAACATAACACATAAGATCTGTTCTTCCTCTTTTTATCATTCTGATCTTGAATTTTAGGCAGAAAAAACCCCCATGCCTCGTACCTATTATCAAATTAAGGTAGAGGTTGTCTAATTTACTTCTCCTCGTTGCTTTACTAAAAACCTGATGGTGCATATGATTTTAATTGCTAATGCTTTCTTCCTTTTTAATGCATTACTCTAAGCAGAATTATGTGAATAGTTGTGAAAGGAGATTCATCTAAAATAAGGATAAGAGCCTACAAATTATTACTGCTTAAGGATATCTTCAAGCTGTGGAAATCTGAAGGCACTTTGCAAAATTAGTAAGTTAAAAGATAAAAATTCCACCCCCACAGTCTCTTTATACCACTTCACCCCACACAGGTGTCACAAAAAATAATTTCTGGAAAAATCTCTTTATATAAGAAATCTGTCTGGCAGCTTCCAATGTGACCCTTTGTGATTTCAGTATAGGGGTCAGAAGGATACTGCAGAGACTGTTCAAGTTACCTTTTTTTTCTATTAGCCTTGACTGTGATGAGCAGAAAAATCTAACAGGCAGCTGAACAAGCATCAACTTGGTATTTGACAAGACTGACAAGATGGTCTCCATGGACCTGTTTTACTCACTATGTGAATTCACTTTGCCTTCTCAGGTTGAACTCAGAGAGCATCAAATGATCATTATTATCGTTGCTTGCTAGGTGAATGAATGCTTTATTCTCAGAGATATTTGGAGAATGGCAGCTGCTTGTAACTATTCATCCATTCACACATGCACAGGGTCTGCTATTTGCTATTTATTATATATAAAAGCCACATCACTTGGCCAGGAAAGAGAAAAATACTTTTAACTTTAGGGATATACCAAGTGGCACTAGTGCACATATTAAACAGCATGCAAGCACCCCATAGTTTCAGTTCTGTTTGTTCAGACTACACAGCAAACAGACATTCAGAAATTGCTCACATGCTAAAAGGCTGGGAGCTACATGTGTGCTGCACAGTAACTGCTGGAAAAGAACTGGCCACGTCCTATAGGAGGAATGCACACCTTGAGCCACTGCCAAGTCAAAGTGTCTCTAACGTTGTGTAGGATTGTCCATGTTCAGTTTTGGATCGAATTCAAAGACCTTCCAAATACAAGGGATAAATGGATTAGCAGATGTTTTCAGCACTGATTAGATGATCACAGTCATGTCCAGACTTGGTCGAAACTTCTCCAGAGCTTGAGGCAGGGGTTAAGGGGAGAATGAAAAGGTTAGAGGGAAGGGATAAAAGTAGAATAAAAAGGAAAGGGGAGAGCGAAAGGCAAAAGGAGGAAGAGGGAGAGGAGAAAGTGGGAGAAAAAGCAGGAAGACATAGAGGAAATGGGAACAAAAATGGGAAAGGGAAAGGAAAAGAGAAAGGAAAAAGGAAAGGCAAAATAATAGATGCATCTTCAAAGATTGCTATTTCCCCCTAGTCTCTAACAAGAAAAGGATTGTACTCTGCCAGTTTTATGAGGAACAGTACAAACTCACACTTCTTTAATATTTGTGAACTCTTAGGTACAGAAACTTTAAAAAACAACACCACAAAATGAATTTTAAAGAAGGTTCTTTAAAGACACTGATTCATAAAGAAGTAACTTCTAAAATTTTTAACATTTTATTTACGTATCTTATTAATCAAGGTTACTGGTTTTTTGCAACTGGACTTCTTTTCATTCAAAGGATCCATTTTCCCTCAAAATCTATGTATTTAAATAATTTACAGTGTCTCTGTATTTAGTTAAAACAGTGTCATCAGCATTTAGTACAAGCTGATTCATATGAATTTTCAATGACTATAGAAAGAAGTGGACAAGCTCTCACCATATAAGCAACTGAAACAGGTATATCTGTACTGCTAGACATTATTGCAAAAGTTACGAAAATGGGATTTAATGATCAGAAATCTCTACTTTAACTATACAAAATCACAGTAATGCATTTTCTCCTCTCTAATTTTTTTAACAATAACGCCGTTCTCAGCATGAAATTTTTGCATTCTACAAAGCATCCTGGCTTCTAAACATTTTCATATTTAAAAAACCAAAGTGATTCAGTGTTCACAATTTTTGAAAGCAGTGGATGACCATATGCAAAAAAGAAAAGGAAGGTAATCAAAAATTTTAGAAGAGTCATGCTTTCTTTTGGAGAGATATTTGAAAGTAAAGGAGTTTGATAATATTACCACATAGAAAAATATCCAAGTGTCCAGTTCCAGCTGAAATTCTTTGACTCTTTTAGTTGGCTAAAAATCATATTGAAACACAAAGTACTCATAGTCTGCCAAGAACACATATTCTTTTGATAGAGATACTAGATGCATTTCAGACATTTCACTGAGTACAAGGGCATATATCCCTCTTAGAATAATTTGAACACAAGACAGAGCACCGAGGAGATTGGCAGTGACACTGTCTAGTCTGATCTGTTCATAGCAAATAAAGCTGCTCAGCGATGAATTTTTTTTTAATTGAAAAAAAAATCGGGAAAAAGATTCATCATTTTTCATGCATTTTTAACCAAACTCTGTCTGAAACATAAAAAATAGACTTCTGCAGGATAATACTTCAAAAGCATATAACAGCATATCTAGTAATGGCATTATGGAACACATGAAAAATTCTGGTACCAGTCCCCAAGTTCTAGGTACTTTAAGACATTTCTTCTGAGGCATGTTTCTCTCAGTTTCTTATAATGGAACTGTTCTATTTGCCTGACAAACTAAAGCTTGAAAGAAGAAGGCACTTGCTTCTTCTGCCATTAGTCCACTAGCAGGTTTTACATTCAATCACCCTGTTGTCATGTCCTATCCCACCATGCCCCTTCCTGTCCACGCCGGTTTCGATTCTGTGGTCATTAATTTACACAGATCAAAATGGCTTTAGTAGAGAAGACTGAGGACTCTCTTTTCCCTTTCATGCCCTATCCATAGCATCAAGAGGTTCGTGTCCATATCATGCAGCTGCATTAGGGTAGCTGATGCTGAGGACCTTCAGTGGTCAGTGGCAAAGCAGAGCCTGGGCTCCGAGCCTCAGCAGTGAGCTATCTGTTGATAGGTGGGTTCGCTTTCTCTCGTACCCTGAAGAGTATGGGTTTCATTAACTAACGAGCAACAAAATGTTTGACACCTCTCCACTGCAGCAGTTTAGAATACGTCAGTGATCTTTCTCCTCTGTGATATGTCTCTCGTTAAAAAGACAGTGTGTGAAATGCAATACCTAATCTTTGCTGAGTTATTTATTTTCTTTTTCACTACATCTTGAGCCATGGTTGGCCCATACTTCCTATTTTATTAATTCAGTATGAATATTTAGAAAGCAATATATACTTGACTATAAGGTCACTTGTTTTTAATGCTCCTGTTTGAAACCATTATGTAGATGTTATACTCTATGTAGAGGAGCAAAATCAAGTAGAGAAGACTTGGGTTTTGTTACCTCCTGACAAAGAAAACTCTGTCAGAATCACATTAAACTCTCTCTGTCTCCCTTTGAATCACTGTAACAAAGTTCAGAAAGGGAAGATAAAAGAGAAACAGGGAAACACTGCTTATTGCCAGAACTGTAATGAATAAGAAAGTTAATTCAAAATATGGGCAATAAAGGAACAAAATCTGTAACTAACCTGCTGAGACCTTTGAATTCTTGAGTAAAAAGTAAGGTGTAAACAAAGGAAGTGCTAAAATAAAAAGCTTCAAGAGCGTATAGGGCATCTTGTAAACAACCACATGATATGTGGTTACATGATATATGTAACGCTGGGCAATTATCTATTAAATATAATAATTGTTCACAACGACTCCCAGGCAAGTAGAAGATAACAGGTTTGTTCCACACAGAGTTAAATCAATGGCAAAGCATCAAACAACCTTGAAGGAAACAGCACTCTTTTCTTTCTGTCGATCTGAAGGATGTTCACCATGTTCCTGCAATGTCAAAAGCTCATTTTCTTGTTCAGTTTTGGAGTGCTCAGGTCCACCGAAAGAAGTGAGACCCATGTGAGGACTGCATAGGCAGAATTCACCAACATGACCCAGGAAATTATTTGTAAGATTTTGGGAGACAAAACTTATCCCTTTCTTCAAAGTATGGTCTGCTGAGAACGATAATACAGCAATAACAAATTGAGAAAACGATGGTCATGAGCACAACTGTAACTTTTTAAAAGGATTTTGCGTAAATTATTATTCTAACTCTAAATTGTTTGCTAGTTTGGGGAACAAACTTTCAACTCTTCTGTTCATTTCCTAGAAGCATCAGGTCTACATACTGGAGAGTTTTAATTACAAAACAGAACTCATTCGAAAAGTGTTCTGTTCAGGTTGTGAATGAAATGAAGGTTAAAATCAAATAGAATCAATGATGTCTAGAAGTACAACAAGAGAATGAAGTGCACCATCATAGGCAAGCCTGTTCAAGCTGGTTGACGCTTCTGGGCTTCTGAACTCCTTGTGGCCAGACACTTAGGTGATTGCCACCACAAGTTTGGTGGTTGTAACTACACCATTTTTCCAGGGTGTTGTTTCAACACCTCTTCAGTGTCTGCCATGACATTTGGGGCCTGGTCAGAGTTCTGCACCCGTGCAGGGTCTTTGGCATTCTCCCCTCCCCCAGAACACGGTAGCCTGCACGGGCCCCCATCGAGGCCGGCCGGCCCTCAGCTGAACGCCCTGCGCTAGGTATTGACGGCAGCATGCCTAGGGTCCTGCCTCTCTGCAGGCTGGGCACAGTTTAGGGAGATGGCAGCACAAATATGCGCAGCAGTACGTCTGGAAAGCATGGGTAGGACAGGTAGAGGATCCTGGACTGAGAGGTAGGGAGGGGGATAAAGGATAAGAGGACAAAATTCAGAGAGGAATATGGATGTGGCAAGTGTACCATCTCATTATAGTTACGTACTGGTATCTGGTAAATTCATTGCTGTGAATACCTATGCATTTGCAGTTTCAGTAATAATATATTGCTCCACGGTGATTGTTATTCTCAAGAGTAGCCATAGCATGAAGCAGCTGGTCAGCAATGGCAGCTTATCTCCAAAAATAAGCAATTAATACCGATGAAGATGACCACTGGTCAGAAGGTGTGAACAGCTCCTACATCCCCGTAGCTGACGGATAGTGACAGCTTGCTCCAAGTAGTAATTAATCACTGCCTTGAGCTAGGCAACACTGATTCCACCAATAGAAATTTGCTCCTAAGAATCAAATACTTCTCTCTGAAATTTCCAGTAATTCAATATTTTCCGCATACATGCTCCTTCCTGAACACCCACCAAATGCCTTGGTAACGTGCTGATGCCATTGACTTGCCTGGGCTTTCTGGCTGTCTGGCAGAGCCATTTAAGCTAACCTGTGCCGCTCTGCTGTAAAATGGACTGGAAGCACTCACATAGATAGTTACTAGGTAACAGCTGTGAGGATGCAAGGATCAGCTTCCCAAATTGTTTTCATATGCAAGTCTTCTGGGTAAAAGGTTTGGGCCATTCCCAAGAAAGGTGATTTAAGTCTTGAGGTCTGAGTGCTGTGCTGATTTACTTCATTGGTGACTGTAACAACCCTGTGCTCAAGTTCCCAGTTATCATTTTTGTTTCAAGAGCATTTGCTGTGTGGATGCTTAGAGTAGTAAGCCTTAAATTTCAGCTCATTGACATATTGTCACCATACAAAAATGCCTGTGCATTTGTCCTGAAATTCCCCCTGCTCAGGCCAATAATGCCATTAGTTTCAGCACTTTAATTCAACACTTACAACAGCCCTTCCTAACTGCACTTCAGAGACTTGCATGTACCTCAACTGTAAGTCCACACAGCAGATCTCTTTCCTTGCAATATTTTTATCCTTATTGTCTTAATGACACAGACCACTGGTTCATACAGCTTTACGTATTCCAACTCTGCATCATGTTAATTTATTTTAATGGAAAGAAGACATGAATTCTGTTAAATAAAAAACTTTGTTCTGTAAGCTTACACTTTTCACTCTAACACTCAACTATGCCTAAAGGAAGGAAATGTTTCATTTATCTTTATGAAAATGACATTAAGCAGCAGAATTTATCCTGCAGGACAGGAGGAATTTTAAAGTGCTGAGTCTGTAATATCTCTATGGTGTTTCTACAGTGAAAATATGAGTGTCTGCTTTCAGCCAGAATTTTGATATTGTTTTCTATTGATAAGAATATAAACCAAAGAGAAACAATTGAAAAATTATTGAATAGACAATTCTCATGCTGTTGATTCCAATAATTATCAGATGATATATAATGGAATACTAATGAATCAATTTATTTATTAATGCAAGATGAATTGAAATTATTTGGAATTTGCTAGATATACCTTTGTCCTTTTTGAGAGGAAAAAAACCAAAAGAGGTGAGGTATGTCAGACTATGAGAAATTCTAAGTAACTCAATCTCTATGCGGTTTTTATTTCCTCTGTTCTTGTCATTGTGTTGACCAGGCATCTTTTCCAGTATGTTATGTTACACAAGCACCCTTTTTCACATCAGGTTTCTTTCAGTGCTGAAAGGAAGTTACACTGATTTTCAATGTACCTAATGTCTATGGAAGAAATGCGAAATGAAATCTCTCCTTCCCTCTTCGTCTGCCCATGTGACACTTCACCTCTTTTGATTGTGGCCCAGAGAACAGGTGAAGCGTTGCTTGTTCCTGTTGGAGCAATTACAAAGTGGTTGGATTATTCTGGGTATCAAAGGTTCTGGGTAGAAACAGAAACCTACTCATTTCTCTGGCATGAGGTGGTATCATAGAAGCATACAATCACAGAATGATTTGGGTTGGAAGGGAACTTAAAGATCCTCTAATTCCAAACCCCCCTGCCATAGGCAGGGACACCTTTCACCAAACCAGGTTGCTTAGAGCCCCATCCAGCCTGGCCTTGAACCAGGGATGGGACATCCACAGATGTTCTGGTACCTCCTCACTGTCACAGGAAAATATTTCTTCCCAATATCCAATCTAAACCTGCTCTCTTTCAGTCTGAAGCCATTCCTGCTGATCCTATCACATGCTCTTGTAAAGAGTATCCCTTCATCTTTCTTTAGGCTCCCTTCAGATGCTGGAAGGCTGCAATTGGGTCACCTCAAAGCCTTCTCTTCTCCAGGTTGAAGTCCCATTTCTCTTGGCCTTTCCTCACTGGTGAGGTTCTTCATTCCTCTAATTAACTTGTGGACCTCCTCTGGAATCTCCAACAGGTCCATGTCCCTCCCGTACAGGGACCCCAGAGCTGGATGCAGCACTGCAGGTGGGGTCTCACCAGAGCAGAGCAGAGGAGCAGAATCCCCTCCCTGGCCCTGCTACCCACGCTGCTTTGGATGCAGCCCAGGACACAATCGGCTTTCTACTGAGTCATGTCCAGCCTCTCACCCACCAGTGTCTCCAAGCCCTTCTTGGCAGGGCTGCTCTCAATCCATTCTCTGACCAGCCTGTATCTGTGTGTGAGATTGCCTTGACAGTGATGCAGCACTTTGTGTTTGGACTTGAACTTCATGACATTCAGGACTGTCAACTACACAACTCAGCTTGGTGTCATCTGCAAACTTGCTCAGGGTGCACGCAATCCCTTTGCCTATGTCATTGACAGAGACATGGAATAACACTGTCTGAATATGGACTGCCAGGGCACCCCAATTGTCGCTGATTTCCATCCAAACGTGGATGGAATGACTCTTGACCATTACTCTCAGGACATGACCATTCCTTATTTGCTGAACAGTCCACCCACCAAATCCATCTCTTTCCAGTTTAGAGAGAGGGACGCTGTGGGAGACCATGTCAAACTCCTTACAGAAATCCAGACCAATGACATCTGTAGCCCTTCCCTTGTCCACTGATGGAGTGACTCCATCATAGAAGGCCACTGGGTTGGTCAGGCAGGACTTGCCCTTGGTGAAGTCATGCGGGGTGCCCTGAATCACCTCCCTGTCCTCCATATGCCTTAGCACAGCTTCTAGGATGATCTGTTCCAGGATCTTCCTAGGCACAAAGAGAATGCCGACAAGTCAGTAGTTCCCAGGGTCCACCCATTTACACTTCTTATGTTGGATACAATGTTTCCCTTTTCCTAGTCCCTTGGAACTTCACCTGATTGCCATGACTTTTCAAATGCCATGGAGAATGACTTAGCAGCTGTGTCAGTCAATTCCCTCAGGACTTTGGGATGCATCTCATCGGATCACTTACACTTATGTATGTTCAGTTTCCTCAGATGGTCATTAACCTCATCTTTACTTACAGTGGGAAGAGAGGTTTCCAGTGCAAACTGACGCAAAAACATTGTTAAGAACTTCAGCCTTTTCCTTATCTATAGCTGCCAGTTTTTCACTCATGTTCATCTGTGTGGTTATGACTTCTTTGATCTTTTTATAGCTGATAAACCTTCAGAAGCCTTTCTTATTATTTGTTTCTCTTGCCAAGTTCATCTCCATGCTTTGGCCTTCCTCAACGCACCCCCACACAACTGGATTGTGTCCCTATACTCTTCCTAGGTTATGTGCCCGTCTTACACTGCCTGTACATTTTCTTCTTACCATTTAGTTCGACCAGCAGTTCCCTACTTAACCATGTTGTCTCTTGTCTCTTGTCCCCCCTACCTGATTCCTCACACCTGGGGGTCACAATCTCTTGCACTCTATGGAAAGCATCCTCAAAGATCTTTTCCACTCTCTTGTCCCTGAGGGCTGTTTCCCAGGGAGTCCTACTGATTAACTCCTTGAAAAGCTAGAAGTGTGCTTTCTTGAAGTTTAGGGTCCAGACTTCACTCTTCTCCTGACCCATATCCCTTGGAACTGCGAACTCCCCCAGTGCATGGCTGCTGCAGCCCGGGCTGCTTCCAAACTTGATATTACAGATTGGTTCACTTACATTAGTGACTACTAGATTAAATAGCACATCCAGCTAGGGTCACATGTCATTTTTCTCCAGAGGAGTGTGTTGGTGAATTCCTAAAACTTCTTGATGTTCCTCATCAAGTATTTTCTAATCTGCTAGTGCTGGAATCAGTGAAAATAGCCTAGTCATATACTTGATCCACACAATCATGGTGAATAACTTTGGCTGTGGTTAGATTAGGATCAAGTGTTTTTGACAATCAACAGTGTTCATTAGGCGTGGAAGTTTCTCCCTGAATTCAGCTGGTCCTTAATTTTTAGAGCAATCATATATACAGAAATGACATTTGGTTGAGCACTAGGCTTTTTTCAGAAAAATAATCCACAGCTTTTGACTTCGTGTGTAGTATAATGTCACAATGAGATTATTTTCCTACTTTTGTTTTCTGCCTTACTGCCTGGCTTTCCTTTTTTATTCTCTCTGCATCTCACTTTACTGAAAACAGGACAAAACACCTTACCATTTAATGAAAATGCAAACAATTTTGACTGGAGGGAATTTTTGAGGAGTTTGAAGTTAGATGGTAATGTCCACTTTCCACAACACCTGCCTGCCCATGTGAAGCAGTGAATGAATTTCTTGTTTTACTTTGCTTTTATGTGGGGCTTTTGCTTTCCACAATAAACTGTCTTTATCTCAGCCCAGGAATTTTCAAGTTTTACCCCTCCAATTCTCTCCCCCATTCTGTTGATGAAGGAGTGAGTGAGCAGCTGCGTGGGGTTTGGCTGCTGGCTGGAGTTAAACCACAACAATGCTGATGGGAAATGCCTCCAGGCCTTTCCTTTCATTTTATAATATACCAAATTTTCTTTTTGTTTGTTGAAATTGATTTTGACTAGGTGGCAAGTATTTGCATTCTTGGAGACCATGATGAATGTAGGTTTGAAAAGGGGCTTAGCTTCCAGAAAGAAGAGTGGGAAATTTTGGACAGTGTTTTTTGCTTTTTCCTAGTTAGGTATACGTGACATTCAATAGGAATGAATGTTGAACTGCTGCTAAAAATGATAAACTGTCTCCCCATGAAGACAAGGCTTTGTAAGCATACAACATTATTATTTTGGCATCCCCTTTGAATCATTAGCCTACCAGAAAAACTGGTAGAGCTCTTCTGAAAATTTTTGAAGTACATTTGAGGATTTGGATGACTTTAAAATATGAATATTGTACATATGTGAGATTGGGTCAAATAGCACCTTTCCATAACAGGGACTCTGAGAACTGAATTTCATATATGACCTGAATGTGGTATGACTGCACAAACTACTTGGGTCCCAGAAGAAGGCTAGAGAAACACCATTCCACCAGCATCCACCATCAAGCTTCAAAAACAAGTTCAAGTGGAAATGCAGCTTCAAGGAGAGTGAGGTAGACAAGCAACTCTCTTATTAGCTGTCTCACAACATATAATTTGAGTATTCCTCTAACTTCTTTACTAAATTCGGCCAGTCTAGAGTGTAATATCATGACTGAGAAGGAGTGGGAATCTTTGGATCTTGTAAAATGACAAAGAACTTTCTCCAGGCAAGTGCTGCAAACAGGGAATTCTGCATAATAAAAAAAAAAAAAAAAAAACCAACAAAACAACAAAACATAGTGCACCTATTTTACTGCAAGACTAAACGTCTTAATATTCAGCGAACTTCCATGCAACCTTTTTTCACGCCTTAACTGTTCTTGCATACTCCTTTTCTCTGGACACTTGTTGGATTACCAAAATGAAACTAAATTAATCTTTCTTGTCAGTTCATTTTCTCCATGTCCTGTATGCCTGTAACAGCTCTAAAACATTTGTCTTCTGGAAGGGCATATGCATTGCTTCATAGTGCTTCTGAGTATAAACCAGAATTTGTATGAGAGGTGACTTCATCTAGAAGATGAATAAGAGAGAAGAGAAGAGAAGAGAAGAGAAGAGAAGAGAAGAGAAGAGAAGAGAAGAGAAGAGAAGAGAAGAGAAGAGAAGAGAAGAGAAGAGAAGAGAAGAGAAGGGAAGGGAAGGGAAGGGAAGGGAAGGGAAGGGAAGCAAGAGCTTATTCAACATTTCTCTAAGTTTGTACATTAATCTTGGGCAAGACTAGTGAATCACAGCTTCTCCAAGGGTTTAATTGAATATTTATTTCTCCTTTTCTGATATTAGTTTAAGATTTCTAGATCTTGATTCCTAGAAATGCTGAGCACTCACATCTGCAACTGAAATTGATGGAATCTTTATTTTGAAAAAGCTCTGTTTCAAGTTGGTTACTCCACACTGATGGACACTTCAATCATTTTGGCTCTGTTCTCCATGAATATTGGTTTTCATTTGTGAAATGCATATGGTAATGGCAAAATCTTTAGTACTCTAGCTCAACTGGTTAGAGCATGGTGCTAATAAAATCCAGGTCATGGATTCAATCCCCTTATGGGCCAATCACATATGAATCGGACTTGGTGATCCTTTGGATCCATTTCAGCTCAGACTATTCTGTGATCTGTAATTAGATCATATTTCCAACACATTAAATAGTTAAAAATGTAGATCAAAAAGATCTTAAAATGCTCCTTTAGATGTTTCACCTAGATTTTGAAGATTTAAATATACCCTATAAAATTGAATTACATACTAGAAAACATTAATGAGAATTTGAAAGTTGGTTTTTTTTTTTTTTAAATATGGCTTATATCACCCTTAGTAAGGCCCAAATAAAAATGCTAGGTTTTTAAGAACTAATGGAGTTAATTTTTTCAATATCTCTTAGTGGAATGTTTGTCTTCTGAAATCTGAACCTTTACCAAACCCCCTAAATTCTACCTACAATATTGTATGTAGTTCTAGCAATATAATTCTTCATAGGAGTACTGTGAAATTTATCAGTGCTTATGAACTAAGAAAAGTAGACCTGAAAAAAAATTTAAGGCCTTATTTAAGGTTTTATTTTCACTGTTCCTACATTTTTTCTGCCTTTTTAAAGTACTAAGGATGTGTGAGGGTAATCTGCTGTGTGCCTCAAAACAGAAGCTGGGATATTTTCATGTCTTTTGTCTCTTCTTGCATAGTGTCTGAATTCACCACATAAATGAGAACTGTAAGTACCACAGTGGCATGTTCTTTCATGTTTGCCTGCTTCAGATAGTGAAGTTTACATGTGGTGAGAGGTTTCCTGGGCACTCCTCTCAGTGACGAGTACAATTTAGGTAGCTCACCTTCTCCTCCCCGTCTCACTTATGCCAGAATAGTGTATCTAGCTGAGAAAATGATCAGCCAAATACCAGAAAATTCTCAAGGTTGTCTGAAATCATGTTTTCTTCCCTTATAACAGACTGTGCAAATATTGTATTGGGGCAGCTAAGGTGGTACTGGAGAAGGGAGACTGAGGGTGTACTGGAGAAGGAATAGTGGCTTAAAAAGACAACTGAGCAGTGGACAAGGAATGCATATTGCCAAATGTTACCTTAAACAAATACCTGTGAAATCTAGATCTGGCTTAAACTAGAGCAAGTGGGGTTTAGAGATAGTGTATTTCTAGCAATAAATTTAAGCAATTCTTTTAAATAATGGATTGCTTTAATGTTGCCCAGTGGAAAAAAAAATATGTGTGTATATATATATATATATATTTAGTTAGAGAACAGAGCTGTACATACCCTCAGGCAGCTTCAAATGGAGAAGGGAAACAAAAACAGAATGAGAAGTTGTTGCCAATATGAACCTATACTGATTAGATTTGTTCTTATGAGCTCTTCTGGGAAACATACAAACACTACATAGTAAACTTGCTTCAGACAAAACGTTGAACAAACTTTACAAAACTGTGAATGATCTTATTAAGAAAAGGCAAAACAGCTCTTCTAAGGAGGAAAATAGCACACCACTTTATTCCCATTATAAACCCAGCAAAACTTTAGGTTTCAGCTGTCGATGGTCTCCTTTTTTCGTAGTAAATATTAGGGCTCAGGTTATCTGGTAGGATTAAGGTCTACAGAGATTTTTTCTTATGTGTATGTGTTGAAGACCTTTTGCCTTACAGTCCAAGGAAAGTTATTTCTGCAGTTCATTATTCAAGATATCTGTCAGCTTGATATTCAAATACTGCAATTTGCCTCCTGTCATGGTTTAGGAACAATATGCCTCAATTTAGTGTTCTCAATGAAACAGTCCAGTTCATGATCTGCTCACTCACTTCTCCATCTGCATCCCTTGGTGGTGGAATGGAGAGGAGAATGGGAGGCGCAAAGGATAAGAGTCACAGGTTGAGATAAGAACAAATTACTGGAAAACAGCAAAGAAATAAGTAAATTAACAGTAACAATTACAGTATCAATAATGGAGGGGATCGGTGCCATCTCTGCCGTACTTCCTGGGCTGGAAGGGACCACTCATCACATTCCTGGGAAATTACATGAGATGATATAGAATAACCTCCTACCCGTGCCTGCTCCTAGCTACTGCAAAAATTAACCCTGCCCCTGTCCCTGGCCTGGCCTGGCCAGAACCAGGACACCTAGTGAAATATTTCTAATATGCAGTACTGAAGTGCACAGTAAAAAGGTACTCTTCCTCTAAATGTACATCAACAGAGGTTTATTGTCCAAGTCTTCTCATTTTATCAATCTCTGAAAGTAAAAAAAGGGAAAAAAGTGCTCTGCTGCTCTATTATTTAGACTGAAAATATTTGTGATGTGTCAATGAATTTTGTGATGTGAGAAAACACCTGAAAATACCTCAGCATGAGTATTATACCACAGCTCTTATACTGGGCTGGCAGAGCATACCTTAGGTAAGACCTTCTCCAGCATCCTAGCCTATACCAAAATTAGAATAATAAAGACATATATTCCGCAGGGGTAGTCTGAAGGAAACATTTTGTCTGCAACTGAAAATGTCTTGCACTGACTTCATTCAGCTTAATAGAGTATACCACTGGCTGGGATTTTATTTTATTTCACTAATCTAAAGACTTTTCTACATTCAGAGGAGAGAAAGAAGATGGCTTTGTTGATAAAGTGTGGAAAACTTCTCTACCTGAAAACAATATACTACATCTAATGGTAAATCACCAGCAAATTCCATTATGTTTGCGAGCTTGACATGTGATGCTTATTAAATGTAGGAACAAAGCCACTTTATACATCATAATGTTCACATTACAAATTCACTTCTTATAATGGTGCTGCAAGTGTGTATGCAATTTTTCTGAACTTATGAAATATATTTCTGACACCTCAGGTATTGATGTATGCATGCACGATATTGTCCCAGTGCAGTAAGGGAGACTTAACTGATGTCTGCAAGATTTGATTTATTACAAGTAAATATGATTGCCTTCATAATGTGATTTTATTATGTTTGGGGCTCTCGCAGGTAAACTTTTAGTAGAAGCAAGAAGACCAGTTTTATTAAACTGGTCTATCTCTGCAAACCAAATCGCTTCTTGACAAAAAAGAAGAAAAGAGAAGAAAGAAGTAATATCAAGAAGAAGAAGAAGGATTAAGGGTAAATTTTTTATGCCAAACTTCATTCCCCCACATGAATATTCTGGAAGGCTGAAAGTTACTTTTTGTCTCTGTTAGACAAGAAGCCAGAGAACCAACCTGTCTATGTCATGGAACCTCTGTAGAATTGAGGCAAACGCTGCCACTGAAACTTCTGTAGTTGCAACATTATTTCAATGTTGCCTCAGAAAGTCTTGCCATAAAGTGCAACATCAGATCTTAGTGTATTGTTCAGCAGAAGATAATATTGCATACTCACTTCTGTGCATCATACCTTTTTTTTGTTGGTTGTTTGGGTTTTTTTAGTATGTAAGAGGTGACAAATTGCAATGAACAATTCTTTCCTGGGGGGGATATGGGAATATATATATTGACACATTTATGCAAAAAACCAGACAAATTCGCAGTAGGGTTTTGTATCTTCCCATGCTGGTGAACCAATTATTATCCAGGTTAAATGCTGTCTTATTCCCCTGTACAAGCTAAAATGTTCTCTATATTGTCCAAAAATTATCTGTAGAGAAAAAAAATGTTTTGTTCCCTTTTATGTTAATGTAGCTTAATACTGGGACAACCCACAGAAGTCAATGTAGTTGTGGGCACCTTATTGTATGAGCAGAAGATAAAGGAAGTGACTAACTAAAAGAGCTGTCTAGCCAGTGTTTCAGAGAGCTGGAGAGCAACTTTTCCATGAAAACAGTCAGCAATTTAATAGTTGTTTCATGAGAGTAAATATCTTATTTGAAAGTGATGACATGTTAGTTACTGTGAGATACCCTCTCCTAGTAAGACTTTAAAAGCCTGGTATGCATAGTACTATACTATGCTGTCCAGTTCTGTGATTTTTAAGACTGCGTAGGCTCTTTTTGGTTACAAACACTTAGACCTCTAAATTTAATGTAAGTCTTTAATTTGAAAAAATTTTTGGAGATGGTATGGATAATGATGTTTCAGAGAGCTGGCTTCTTTACTTTTCTGCTTATGTTTCAAAAAAAAAAAAAAGAAAAATTGACTCAGTAAAAGCTGCTTTTTGACTTCTCTGAACAGGACTGGAGCTTCTATCCCACCTGTTTATTTATCATTAAGTTTCTTTTCAAATGTAAAAATTGGAAAAAAACCTTGTTTGATATACTACTATACTTGTTTGATATTCTCTAAAATCTACTTAACCAGGTTAACGACACTTTTGGAATGCTTACTAGTGTCTAACGGAAGCTAAGCACTTTTCTTTTAAATGAAGAAAATTTAGATTGTCAGAATAAGATGAGATAGGCATGTAGGTTTAGAAATGGAAATGGAGCTTCTGTTTTTGCTTTGCTACCAATGTGGGTGGTAGGACAGTCAATTTGGAAGGACAACAGCAGAAGAGCACTGAGGGTAGACCTCAGTGCTCTTCTGCTGTTGTCCTTCCAAATTGAAGCTTTATAGTGATGAAGTTTAATTTTTTATTTTTTATGCAACTATTTTCTGATATAAAATTTATTGCATACTGTTGTTCAAAAATATCACTTAGAGATTTTTTTTATTTGCTTTGATTGCTACTGTATTCATGATGATTTCTATCCAGCAACAACACAGACTTATTTCCAAATGATGTAGGTGTCTCAGACTTGGCTTAATTGTTGCTGTTACCTATTGCTGTCCTTTAAGTGGTGAAGATGGTAACTATGCCTCTACAGCTAAATCAGGAACAAAGGCCTAATTCCATTTCACTGTAAGCTGATTGCATGTGTTGTTTTTTAGGGAGTTATTCTTACACCAAAACAAATCCAGAATCACATTCAGAGACTGAAAAGATGTAAAACCCCAGATATATAAATCTAAGGAGCAGAAATTCCATCATATCCAGGGGACAGATGAACTCATTGCAGTAGCTCTCTGAAATGGACTAGGAAAAACACCACATTATTAATGGGGGTGTATGTGTGTGTTTACTTGTATGAAATACATATTTAGACACTGCCAGTGGGAAATAAAACCCAGCAATATGTCTTTATATTTCTTCAATGATATTAATTTCTTCAGCAAAGGGTAACGAAAAGTTTAGTTACTCTGTAGACATAAGTCTCTGATATGATATAAATATAATATGTGATGGTGGACAGTGTAATGGAATTTTATTTTCATCCAGTAGGGATGACTGTACAGAATCCACTAGTGGCTTTGCTTTGCTCTGCCACCTGTGAGTTATGCAGTCATTCCTAACTCATGAAAATGAAGTATGCTGTCCTTCCTGCCATCAGAAACCCCATATTTATGAACACATACAATGCAGAATATATTAATGTGTGTAGTACTAGCTCATCTGTGGACCTTCAGGTATACATGGACTACATAGTATGTTTATGTATAGGTCTTAATGTCTGGCTATATACCCATAATTATATAGACCTGAGGCCACCATTTGTGGTAAATAAATTGATAATTTTAACTTAATATAGGCCAAAAGACGTGTTTTTACAGGGAGTTCAGCCAGCAGGTAGTTGCCAATACAGGAACAAAGGCAACAATTTCTGTTCTAAACACGCAAATTGAAAAATTTGGAATGTCGCATAATGCAAATGACACACAGAGTCATAACAACACATTATTATCATTTATATTGCTTCATTTCATGACACAACCACTGATAAATTGAAAGTAAAATGACAATAGCATTGTGAACCTCTCTTTTTTCCCCCTTGTCTCTAGGTTTTTTTTGGTAAATATAATCCTGGCTAGCATTTGAAATAATTCATCATTTCCTCATTTGGTAATTTGTGAGTTAAAACTCTGTGACAGGAGACTTTCTAACACCAAAACCACACTCATTGCATAGAAATAAAGCTGTTCTCTGTTCTTGTCTCCTGTCAATACAGTACACTTCATGTGCACTAAATTCAC
Organism: Melanocharis versteri; assembly: GCA_013397845.1. Lineage (NCBI taxonomy): Eukaryota > Metazoa > Chordata > Aves > Passeriformes > Melanocharitidae > Melanocharis > Melanocharis versteri. The sequence continues at coordinate 237,651 of VZTG01004488.1, read as the reverse complement.
TTTAAAGAGATGAGTCCATGGGAATTACAATCGAGTTCTTGAGGTGGGTTGCTGTCTTGTTTTTAATTTTTTTATAAAATATTAAACTCATTCAGGACACATGAATATAACAGATATTTGATAGGATAGTCTTCCAAATGCTGTAGTAGTTTTCTGTAAATATGTCAGTGTCCTAGGTATATTTTAGCAAGCCCTGTGTTTTCTGGTCAAAATTTTATCCTAAAGCTTTTCATGGGCTTCCATAAACTATGAAAACATCCATCAGCTAAGGAAGAATCAGTACCAAAAACTGAGGGAGTGAATATTGTTAGCAAATTCTCTACCACTTGCACTTGAAAGAAGGAAAGGTATTGCGGTTTTCAATGGCATCTTAAACCAGTGTAAAACTGGGGCACAATATGATGTCTTGTGTTTGGGAAGCTTGTGATAGGCTGTGTAAGTGGTAAGTATGCCCAAAAATACATCAATGGGCTCACTACATTATTTTGATTAGCTTTCATTGATGTCTTGTAAAATGGGGTGGAAAGTGGGAATGTTGGGTTGACAGCTCTGCTTACAATAGGTGCAGGCACTGGGACTTCAGATTTCAGGAAAATGGAAAACAAAGGAACACCTTTTCAATCAAAGAAAAATTACTGTACTTTGTTTACAAAAGATTTCTCTAAGCAATATAATTATTCTCTTTGGTTTCAGATTTGAGAAAGTCAAGTAGAGGAAAGGGTTCAAATAAAAGGTTTTTATTTATATCTTCTTGCCCTGGATGTTTCTGTGTACTGCTTAATAATTTCCCTCTCTTCAATGGTTTGACTGAAATGTTTTCGAATTACTTGTTTTTGTGTTCTTATAACAACTCTTTCAAACCACTGTGGTCACTGTTGACAGTTAGGCTTTCAAACCAAAATCCAGTAAAGTTGAGAAAACAATAGAAAATTTTTAAAATGTCTGTAAGAAGAGAATGCATTGGAGGTAATTTTCATTTTCTTTTCATGCAAGGGGTTACCAACACTGAAGATCACTGTTCTTCCCTCATTCTCAAAACAGACCCAAAAACAAAAATCAAATTTTACAGAAAAGGTCTGTCACAAAATGTCTTGCCTTACATTGCTGTAGGATAATTCACAGGTAATATTATTTATTTGCTGAAAGTGTAAAATACAGAAGGCTTTAAAAACAGAAACAAATTACAGCTCAGTTAGTAGTAAAATCACACATTTTTCTTTTTATTGCAAGATCACATATCCTTAACAGAAACAAGTCACAAATTCCACTGAATTTTGCATGTTCTGATATCCGTCTTTGGTAATGATTGATTATGGAAGGATCATCAGTTTCAGCAAAATGTCATAATTTGATCATTTTCAGCATTTCTACGTTAATTTAAATACAACCGAGGAGCATAGCAAGAACATATGGGCATGGACCAGATGTATTTCCCGTCTCCATCTAAAAGGCACCTGCCTTTTTTTTGTCCTAAATTATTACGGGGATACATACCTGTGGGGTGTATATATATATATATGACTTGCATACAGTTTTCAAAAGGGCTATTAAACCCTCAGTTTCTTAGTCTCGATCTAGCTACTGAAGCTTAAGAGCAGATGACGTAAAAGGTATCAGCCAAAGCATGTGAGCCACAGCCAGTTGTGGTTGCTCTTGATTCCAAACTCACACTTATATACAATTCTTTTTTCTAAGGACCTGAAAAGTCACATTGACTTTCCAATGGAAATGGGTCTGGAAATAAATGCCCAGGTGTCGACTTAGCTGATTTCTTTAAGAACTGCTTTGCTGTGGGATAGAAAGACTTCTGAGCTGACTGGGGAGTCCTGCATTGTAGAATGATGGATGACTCATTAAGTTCTGTGGAAGCATTTATTCCTGTGATCATTCTGGGATAAGATTATATGTTAAATTCAATTATTTTTTGCTCAATTTATTTAATTGTCCTTTCTTCTTTAAGGTAACAGTCTAAGGCTATGTCCTTATGGTCTGTTTCTCAAAGATATAGGTTTGCTCTGCACAAACTCTGAATAGACTGGAAATTATGTGCATGGGTTAGCTCAAGACTGAGCCCAAGCTAATAAATCCTGCCTCTGATTAGTACATATTAAACTAGGCTTTTTTGCAATGCTGAAGTATTATCAGGGCTTTGCATTCGCACTGTTATGGTCAAGGAGAGCACGGACAGACCAAGCTTGCTAAACACCTAACATTTGTCCCTCTTGCTCACAGTATTTTTCATGTGCTGTATCTTCGAACACTTTACATATGCAAAACTTTTCTGACCTAAGGATATGACTAATGGTATTCCCACAGCTTTTTGTAGCTTGGACAAAGTAAAAGGCTTTATGCTCCCAAAAAATACAGCAAAGCCTGAACGGAAAAACCTCTTGACCTCACCATCTTTTACTGTCCATAAGTGTCCACAGACACACAGAAATTTTCTATTCATTTAAATAAAGTGGTAAGTGACTGAAAGCAGGGACTTGTAATGGCAAATGTCAAGCAACCTCAAACTGAGGCAACTTTATGAGTACTGTCTAGGAAAAAGCTGAGGATGTGCATTCATTCTTTTTAGTTCAGAGGACCATGTGGTTCCAGGGCAGAATTAATGGAGGATCATTTGGCACAGACCGTCACGAAACAGTCTTTTCTTTTTTGCTGTCTGTACAGAGATGCTGAGGCAGGGAATTGCGAAAAATTATTAAAAACTCAACATGCATTATAAGATGTGGATTCTTCAGCTATACACGAAAGGATACGGGGCATATCTGATGTTATTTAATCCTAAACAGCATTCATTCCCTCCACTCCAAAGTGCAAACTTAAATTCAGACCAAAACGTAGTTTTTTTACATGCAAGGTCTCAACACTAGTATCTGTCCAGTGAAGCAAACAACTTCACCTAAAGCTGACAGATGTCCAACATGATGAATCATAACTTAAAAGAGCCATAAGTAAGTCAGTGGGACATAACCAAGCAAGATATAGAATAAACTCAGTCTTTCTGATACAGTGGAGCTGCCTGTTAAGGACGAAAACTATAAGGCGGTTTTCAAAAGAAGAACTACTTTGAAGGTTCTATTGATCTCACAAAGGTGAGACTGAAGCACAAAGATGCTTTCTTTAAAATGGAAGACTTGCATCCTTCAGTTCCCACAGGCAAGGCTTGACATTAAATAAGTCCAAGGAAAATCCTGCATAGTCCTTCAAGTAAGGAAAGAAATTGCATCATAATACATAGCAGCCTGCCACAATGGGAATCAAGAACAATAGGGGAGGAAGTCAAAAGATCAATCCTAACCACATTGTGAAGGCCTCTGCCAAGAATAAGCTTTCTATATCGGATGCTAATCCTCAGATACATTTTGATGTCCTTTTTGAACCTGTTGCTCCACATAGTGTTTTTTGAAACTTTTTACATTGGTCAACATGTGTACAGATAATCAGGCAAACAAGTTTAAATGTAATTGCCAAGCTGAGGAAAAGGAGTGGGAGGGGCAGGAGTTAGTGAAAACATACACAAAGAAGTTGCAGATTGTGCTTCTAGAACAATCAAGGTTTGTGGTTTTCCTGCCCCTGACTATAACAGATGTCTGCTTCTTACATCCTAGTGAAACAGGAGGTTTTCTGGATCCTGGTTTTAATCTCTTATTCGTGTTTGTATGAATGTGGGTGTTTTCACGATATCCCTGGACAGTTATTAAACCACTGACCGGTGGAGGCTCTGCTACAGATGGATTTAATTCAAGACTGGTGCTATTATATTAATGGGTTTAATTTAAACAGGACTAGCCTTGCTAGCCAAATTACTGCCATTTAAATCAATTGGCTTAGGGGAAAAAACAGCCTGACCACAGCCATTAGCCTTCAATTTATTACTGTATCAGTTTTAAACTGGGTAAGGCATATTGCTCAGTGTCTGTCCTCCTGTCCTTTGGTGCTGCTTCCTCCCCTCACCACACAGTAATAAAAGACCTACAGGGCAAAAAAAAAAAAAAAGGAAAATCTGAAACATCACATTAATTTAAAGTCAATGTTTCATGAGCAAAGACCAGGTATCTTGTGAAAGAGACTCTCCATAGGATCCAATACTTGCCTTTGATGTCACCTCATTAAATTGAGATTCAAATGATCTAACAGATGTATTAGTTTAAAAAGACATTTTACTGCATTTTTTTAAGATATAAAAAAGTCGCAATGTCTTTTTTTTTAACACATTTCAACCTGATTCAAATAGAAAAGCAAAAGGGAGGAAAATGCTTTAGATGTGCTCTTTTGATTTTTTCCAATCTTGCCTGAATAAAATGGAATAGGAGATCAAGAACACTCAATTAATTTCAACACTGGGTGTCAGAGGAAAAAGGAGAGGGAGGAGGGGGGAATATTATAGATGCACAACACTTAACAAATGCATAGATTGAAAGAAGGAAATATGGGGGAGAGAGAGATAAAAAACCGTGTCTATATTTTATTGCACTCAGTAAGCTTTTCACTTGTATTTATAGCTGCAATTATATCTCAATGAGGTTTGTCTACAGTGTTGGCTTCACGCTAATTTTCCCCCTCACTGCATTCTTGGAATAGCCTCGGACTGTTTATGAACCAGACATATTGACCTCATTTACAGCTAGCAGTTTAAATCCATAATTTTTCCACCCACAATCCCTCTTTGACATTCCGGCAATGCGGCCGGCTCACTGAGACTGAACTAAAAGTCTCACACTTCATTGAACACCATTATGCGGCTTTATGCTTATAAGCCTGTTTCCCTCAGCTGCCTTTCAGCTTTGCTGGAGATCCGTTTGGCCACAGGCCGGCAGTGATTAACTGGAAGAATCCAATAAATCAGCCTGTCAGCCAGCAGGCTCTCCTCACTGTGTCTACAAATCGACATTTGGATTTGCACTCTCTTTTTTTCCTCCCCTTTTGCTCTCCTTCCTTCCCTTGCCTGCCTCTCTGCCTCTCTTTACTCAGCCCCCATGACCATCTCCCACCCCTCCACCACCCACCTACCCCGAGGGCAGCAGGTTGCCCCTTTTCTCCCAGCTAAAAGGTGAGCTTGAAGAAAGGCTATTAGCATGGCTGGACCTTGCAAACAGTCCTTTGGTGAAACAAGTTGCTTTTGAATTGTGNACACACACACACACACCTCGTTAACTCTTGCTGTTCCCCTTGCTTCAGACAGAGAGTAATGGAGGTGATTGAGAGGGAGAGAAGATTGACTTTCTTGCACTGCCTTTCCCATCTGCTGTTAAAACAATAGGCATAGAGAGGGCACAGGAAAACAGTGGTGCCTGCAACTGAGCACAGGAGCAATGGTTCTCCAAGCTCTGTGTGACCTGACTCTTTCTGCTGCTTTTATATTAGAAAACTATAATTAGGTCCTCTGCTTGTTTGTTTGTGTGGGTTCTTTTTCCATTGATTTCAGGTCTTCGGTAAGTGCTGCACTGGCAGCTGGCCTGCTCCCAAAATGGCATGCTTGTAGACACGCTTCCAAGTGTCTCAGTCTGCCCACTGCTGTTTCACAGGGATCTCGATCACCCCTTCTCTCTCCCCCCCCTTTGGTTGTGGTTCTGTGAGAAGGAAACCTGGACCCCAAGTGCCTCCTTTTTTATGGGTTCTGGATGCCCAGACAGGGCACTTTCCTCCACCAGCATGCTCCTGGGCTTCATTTTGGGTGGTGCTGGACTCTCCTCCATTGGTATACCCATTGGGGCCACCCCGTTCTTCCATCCAGGGAGAATTACATCTGCTCTGAAAGCACAAACATTTTCTTGGCATCTGGAGGTCAAATGAAGCACTGCCTAGCAGCTGGGGTGTGGGGGGGGGAGGGGAAGGAGACCACCACAGACTGTGAAATCTCCTGGGGCAGACTCACTGAGAGCTCTTCCTTGCCACCACAGCACTGCTGCATCCAGCATGTGTGGTGTAGAGGGGAAGGACCTGGGCTGGAGATGATGAGTTGCCTTCTGCTAGCCAAGCAATTGCTAGCTGTGACAGGTGGTGACACTCCGGATATGTCTGCTGTCTCTCCAAATGTTCCCAGAAAAGAGAGACAAAGCTGGACAGACCTGCCTGTCTCGTCTTTAGATGAAATTAAAAAAATTAAACCCCAAACATTTGGGGTTCTCAAATTCACACTACGGAAATTGCAAAACCTGGAAGGCTTATTTCTTCTCTCCGTTTCTTCTGGGTAAGGATGTTCACCCTCTCCTACTAACTTTTGCCATCCACAAGCCGTATGCTGAGGGTCCAAGAACACACCATTGACCCTAATACACGCCGCTGTAGACCCTAATAAAGGAAAGGAAGGACAACTGGGAACTCCGCCTGCCCCATTATCCATAGGTGTGCTGGCCCTCTCAGTCCCAGCATGATCCTTGACTAAAGCTGCTATTTGGCTCTATGAGGAGAGATTAGGCTGTATCAGTAAAATTAACTGAGACTTGGATATGAGAGATGCATGTAGGTCCAAACATACCAAATTTACAGGAGGTGGGAGGGACTGGTAGCTCTTAATTACACCCCCACTATGAAGGCAGTATGTTGTGGGATGCAGGAAGACAGAATTACCATGTGGAGTTTAACTGGTGGGTCCTTCTCACCTCCTTTCTCCTCAGATGGCAGCCAGAGTAACTTCTTCATCAAAACCCACTACTGACATTTTCTCTTCTTCTCCAAGGTTTCACTGGAACGGTGACTATCTCGCTCTTTTCATTTACATTGCATTGCTTTATTAAAAATAGATGAAAAAAGCATGTGAAATGTCTTACTTCAGGTCAGAAGATAATTTTATTTAGACCTCAACAAACCAAATATATAAAAGTAAAGAAAATGGCATTTTCACTGAAGTACAGTACACTGTTATTTCCCAATTTGCAAAAAACCCTGTGTACTCTTTGGCAGTAACTGATAAAAAATAAAAAAGATGTAGCTGACATGAAATTTATGCCTTTGTAAGAATATGTTTATATTCCATACACCTTCTGGCTATGCTTACTAACCATTTAACTAGCCACGCTCCAGACCGTGATGAGATACTGTAGTGATGTATTCCACAAACTCATTATAGACAAAAGGCTTTTCCGAAATTTGGTTGCTGTAAGTTTTCTCCTGCTCTCATGCTTTTTGAAAGAATAAATCTGAGCTGATGATTTACTTTCTCTAAATTGTTCTATGTGCCTCTGACTTCATCCTCCACGAATTAAAAAATCTCATTCTGCCTTTATATGTATATCAGGTCTCTTCCTGATTTTATCTTGTTCTTTGGCCTCTTCTATTTTAAATTAATTTCTGTCACAAGAAAATATGTTAGGCCAAATTTGCAGACTCTGAAAATGCTTTTGAATCAGTTTCTGTTATTGCATAAAATTTTGAAATTATTTTAATTTATGAGTTTTCCTTCTTTATAAAAATTGTACTAACAAATTACTTATAAAAACTTTTTGCTAGTAAAACTTCTATACTTCTAAACTTCCATAAAATTCTTAACATGAAATGTAGTGAAAAGCACCAGGTCTTGAGAAATTAAAATTAAAACCATTCAAAATTTCTTTTTTTCTCTGTGTAAAATTAATTTTCACTTTCCAATAAGCCCTAATTTTTAAATAATTCTATCTTGGTGTGCATAGTTATTAGATTCCTGAATGGCACTGAATTCTAAATTATTTATTTTGGGTTGATGCCAATGTGTTTGTTTTAACTCCTATTGTCTAATTTTAGTATATCTCACTCTTCTCTATTAAGTCCAGTTTATGTTCAGTTTGATATGAAGTGAAATGATATTTCAAGCTGGAGACTCTGAATTAGAAACAACATTAACTATTTTACGCTTAATGTACAGGTTCTCTTGCACTTCATAGAGTGTGAAGAATTACAGCTCTTATAACCAGACCTGTGTGTGCCCTACAGCTGTCTTCAACCAGCCACGGCAGAGCACCAGTAACCTCAGTATCTTTCTACCTTTATTTCACTTGTTGGTGTGGGGGATACATGCATATACATATATAGAATATATGGTGGGGGAGGTATATATACACATATTACCAACTTAGTAGTTGGAGACTTGAGAAAAGCAGTTCCAAGAGGTTTCATGGCTAGGCTGAAGGAAATTAAACTGAAGGAAGATTGCTTAGAATGTACTGAAGAAATGAAAACTGCCTTCCCAGAATGAGAGCATAAAAGAATAGCCAAACATGCTTTAAACCTTTACTAGCCATGGTCTGGGATTCCTACTCCTCATACCCTTGATGCGTGAGCTGATCCTTATGGAGATCCTATTTGGTCAAGATCTGCTTGCTGCATCTGGGCAACACCCAGAGAGCTGTGAACAGCTGGGGCCACCCAGGTGTGTGTCCAAGCAAATTAAGCAGCTGTGGCTGTGGTAGAGGACAGAAGAAGCTGTAAGTTATTTATTCCCCTCAATAGATGGTAAAATACTGGTTTGCCTCTCTTGGCAGCCATGGTTGCTCAGGAGTGACCCTGCCTCCAGTATTTTTGCTGTTTGCAGCATTACTTAGCACTGCCTGCCCCAGGGCCTGGCAGAGGTTAGGAAGAGGTCAAGCTGCCAGAAACCTGTCCCTGCTGAGAGTGAGGACTTGAGTCTGTACCGCCTATTGTGTTTCTAATCTCTCTGCTGCCTGAACAGTGTGCAAGAAGATATTTCTGAGTATTGGGATGTAAGTATTTGGGCAGTTTAAAACCTATCAAATACAAGAAAACGGATTAATTAATAGTGGTTACTTTGCACTACTTATCCTGGAAACATCTGCCTTCTAGTGTCTGCTAGTTTGCAGTCTATGAAGAGGAGTTCCCTAGCCAAATGGACATTTCCATGCTTAAAATGATGGAATTAAATCTGATCCATGTCCACGTTGAATCATTATTTCAAATGGCAGTATGCTATTTCATTTTTACTACTGACTTCTATTATTGATTGCCTTTTGTGACTCAGTCGACAAATACGCTTTAGTCCTGGGTGTCCTTTCTAGCCAGATCTGGTGGGTCTAAGTTGCATCTAAATATAATCTTAGGGGAGGAATTTATTGCCTTTTAACTATGCTGGCTTTATTATTTCTGTTTAGCATCAAATTGAACTGTTTCCAGCAGCTACTTCTAAATTTGTGAGGCTTCAGAAGCTGCGAAACATCCTACTCTAGTTTAGATGGAAAGGTAAACCATTGCTCGATTTATTTATTTTTTTTTCTGTACAGCAGAGTGCCTTCAAGTTATCTCATTAAGACTGTATTTCACATCTATGATGTTGCCACTTCCCTGCAGGCCCCAATATCTTTGATCAGAGATCCAGCCTGAAAAACAGAGGCTGGAGGCTGAGTCCCAGGGAGGCACGATAACATGTGTTCTTGGTCCCTTTTCCTGAGGAAGTTTTGTGTAGCTAACTAGTCTGTTCCTTGTCCTCTGTCGCAGAAAGAAATATCCCTTTTTTTACACACACACAGTCTCAACACTTAATTCAGACTTGCTGCTACTCTGCCTCCTTCCCTGGCCGTGTTCTGGCTGTCTTGGCAAGAACAGTAGCACAAGGGTAGAAGAAGAGGCAGCATTTTAGGAGTCACTCTGACAGGGTGACAGTGACAGGAAGTGAAGTGCTGCAGGTTCACAGCAGTGGGAGCAATAGCTGGGAACACCAAGTGCAGCCTGTAAATAGGGAAGGACACGCCCCAAGCACCCTTGTTTCTGGCTTGACACCTGGTGCCTGCTCAGAAAAAAAAAGTTTCCTGATTTTTCTCTGCTGAGGCATGGAAAGGGTGTGTGTTCTTGCCTGTATCATGCCCATATTCATGACAAATTGAACATAAACACTTGTATGCTGTCTAAGCATATAATTTTGGATATTTGATGGGCTGCTGCGAAGCCACAGCTTATCTTGTAACTCATATCTCTCAAATAGCCCAATTGGAGCATACGCAAACTCTGAATACAGAGTCCTGTATGGCACTGTTTTTAATTGCTAAAGTGAAGCACTTTCAATTCCTGGCAAAGAGGCTTCTGCTGCTGACATTAGAAAACCAGTAATATGTCTATACTGTAACCACTTAATTATACACAGAGGCATAATCACATAATGTGTCACTACTCTGTAAAGAAACTTCTGCTTGTGAAACTTTGTACAGAGACACCCACAGAAATGTGAACAGTATTGCGTTCTCACAAATATAATTTTCAGAAGTGACTGCAAAAACACAGCTTCCTTCCTATGCGGACTATACCAGTATCAAAACTGATTCTTTTCTGAGCTGAAAAGCACAAGAACAGGAATCTTTCTGGAACAGAATATGACATAGGAAATATAAAGAATTAATGTAAGAAGTTTTTTTAATTTCCTTCAGTATGAAACCTTGTCTCTTTCATCACTCTTCAATGGTATAGGGTATGATTTCTAATGGGAAAAAGACTGATTTGGCACAATTTGTTTCTGTCATTTGAAATTTAACTTGATTTTGTTATGAGGTGAGATGTTAACAGTTTGTTTTTCTATCTCCATTTGCACTCAGACATTCCATAAATAAACAAAACTCCCTTATTTTTGCAGAAACCAATCCAATAAATCATACATGGTAAGCTGTTTGAATACCATAAAAGTATTATTTTTTTAATGTACCTATCCCACCTCCAGTGCCACCTAGAAGAAAAGCAGATTGTGGTGGGGAGTATTGTGAGGAAAAATTACCTTCATTATCTGTACACAAAATTGCACCCTCTTTGACCTTTATGAAGGGTCAGATGAGATCTGAGTGGACAATCCAGTCCAGACAAGAAATGCGGACAACTAAACAATACTATTCATACTATTAACAGCTTTAAAAAAATAATAATACCTGTGCTACCACCTGATTTATTTATGTTTGTTTGTGCACAGCTTCTGGAGCTGATAAGGCTAGACACATGTGGGTGTAAGGCTCACTGAAACGGGCTGAGGAAACCGGAGATACCCCAGTTTACGATTATTAGCTGGTATTACGATTACTAAGTAGTTTTCCATTAGAGGGAAAGAACCGATGGGAAATGAGATGAACTAATTCTTTTGTTAGGAACACCCCTAGAATTCTTTCTCTCCTCCAGCACAGGATATTCCCCAGTAGTGGACTCTCCTTGAAAGAGTGGTCAATGGGTCACATTGATCAAAATATACGGAATTACCTATGACTTAATATATGAATTCACGGCAAGATACGCATAAATGGAAGGAAAATAATTAGTAATTCCAAGCATCATGGTGATGAAGAGACACCTGCAGGATAATCATCCAAATCAAATATTTGTCTCAGCTTCTTCAGATGATCTATCTCTCCCTGCAGTCCTGAATGTCAGTGGTGCAGAGCGTGTGCTGAAAGGCAAGGCTGCCAGCTTGACAAAGGCAGGCATCCTCCTCCCGCATGCAACAGCAAAGCCCTCTTTCCCTCTCACTATCATGCTTTACCCTCAGTAGCAGTCTAAATGTTGAAGGAAATCAACAGTATCGCATTGCATGAAAAAAGAGAACCTAATTTACTCAAGGCTTGGCCACAAAACTTCCACGTAAGCCACTTATACACGTAATAAATTTGTATAAAATATTTTTCTTCATCTATACAGTACTTTATGTAAAGGATATTGGCTTTCTGAGGCTCTCAGGGCATATCAATGTGTGGTATTTTGTCTCAAAGAGGAAACTTTTCTTCTGAAGAACTGCTTAGTGTTTTTAAAAGCTTATTCAAGGAAAGTGGAGTTTGAAGGCAGGCCAGATATAGAACAATGTGTTTATTTTCCTCAGGTATCTGGGAAAATAATTAAGTTGGGGTTTTTTCCCCCTAATTCGCTGAAAAGGCATATTTATTTGACTGGAAATTTCAAATGTGTCTAGGACAGATACCTATCTTTCAAAAATTAGAGGAAATGCTAGATGGTCTTGAAATCAGACATTTGAAGAGTGTTTCCAGTTATGGCCTCAGTGCTGCCCTTTGCATCAGAGTCATGGAGATTTGTACACTAAATGCAATTTATTCTTTTTCTACAAAAAAATAGTTGAGTTGGCACTATTTTGTGTTGACAAATATTGCCACACCAGATGAAACATTCACATTCAATTGTGGATGCTTTCAAAATCCATTTGGGGTTCACAGGAATGCCTGCCGTCAGATGCTGCCAAGTAAAGTTGCTGAATCAATATCTAAATCTGTTTCCTTTCTGCTTCTACTGCTTTGGCCAATTTCTATGGTTGTGATGGACACTCTTCACTTTCTCAGCAAAGGTTTTGTGCGGCTCTCTGGGGCCACAGAAATAACGACCTGAAGCGTGTGTAGGTTTAAGAGATATTTATACATCCTACAGGATGTGCCTGCTTTTTTTACCTTCCTGAGAAGCAACTTATCCTGCAATCACATCATACATGCGGGCTATAGCTTTCAAAATCTGTTAGATTCCTGAGTAATCGCATAGGGCTCAGGTGACTGAGAAAGTGAGTAGTAATTGCTGTTTTATCAATGAAAGTGTCTTGCCTAGAATTTCCAAGTACAACTTATTTCTGAAGATTTGAAAGTTCATGCCTGTGTGTAACTTCACTGCAGGCAGCAATAACAAAGCATTCTGGGCTTACTCCCTTTTATGAGGTTAGAAACCCATGTGGATGAAATTTAAGTACTCTGAAATATAGACAATGAGTACATTTGTCATCTTGTCAGTCTACCTCCCTGAATTTAATTGCTCCTCATGTGATTTAGCTGTGGACCATTAGGAAAAAAAATTAAACATAACAGACATGTACTCTCTCCCTTCTTCCCTCCATCCTGTGTTTTGAATCCTGGATATCACACAAATATATAAATATGCATATAATTGTGTATACTTTTGTCATAATTAAGGTTCAGAGGGAGATGGATAATCCAAGTAACTTCTTGGAAACTACTGTTGTTTTGACTGACCCTTGTCTCCAAAACTTCTGAGATTTCAATTGTTCAGATTATGGCTTATCTATTGTTTTAATAAGTCCTGTTAACATGTTTTCAGATATAGCAAATATTATATGACCATACTACGAAATTGTTTGTGACTTCCCTCTGAGAAAATGTATCTTTAAACAGCATCATTCAGCCAAGTTGTTCCAATTTCACGTACCTCTTTCAAAGTGAAATGAAAATAAAAGGACTTGACAGAAGGAAGCCACGCTCACATTCATATTTAGCTTACTTAGAAGTCGGTTTGCCCATTGATAACACATTTCTACCCTAGAGAATGGGACAGGGATGGTTTGCCAAAGATGTTCAAATTCCTCTTAATGTAAGCACCTCACTCACATAACATATATATGATATGGGTTATACATGGCTTCTTTCTCCCCCTTGCCCCGCCCTTAAACTGATGAAGTAGTGGCATGAATTCCTAAGATCCTGTTTCTACTTCTTTAGCTATAAAGCTGGCAGAAAAATAAAATCCATGTGTTGGGGTTTTTTCTTATGCATATCATGAGTCTAGAGATAGATTAGAAGACATTATGAATATGAGTTAGAGTGAATGTGACAACAGCCTGTAGCCACACTTCCTTGGGCTGTAATCTTGTTAAATCTTGCTAGCTAAGCAGTCAGACATTTCCTGATACTTAAGTGGAAGGACTCAGGTGTATTTAGTAGGAGTGACTGTGCTGAATTTGCTTGTTGATATGGAGCTAATGGGTCACTGCTGATGGCATTATTGCTGTCTGTGGCTTCTAAATATGCTATTAGGAGAATGTGTCAAACTGAACTGTGAATTTTGAATGGAAAATCTCATTGCATAAGAAGCACTATAAATATTATATCCCAATATAACTGCATAACTTTAGCAGTAATTTCACTCAAATTGATTATTCAATGGAACAGTTAATACTTTGTCCCCTTTTTTGTGACATGCTAACATTTTTAGAGGGAACTCTTCTTCAGATTGTGGGACCAATGGTTTGAGATTTGAGAGTGCGTTTTTCTTTGAGTCATAGAAAATGCCTGTCCCTCATCTTTTCTTCCCAGACATTGAACAGGAGAATTCAAATATGGTAATAAAGTAGATAATGAGAAAAAAAAAATCTGTATATGTAGACAGGAACTAAGAGAATTATGAAAATTAATTTTACATGAGATCTGCAAATGAAATCTCATTGCTAATACTGATCAGTGTCTTCTTTGGAATTCTAATGTGTCACATCCCCAAGTTTGAAAATGTTTCCCTCATTTTGCTCATGTTCTTTCTGTAAGAATCTGAAATGCTGCTTTCTTAAAAACAATGCAGAACAATTTCAGCTATGACTTTTGACTCTGTTCTTAAGCTTAGTTATTGCTTAATCAGGGATTTCTCTACAAAAGATAATATAGTTATCTGAATATATCCACCTTTATTTGCTGTTGGCTTGGGGTTGTTTTACTTCATGCTTTCTGTTCATATCAAGAACTTTTCACTGGGCACCTGACTGCCAGAAAGTCTGGGAATGGTTTACACTGCAAAATATTGCACATCATATTTTAGTAGTCCATAAAATGCTGATGTGGAGGAACTTTGCTGCAGGTGATACAATGATACACACTCAAGGTGATAGATTTAAACTACCTTAAAAGATGTAAAGAAAACCTAATCTAAAGATCCAGCAAGGTAGCATATTTATTGCTTTGTGCAAAACAATAGCATCAACAAATCTTTGTAGTAATTGATTTTAATCCTTGAGGCTAGAGTGAATTTTTTATTCATGTTCTATATATAGACATTTCTTATAGAGATATAGACATGGCCTTTGAACATGATGTGTGTACATTAGGTTATAATACTCTTCAAATTGAACTATCTTTACGATTTTTAGCTTTTAGACTTCCTACCATATCTGGTATAATTTTAAAGCTTCCCTTTTTCATTACATGACAACTGGTCCATAAATCACAGGCCTTTAATATTTCTTTGACTATGTCATTTTAATTAATATATGAAATTATGTTTGTATGTCAGACAGGTGACAAAAAGTAGATCTTTATTGTTAATTTCCTGTTTTGTTAATTTTCCGGCTGGCAGATCTGGTCTTCTAAAGACTACAGCTCAGATGAGAATGAGGATTTGGAGAATTTGGAATGAGAATTTGGAAGCTAGACTAGATGAGCTTTTTACAGTTGCTACCAGATCCTTGTGGTTTTAGCTCTGTGAGAATCTGTGGCAATGTAATTCAGAAAGTAGATAACTGCCTTAATTTCATGTTTCGGTTTTCACTTCAAGTCAGGCATTTGAGTAGTCCTTATTTTAGCTTTTGTCTGGTTCAGGTAGTCCATATCTTGATAATCTATAGAAAAAAAAAACCTTAGGAATGTTCATACTCATACTTCAGTTAGTGCCTTGTTTTTACCAAATGATTCACAATGAATAAGCCCAAATTTTATACTCACCTATTCTTCAAAAAGCTAAAATTATTGCATTTCTGCACTTCTATTATATCATACAAAGAGAATGAAAAAAATATAGTTTCTCTCAGGAAACAAACTTTTCCTGATTCAGAATTAAATAAATTAATTAATTTATAAGAGGTAAAATGAGGCGCACTTTCAATGATTTAACACTATTATTTCAAAACTCCAAAGGTGGAAGTAGTCTAAGTTAGTGAAGTACAAAGAACTGGACATATTTTTATGTTGAATTCAGCCACTGGCAAGAAAAATGTTTCTTCCCTGATTGTATGTACCAGACTGCTGCATAATAGCTGGAGCATCCCAGTGATCTGTTCATCCATTTGACTGAACTTTCTGAAACTAGCTAGGAGCCTTTACTCCCATACTTCTCTCTGCGTAATCTTCAAAATTTGAAAAGCCTGTAAAAGAGGAGTATCTTTTTAGTGGCAGTCCTTTGCTGACAGCTTTATACCATAAAGCAGTTATGTTCACCCTTCTTCCCTCTCCAAATGTCACACGGAATGATTTTCCTGAGTATTCTTATTTGGCAGTGTTCAGCCTGGCTTTTTAAGGGTCAGATACAATGGCACTGTTCTGATAGTTGCTGGTAAAAAATCAAATATCAAAAATATTCACATTTCTTTGAACAAAATCTATTTGCTTCTCTGGTGCACTTCTTTAGCAAAAAAGCCACAGAGACATCTTTAATCAATAGGGTTCAAAAGTTTTGAAATCTTGAAACCTTGAAATCTTCAGGAAAAGCACTTGAAACAAGATGGGTGGCCTGTAGCTGTAGCTCTGCAAAGGCTATCTGAGAATGCTATTAAGCCTTGTGTAGAACAAATACTCTGTGAGTTCTTCAGAGAGTACTCAGTGTGGCAGGAAGGGATGAACAGTGTATGGAGAGCCTGCAATGACACTCTTCTAAAGTGTCTGCCATGAATCTCAGAATCGTGTCTGTGCAGAGCTATGTGAATCTGAGAAAACTGAACTGAGAAACAAACTGTATATCTGCCTAATCACCTACTATCTCTAATGCTTCTTGAGCATAGTTCAAGAACTGTGTGAGATGGATAAACCAAGAATCAGTGGCCTCCAAGACTGAACAAATATAGCTGGAGACATTTTGTGAAAAAAGTAATTGAAAATACCTGGGAATAAGAAAACCCTAGAGACTAAGACATTTAGCACTTTTCCTCTGCAGATTTGGATTCTTTCATTAGGCTATAATATGAATAGAAATTAATATAGTGATCTATCCCAAGGGTTTTACTCACAGCTGAGTAGGACTGTCTATGCTGACCTCAGTGACAACCTGCCTTGGATTCCTAGTCTCACTTGGACTATTTCATGTTTCAAAACCTGTGATATAATTTGCTATATTTGAAAATTACTGCATTATAGCCATCCAGGAATAGAATTATAGGGAGAAAGGGAGTTCAGCTTCTGAAAACATGAGCAGCATTACAGTAATGTTTATTCAGCACTAGAGAAATTAAACATTTCTTTTACAATAATTCCTGTCTACCTTGTTCCGCTGAGTATCATATAAAGACTGTTTTTCTGTCATAAGTCTTTTAATGAACATGAATTATAAAATTACTTTAGATTTACTCTCTTGGAACTTTTTCATCATTGACTTAAA
Organism: Melanocharis versteri; assembly: GCA_013397845.1. NCBI lineage: Eukaryota > Metazoa > Chordata > Aves > Passeriformes > Melanocharitidae > Melanocharis > Melanocharis versteri. Next base: position 220,614 of record VZTG01004488.1, on the reverse strand, counting down.
GAATCAAGGGCATCAAGGAGATGGAGACATAAAGTACAAAGACTATAAAATATATAGCACATCTATAGCCACAAACACAGAACCGGATGTTCTAATGTTATATTTCCCTTCCAACCTCACACAAAAAAAGGTGCTGAGCTCTCTCAGTTTTGCACAAAAGCGAACTTTCTCATATTGCAGGTCAGTCCCAAGGATTCCCAAATATCCAAAATGGTCTGTAGCAGACTTCACTCCTGCAGTCTTGTTTTCACTTTTATGCTAACTGTGCTCCATTTGCTCTGTATAACACAAGTATCTATGTTTTTTCCTCTCAAATTGCAAGGTCTTCCTTTTCTTCCAACTTCCATATTGATCTTCCTAAGGCTCTTGTACCATTTTGCTCTTGTGTTCTGGGTAAATTTTTTCCTGTTTTCTGTGTAACAGGTCTTCCCACATCAGCAATACAAAGTTTACCTTTAACGAAAGAAAGAGAACTAAGTCATATGGTACAGTCTTACAAGAACTTAGACTTTCATTTAGGGCAAAAAAAAATATAAAAAACTTCTGGGGGTGCAGTGAAGCACCTAGAGAATCTTCTGCCGCTTTTCTTTCTTTTACTTGCATCCTCGTGTTCAAAATGCAAAGTCTTTATTTTCTTTCATTGATCACAGAGAAATGAATAGGTAAAGGTGAAAAGGGGAGGAAGAAAAAATTTTGCTTTAGAAAAGATCGTTCCTCTGAATTTGAAGTATCCCAGAATCAGAATGAGAGGCATCCAGCCTTGGCAGAGAGAGCAGCAACAAGCCAAGTTTGATGCCTGTCCCTGCTAATCATTTCCTGATCTATTTCTACCCCCGAGAAAGGTTAAGCTGCATGTGAAGCAGAAAGAGGTCTTGAAGGCCCTATCCAATAAATCCTTTCCCTTTTGCAGCACTGAGAGTGGAGGAAGACAGGTACAATTGGCCTAAACCAGCTTTAAATCAGTAACTGTTTTTTGGTTTTGTTTTTGTTTTTCTTTTCACAATGATTAGCGTTATTAAGAATGACAATAAAAATGCTTCTGCTCTAAAGTGGCTTTGGTGGTTGATTTGTACTCACTCATCTCTTAGTTTCACAGATACTTAAGAGGCTTAAAGCCCTTCAAAAGCAATGTTTAAGGACTTGATCCATTCACTTTCTTTCCACACTTCCCTTCTTTCCGGCCCTCAAAAGATGTTTTAAAAACAAAGCTCTCCAAATAGTCTTGTCCTCTGCCTATGTGGCACCCTCTCTACATTTTCCTCACTGTGTTTTTGACTCACTCATCTCTACCAGTTGCCCCCCAGATGATTGCAGCTCTGTGATTTCAAAACTTGGATGCGGTCTAAATTTCCCAGTGGAAATCCAGAGTGATGAAATATTTTCATCCCATTTTCAGAGCTTCTCTTCCTGACTGTCGCCAGCCTTACATCTTCTTGCAGGCTTTTGTTGAAGAGAACACTGACTGAATGCCTTGTGACAGTGTGAAAATGTTGCTTTAGTATGGTTTGCTGAATTACGAAAGTTGTGGTGAGACATGACTGGTTGGGAACAAAGCTGAGGGGTGACAACTCCAGATTGGTGGACAAGGGACAGGGTCTTGGAGTAACCACGAGATGTACAGGCTTCTCTTGGTGGTCAGAATGCAGCAACAGCAAATGCTGTAGATGTTGAACTTTAACTTTCAGCAGCAAGCTCCCTGACTATCTTTTCCCTGGTTAGAAGTTCTTGCTAAATGCCAGTCAATCACTTAGCTCTTACCACCTCCTCATAACTACACCAGACCAGCCAGCACACCCACATGATTATTTTCCAGTGAACAATTTTCATCTGGGTATTGGAGAGATAGTAGAGTAAGCCAAAGGAAGAGAAAGGCATGTTCGAAGACAGTTTCAGAAACTGCTCTTCTGAGTGACACGTTGGTCATTGCCATCTTGGCAACATGAATGGTACAATTCCATCTTCCTTTCACCCTGCTCACCCAGTTGTAGTGGTTTATATCCTTACAATGTATGCTTATCCTTCCTTCTGTATATAAACAGTAATTTACACTCAAACAATTTTTTCACTGTACTAGTACAAACATCCTAATAATGTCAGGCTATAGATTAATTATATCTATGAATAGCTGTCAGAGATCATGCAGCAGATACCGAGGAAATGAATTTGAGAACACTGGAAAAATTAAAAAACCAAAAGATAGGAGCATTGTTAAAGGAATAAGAGGCAAACAAACTTTTTCTATACTGTGTATATGTCTTCCAGCTTTGTGGGTTTTTTTAGTTCTTATTATTTAATGAAACAACATTTAAATTGAGATATGTAAATGTACCTTTTTCAACTTTCAATGCTTACTTGCATTGGTTTAGTGCATGGACTGGTCATCAGTAACTCACAGTGGTTAATGCACATGCTGCTAACATATTTTTCTTCCATGTCTTTTGTCATTTGGTTTTTCCAATCAGTTTTTCAGCATTTGTAGATAAAATATCTGAGAAGTTCAGCTGTGGGTCAAAGATGCTTGGCTGACTCTATATAAGCCAGTCTAATACGAAGGAGAATATACCCATGTTCAGCCAATCTATCCTGTATACTCATCTGTTTGCTTGGTCACTAGCTCAGGAATCTGTGTTCCACAACCAGCTGAAACTAATTTTCTTTTATCCTTTACATCCTCCTTGTCCTTCCCTCTGATTTATATATATGTTCTATGCCATATTTCTGTTTATTCAGACACTTTTTCTCAAATTTGTTGTCTGACTGTTTATTCAGGATACCAGAAAATTGACAATATAGATGTGAAAAACCTCTTGCATTTTAAAGAGCATTGTATTTCCACATTCACCTAATCAGAGCTCCTTTGTCCCTGGGTGATTAAGAACTTGTCCACAGAATGGTTTTCACGTTTGTATGTCAGATGGACCCAGCAGTTGACTAAATATGAGTCTGTGTTTTATTTTGAACTGTCCCCTTGGGATATAATCATTACAGACACTACAGTTACCATCCAATTATCCTCTCCCTTCTTTCACAAAGATCTATTTTTAAGGGAGAAAAAGAAAAAGAAAAAGAAAAAGAAAAAGAAAAAGAAAAAGAAAAAGAAAAAGAAAAAGAAAAAGACAAAAGATAATTATAATTGTNGAAAAAGAAAAAGAAAAAGAAAAAGAAAAAGAAAAAGAAAAAGAAAAAGAAAAAGAAAAAGAAAAAAACAAAAGATAATTATAATTGTAAGTATATTAAAAATTAAAATTAAAATTAAAATTAAAATTAAAATTAAAATTAAAATTAAAATTAAAATTAACAAGAAAAAGCACAGTGTCCTAGCATCTCTTTATTCTGTCCCCTGTAACTTTCTGTAGTCAGCACTGGATGTTAAAAGAGTTATTAAAAGCACCTTAGTAGAGAAAGGGCAAATAGGCTTCTAAAAAAGAAAGTAAGCCTAAGTAAGCAAGAAACCTGAAGAGATGTCCTGAACTCTGATCTAGTGTTACTTTTGGGAAAAAATATCACTGTAAACCCTAGTATCTACTGCTTACTTTTTGACATGAATAAGCAATTTCACCATGCTTCGCTAAGAATAAAGTATAATGCAAACGGCGACAATCTTTTGTAAATTTCACAAGTATTATCCATGTTCGTGGTGCTGAATTTGGCACAGAATTAGGATGTTTGTAGGGTTTTTGTTACATCTTACTTTATGACAAAAGGAGTCTTGAACTTATTATATCAAACACTTGCTGGATTACTCCTACAGAAATGTACTTGCCTCCCAATCCAGCCAAATGGATAAAAATGCAGTTGGCAAGGAAATGGATCCGCAAAGAATGGCAGTTTTTCAGCTCAGAGTTCCTTAAGCACAAACAGTATCGCAGAAGAGCTGAACCTAGAAAGAAGAAGCTGTCCTCCTTGTCCCTGAGAGCACAAGCTTATCCTAACACTTCATTTCTGAACATCCTTTAAAACCTGGCAGAACAAAAGAAAGCAATAACTAACAAGACCTTTTGTAGTTCTAATTTCAGTTTGTACTTTTACAATTTCTGAAGCAGCTTGCTTTGCATCTGATCTACAACGTTTTATTTATTTCTTGGCCAAGCTTTGATGGAATTTCTTATTTTCAGCTGTTCTGCTCTAACAATTGTCCAAAAATTTCATGTCAGACTCCTGTCTCAGTGATGTCAGAGTTAAATCTGCAATAGCTTCCATGATTTATTCTTAATCTACTCCAACTAGAAATCACTCTCAGAACCTCAGCCCCATTGAAACTCATTATACCAATTACATGATGGCAGTATTTGTCAGAGTTATTTACTCACTATTTCAGTGGAGATTACTGGCTACATGATGATGCAGTTGTCTTATATGTTAGCAGAAAGGAATAAATTAGTAATGACGTATTTATTATATTCTTTAGCTCATAAGGAATGCTTTTTCTGAGCATTTAAACCTCTAAAAAGCTTCAAATATGTCTAGGTGGTATATGTGTCTCATTGTGCATTGTCAATAACTGAATGTGGCTATATGCTTTTTCACAAGTTGAAACAATGCAGGCTCTTTCATCATTATGCTTGGGACCTAGTGGTAACTCTGTGTGTTCACAAGCATAAATCATCCATGATGCTGGATACCAATGGCCTATCCTCCCTGCCATTTATCATGGGATAGGGTTCCTTTGTGTCCTGTGGGGTGCACTTACCTTTACTCTTGAGAACACACCCTTCTACAGGGTGAAAGGTGAATGAGACTTTGCACTGCTTTTAGGTTTTCCTCTAATGATGATCCATTTGCCTTGTATATTAAGTTTCAAATATGGCAGTTTATATGGCAGCTGCCTAACTTCCAAGTTGACTTGGAGCAGAACAGATCAGGGCAATTACATGACTTTAGATAACATTTTACTATAATGCTGTTCAAATGGAACATGTGTGGTAAATGCATAGAACATGGTACAGTTCATCTAGCTGACACGCCGTTAGTCCAGCTAACACTTTCTGTCTGCGTGAATTCACCTCATTTTTTATATTTATTGGGTCAGGAGGGAGAGCAGTGGGGGTTTTTTGGCCCTAATTACTAGTACAAAGAAATGAAGGCAAATATATCTGTACAGCATAATTCATTACAGTTGACCTAGATGAAAGACTAGCTTGGAATGTAAAGGGTGAATGAAATTACTTTAGCTCATAGGGTAAGACACTGTTGGACTGAAAACCTTGTTTACATGTTTGGAATCTTGGAAGAGAACAACAACCTTCCAAGCACAGCACTCTGATGCTTACAGCCTCTGCAACATTAGGAGACTGAGACAGCAAGTGTTTCAGACAAAGTCAAGATGAGTTCTTCTTTAAAGGTGACACAAGAAATTATATAGATGACTACAGGTTACCTAGAGATGACTAGCATATCATGTTAATGTGATCATTGTATGGAATAATTGCACTTTATGTCAGCAGTTCTGGTGACATGGTCTTCATCAGTGAGATATTTCCCACTATCAAAAAGCTGAAAGCATGTCAGCTCAAATTTCTGTGTTAAGTTGTAGAGTCAGTGACATTGTATTAATCAACCTTTTATTTTTCTCTTCTTTCTCTCTGATCACAGAATTGGATAGTTGTGCAGTCTAGGTTACAGAGTGTGGCAGGCGGTGAGGGTGTCTGGCTGGAATGCTCCGGGTGTGTGAGGGCAGGGCAGGACAGGGCAGGACAGGGCAGGACAGGCCGCGCCTTGCCCTGCTCAGGCCGGGCCCTGCCCCGCACACCCACCCCGCGCCTGTGTCCCAGCCCCGCGGTGTCCCAGCCCCGGGCACAGCGGGGACAGCGCTCCACACCCCGCCCTGGAGCCCAGCCTGGCCTCGCCGTGCCAAATGGCCACGAGTCCCACCTGGGGAAGGGTCCAGGAAGGCCAAGGGGTATTTAAACCAAAGCCTGCGGCAAGCACACGTCCTGACCCTACCTCCTCTTGGAAATTCTACACCACTGGAACCAGGACCGGTAGCTATATTTGTTCTTTTCTACATCTTTTCTGTCTTTCTCTCTTTATCTTTCTGCTTCTTCTTCTAATTCCCTCTTCCTGAAGTTTTGAGTAACTTAAAATCAGATGGGCTTGGAGTTTGCTAAGTTGAATGGGCTAAGTTAATCTTTTGTGAAATGTTTTATGTTGACTGAATGCTGCTCTACCCTTTTGCCAAAGTTCTCTGATTTTCTGAAGGTTGTCTGTAAAGTTTTTTGTTGTTTGACCTCTTGAGAATATTTTTTCAATATTTCTCCTTTGCATCTAACTCAGGGTACAACTGAAAACTGCAAGTCCTTTCAAGAGTGTCATCAACCAAGTCTTTGGGGCCTTAAGAAAAGAATTTAACCATTTGCAATCTGCATGCTATAATGTTGGCATAATTGTCACAGCACTAAATGCAATGCAGTGTAGGGGCAAGCTGCAGGCAATCTTGGAGTGCATGGAGGATAACTTCTGGAGGCAGGTAACGGATAGCTCAGCCACAGGGGATGGTGTGATATTGGACCTGATTATCACCAGTGTCAGCAGACTAACTGGAGACATCAAGATTAAGCCTGAGCTGCAGTGATCATACATGGGTAGAGATTGCAAACCTGAGGAATATGGATTAGGACCCTGAATTTTAGGAGGAGGAGTTAATCTATAGGACATTCTAGGAAACTGCCCTCTGGAACAAGAAAGCAGAACAGACCTGGCAGATTTTTAAGGACGCTTTTCATAGAGAACAACAGCTCTCAATTCTCATATGTAGGATGACAGGAAAGAATATCAAGAGACTGACATAGATGAATCAAGAGCTGCTGGTCAGACCTAAGCGTAAGAAGCAAATGCACGGTCAGTGTAAGTAAAGGCAGGTAACCCGGGAAGAATATAGGGACACAATCAAGTTGTGTAGGGATGGGGTGAGGAAGGTCAAAGCATGGCTGAGGATTAATTTGACAAGATTAATATTAAAGGCTTTGGCAGGTATATCAGCCATAACAGGAAGACCAACCACACTGATGAACACAAGTGGTAAGTGGTAACTATGGATAGGGAGAAGGCAGAGCTTCTGCCTCATCTCTGGAAGTGTTCAAGGCCTGGTTGTGTGGGGCCCTGAGCAACCTGATCTTGTGAGCAGTATCCCTGTCTACAGCAGGGACTATATGATCTTTAAGGTACCTTCTAACCCTAACCATTTTATAATTTTATGATTCATTCTATTCTATAAAAATATGTATGAGAATTAGACACAGAAATTTGTACTTATATATTAATTCAGTTTGCTCAATTTAAGTCTCAAAAGACAAGAGAAAGATAAGAAATAAACTTCTTAGACTGAATTTACTGGACTACATTTATAGGGCACTCTTTTTCAGTGTTAGGAACAGCTTGTTATTTTTACTCAACTGTTCTAAATAAAACCCACAATGTTGGTTTTAATAAGTAAGGTGAAGGCTGATTGAAAGAGTTAGTTGGATCTTTCTTTTGCTAATGGACATTGGAGAATTCTTCATTTAAGAATGCGTAAGGAGAATTAGGATGGAAGAAGAACAATTACTTTGAAATATCCGCCCCCAAGAGCTGGGTATCAGACTGGTGAGAGTCCTTATTTTGAGCTGGGTCAGCAAATGTTATTCGTGCCAAATCCTGTCCTTTATTTAATTTCAAAAAAAGAACCTGGGGGTTTATTAATTGCCATTGGTGTAGCTGACTTCAGAATGTAGGTCCTCAGTGTTTGCACAGATGTTGTACAACCATGGAAACCATTAATTCCCCCCAGCATTTTTCTGCCAAGTTTCTTATATGTTTCTCTTGTGGTTGCCCAGGACTCTCAAAGCTTGGTAACATTAAACACCTGCATATTTCCCAGCGGTGTCTTGTCTGTCTCACATGAAAGGTCTTATCCAGTAGACATTCTTAGTATATTTTTGCCAGGTCAGACCTGGAGCAACTTGAAGACAACTAGAGCTCTGACCCAACGCTCAAGAAGAGTATTCTACCAGGTCTGTTGGTGATCATGTTCTCTAATATCCGGATCATAAAAGCGTATTTGAGCACTGTTCTTGGGAGACGACCCAGGCCGTCACACTCAAGGATACTTTTATACTATCTTGTCCTAAGTCAGCTTCTTTGAAGCATAAATATTCATCAGCAGAAAGAAAGAGAGTGTTTTCATATCATGTAGGATTTCTATGTGAGGGGAAGAAGATAGGGATTTCAGTTTCTTCTCCAAAAAGCATATAAAACCTAACCTGACTTAAGAGAGTCAAGTCCAAAGCCCTCTTCTTCTCTTATTTTTTTTGCCTATTTCATTCTTTCTGTGAATTCATATTAAAATTTACTTCTTTTGCTTTATAGCCTTCATTGATTCCAAGTGATGAGTGAAGTTAATGGGAAGTTTTCTTCCCGCTGTGGTGCAGATTTAATGCATGCTTAAGAACACAGAGAAAGCCTGTCTCAAACTGAAAGCAAAGAGAATGCATAGGCTCCTTGAAAGGTAAGGGTTATAAAAATAAATTGCCAACATCTTCACTGTTTGTTTCTCAGGGGCTGAGCTGCCACTAGTACATTATGCATGTTGTTTTTTTAAAGACACTAATTATTTTACATTATGTTTATTAAGCCCTTTAAATCATTGCTATTCACCAGCTACCCAAATTCTTCAAGTGCAAGCAAAAGAAATAAAGGTCATCCATGACTTTGACGTGCTTTTGATGAATATGGTCTGTATAACATTTACCACAACTCAGAACAGAAGCCATTATTTAAGTAAAGCCGGTTATTGTTCATTAGTACAAAGAGTGTGCAGTAAATACAATGAAAGATTGCTCGGTTTACTATATCTTTGTCATCCAAAGCAGCTCTATGAATAACTACAGGGATTTGTCTTTGAATGACTTATTTGCTTGCTGCCTAATAAATAACATGTAATTAGGTTAATATATTGTTTCCTAGTTATGCTAGCAATGTAGTGGTGGGAAATAAAAGGGTGATTTCAGATACAAAAGAATGGTAGATAATTTTAACACTATCCCTTAAAATGCTTGGACTCATTAGATATGGCTTAAACTGCTGGGAGGTCTATGTGTAAAGGAAAGGCAGGAAATAGGTTTAATGAGTTCCTTATTACTCAGGTCATGAGTTATTACACAGGTAGTATAAAACTGAAGCAACTACTCTGCATTGAATAAGACACCCATGGTGACCTGACACTGGAGAATGAAAATATGCTGTGCTATTTTACAAGTCTAGACGTTTTACTCAATCTACCAGCATTTTTTCTGGAACTCGTATTTCAGGATCAACAGTGAATAAGTGTCCATTTGCATCAGCTGGCTCCACTGGAAATAAATGTTTGATGAAATGCCTTGAGAAGACCTCATGGCACGCAGAGGAGTTGCTTGTTTACTGTGTGAATGTTGAACAGGCTAAATGCCGTGATGTGTAAGGGCAGTGACAAAAAACAGCAGTAGGCAAAATAATTTTTGTTAGCTCTTTAGTAAGAAAACAATGAATATGAAGTCAACCAGTGATACTTTAAAAATTAAAAGCTTGTTCAGTAATACGTTTGCATACTACCATCTTGTTTTAGAAGAAATTCAGGGATGCTCTTCAGGATGTTGAGACAGTGCATGTGTCCCTTATGCCAATTTTAGAATTCTTTTAAACTGCCAATCCCAAATCACCCACCATTTGCAGAACTCAGTGTTAGAAACAATGAGGAACAGTGGTCTTTAGACATCTGAGTAGGCGCATGAGTGATCCTTATTCACATGCAATTTTTCTCTTCTAATGCAAATATCTTATTTATTCCCTAATGTCACAAGCTTTATGAATTTTCAAACCGGGTCAAATATAGAGAAAAAAATCAAATTCAGTCATGATTTGCAGTCAAAAACATACCCAAATGGTTTCTCCAAATCTCTTGGGGCTGACAGGGGAATTACAGGTGAGGTTTAAGAACCAGTGACATAGATCTTCTGCTGCTTTTTCTTCAGTAGCATCTTAGTTCATGTTTGCTAAGCCTGTTTATAAAAGATGTTGAAGATTCAATCCTTGGTCTTAACCAGACTGAAAGTACTTGCCTGTGAAAGCCACCACCTCACACAACAAGCCCTTTTCCTGTCCCATACTTCTGAGGCAGCATGGCCCCAGTTGTTGGCAGAGGCCAGAAGAGAGGATGTTGGGGTCATAATCAGTGCAAGTTATCATAAATGTTGTCATAATTGGTGCAAGTTGCTAAGGAGATTGATTTTCCTCAATTAAAATGAAAAGGAATCAGATATATCAGGTGACAGGTGATGAACTGGATTTGTCCACATGAATGTTGGTTCCTATCATCTGTGGAAGAATCTGTCCCAGGGAAAAGGACTCACTTTGTTGGAAATGATACAATATTTAAAAATTTTTTAGGTAACATTAGTCAGGGGTTTGTTCTCCTTTGCCCGGGGGCAGGGGAATTGAAGCTTCTCTTTCAGTGACTCTGTTCCTCTGGTAAGGCCTGATGAGCTACAGATTGGGAGTAACCAGAAGATTCATGGGAGATAAACAACATTAATGAACATTACCCTAAACATCATCCCTTGGAGAGGTCAGAGACACCTGGTCTGGGAAAAGATTAATAAGAGAACCAAAGATTGAGGACAAAATTATCATTGAAGGTGAAGGGATCCATAAGGTATAGGAGAAGGAATACTAAGAATTGTGTAAGTTAAGACTCATGTATGAGAATTTCTTCGGGTTTTGTCTGTGTAAGTATGTGAAAAGTCTGGTAAAGAACCATGTGTGATGGAATGATTTTCACTGCACAACTCAGACATATGTGGATGAAATTATTTCTATTGCACATCCTGGCCAGAATAAAGTAATGCCTTGATTCTCTAACACTGGAAAGATGTTGTTGGAGAGCTTCTGTTTTTCCTGCATTTTGGTGACAACGTGATTCAAAGAGGCTTCATTGGTGGGTGTCAGCTCTCTTGCTGTCTGTGCTGGGCCCAGCTGAGATAGACCTAATATTCTACATGGTAACCCATAATGTGCTGGTTCTTTATTTCCTGTTTTTTGTAAAACGATGTTGATACACCAGTGTTTTGTCTGTTGCTGAAAAATACCTGAACACCTTCAAGGTCCTCTATTTTCTGCCCCCTGTTCCCAAATTGAGCAGCTTGGGAAGATTAAGAAATTGAGAGAGGACACAGCCACAACAGGTGATCAGATCTGACCAAAGTGATATTTTATATCATAATTTGTCATGTTCAGCAACAAAAGTTCAAGGGGAGGGGGAAGACAAGGAAGGCATCTGTTCTGGTGTTTGTCTTCCCAATTAGCTGTTATGTGTGCTCAGGCTCTATTTTCCAGGCAGTGGCTGGACACCTGACTACTCATGGCAAGTAGTAAACAAATTCCTTTGTTTTGCTTGCATGTACAGCTTTTTCTTCACCTATTAAATGGTCTTTAACTTGATCCATGAGCTCACTTGCCTTCTTTCTATTGCATCCTGATCCTGCAGATGTGTGGGTGCTCAGCTGTTCGATAGAGTCAACCCACAGTTTTTTTGTTAGCTTGGGACAGATAACATGCATTTTTAGAAAAGTGAATTGTAACTCCAACCACAGTTCTAGGATTTCTCCAGCTCCTCTTGTATCTTGCATAGTATGTGTTTTGCACCAACAATCTATTCTCAGCAATTTGAAAACCAACTTATATTCCCCAAGAGTGGCTACAGGCAACTTACTCTGCACGCAGTGCTTTGAACATCCAGCCCTAAGGCCCTGGCAAATGTACTAAGGCAAGGAATTTCAGAGATGAGATTGTTCCTTTTGTCCTCACCTCACCCCATTGGATTTACCAGCAACTACTATTCACTGTTTGGCCTGCATCACACACTGTTCTCCCAGTCCTGTGCATTGCCAGAGGCACAAAGGGACAGATAGGGAAAAGTGATCAATTCGCAGTTTGAAATGAAATGGCAGGTCACTTCTTCCTCTGGATTAGAATAGGCTGGAATGTAAAACATGACTTTGGTGTGCAACACCTGGTATGTTTTGAAATCTGTAGTGTACCCAGTTTGAGAACAAGTGGATACTTACCTCTCAATTGCATGCTTCCCAAATATTTTCAGTCACTTTTCATGGGCTATTTAGTAAATGACTGATTTTAGTGCACATCTAGCTTGCCTAATAGCATTATTTAATGCTGTATGTTATTTTGGGTAAAGTTGTTACAGATTTTTAATAGGGAAGTGCATCAAACTTAAGGCATATACCACTTGATCTTCAACAGGTATGAATTGTAATTAATTAATAAATTAAAAAATATAACATTTACTGAAAATGACCCTTTATTTATTGTCCCACTACAAATTGATCCTCTGCATATTTATCTCCTGTCAATAATGCTTTAAGGCTTGTTGGCTTCTTTATTTAAATGCTCTAGACAGCCATCTATTATAAATTTTACATTATGTCCTTTTAGATCAGCTGCCTGCATGAGCAAATTTGAAATATATGGGTGTGCACACAAACATATACATGCCTGTCTGTTTAAGGCCAAGTTTCTTGTAAAAGAAGAATCTGAAAATCTGGTTCGTGAGGGTCTTTCATTACCCTCCCTCTTCCCTTTATATTTTTGCACACAGTGAAAAGGACTAATATAGCCCCTTTTTAGTGTTTAAGTATGCCCAGTTCAGGGAAGTGAGTGCTAGAGAACTGCTGAACCAGAATGAACCAGAATAGGAGTGAAGTATTTGCTTAAATGTTTTGCTAATGCACTTTAATGCAGTGCTTACATTAGGGCCTGTGTTAATTCAGTATCTATTAGCTGCAATTCAACAAGGCGATCAAGTAAGGGCATAATGTAACACTGCACAGTCCATCTACTTCATCACCAATAGCTCCTAAACTTGAAGTTAAGCATATATTTAACTACTTTACTGAGCTGCCTCTTAGTGAATATGTTTTATTTAAGGTTATCTAAAGTTAATAATTTTCCAAGCTAAGTATTCTGCCTTCCCTCCAGTTCCCATCATAGTCTGTGTTTGCCACTGCCCATGAAATAATTAATCAAGGGGGAAAAAATGTATCTTCTAATTAACACAGACAGCATAAACAGAATAGTGGCATTCCTTAGTGCAATAAGACAGCTAATTGTTTCCTCTCCCTCCAGTGTGGGAGAGACAACTGCACACACAGGGAGGAAAGCTTTCTCCACTGCGCTGAAGGGGTTGTGCACCATTTATCAAGCTGACTGCTCTGTCATATCAGTGGAAGGACCCTGGAGAGCCCTGACCATGAGATTGAAGGTTGGTACCAATTTACTGCAACACAAATGCATTGAACAGGAAAGAGAGAGCTTCTAATCTCTTCAATTTTCTTACATTACCCTGAAGGCTAGGGAATTAAATGAAACAGTAGCTGGTGACAACTTTAGAGGATCCTGAATGCATGACAGGAAAAGTACTAAAATAGCTCAATAGTTTTATTTTACACATTATACACTTTATACATTTATACATTTATACATTTATACATTTTATACATTAGTCTTACCCCTGCATAAAGAAACAGGTTATGCCTCTTGGATGTATGTCTTCTCAGGAGAAGGAGAAAAGCTTACTAAATTCAGTATCTGTCTGGTTCAAATTTGGTAGCAACATTTATAAAAAATATATTAAAAATATATAAAACCAAACAAAACCTATCCCAGTGTCTTTTGATTTTCTTTTAGTTCATTGACTTTGGCAAACTTGCATTGTGTCTTTGATCTTTAGCAGTGCCAGTCTCTGGAAAATCATTAGAACAGGAGAATTTGTTGTGCCAGTCAGCGTTCATGCCCACTTCATCCAGAGTCCTTACACAGTCTCTCCAGAAAAGTGACACCCATCCCCACACTGTGCCAATGGGAGAAATCAAGATCTTGTCCAAACACTTGGGCTAGAGAATGCTTTAAACACCAAACATCCAGCCTTATTTCCTGACTAGTCATTTCTCATCTTGCATTAACTATTGCAATGCTGAATATTTATAGCTTATAAATGTCCATCTCCATCATTAAATCTTGCTTGTTTCTGATACTGCTGAATGCTGCACGGAATCCTCCTCTTTGAGACTGCACTGTTAATTCACAAAAATATGAAACGAAGGCATTGATATGGCATCATCGTCCGCACAGATTTAATTCTTGCTCCAAACACATAGCACCTTCCTTTACAAAGCTACTCACAAGAACAGCTGCATTCCAAGTGCTGCTAGCAAGATATAAATAATAATAGTACTACATGGTTATAGATAAATGGGAATAATCCTAAGGCATCCCTATACCTTCAATTTAAAGGACTGCTAAAGGCCATCACTTCTCATTTCCTAGTAGGCTGGGGGAGTGGGGAGTCACACAATAAAAGGACATGCAACAATTATTATAGCATTACCATTTGCAATCCTAGAGCTAAAGGTCAAGCTAGAGCTACTGTAATATTTCCAGGGATTTATAACCTGCCTGCATAAAATTTTCTCCAGGTTAATATTTTCTACATTGAGTGTTAATCTGGATATGATTTTTTTCTCAGGATAAAAAAGGAAGAAAATGTTTCACTATAGGTATGAACACTGTTGCAGTCCTAGGTTGTTTTAAATTTATGCTCTCTTGTAAACATACACATTTTAGACTTTAGAACTCTGCTTTAGAAAGTGAGATCTCACATAAAATAAGTCAAAGTGATTTCTGAGTTTGAATATAGAATAAAAAGTAATAATATTGAAATTTTAATTTTCAAGTTTTATGTCCCAAGTATTTTTGTGTCTACATACATATGTCATGTACAGATTTTATTAGTCACAAAATGGCACATGTCTTAAATAGGTAATTCCTCTTTTAATACTTGAAAAATAATTTTATCTGGACTATAAGAAGTAGTGATCTCTTATCACAGGGAGAACATAACAGTTCTGCGAGGTAAGTACAATTTTCCTCCCCAGAGAGCTGCTAAGCATCTGGGCCTCAGAGCAGTAAAGTATTTGAGCATGTGTTTTCCTAGAGAGGCCCCCTGCAACTGGGGCAGGGGCTGATGGTTGCTGTGAGTCATTGCCCTGCGTTGCAAAGGGCTTTTGCTGTTACTTGGAAAGGTCAGTAGGGAAACTGCTGCCTCTCCGGGCCTGCAGTCTCCCCCCTCACCCTTATTTCTACCATTTGTGATGACTTCTGAAAAGTCTCCTTGCTCCCATGCCGCGGCCCGCCCAAGTGACCAGCCCTTCCCCTTTCCACACAGACAAGTGCTCGTTCCAGGTGTGATTCAATCCCCTCAGCTGTCTTAGCACCTTCTCAGCAGAGTCTCACTGCAAATCAGTTTGAATGCTGCAGGTTTAAAATAGTCTTCTTTGAAACCAGCTTCTCATGATACTGTTCCTTGCTAAGCCGTGTTCCTTCATTAAAAATTAATCAGGCAGATTAAGTAGCTTTTATCCTCCCACTTCCCACAGTTTTAAGCTTATCTTTTTTGCCATGTGCCCCATCTAAAAGAGATTCACCCACACCAGAGTGCTAGTCCCAAGGACCAGGATTATGAGACATCTTTTTTAGCCTTTTCCCAACTTTAATTTTTGTCCCTTCTTCTTTTTCAAGAGAAATTCACTCTTAAGTGAGTTACCAGGTCCTGTGGCTTTGAAGAAAGTGGTGTGAGGGGCCTCATGCTTTGAATCCCTGGGAGGAAGATCCCTCTGTTTCTCACCTTGAATCCTTATATTCCTTGTACAGGGGAGGTCATTTATAGACCCTTGGAGACTCAGATCTGTAAAGGTCTCATTTTCCTTGTCTGTCTTTTCCTCCATGATTGTAATCCTTTTTTTTTCCCTCCATCTTGATCTTTGCTGACTTCGTTTATCTGGATGTTAACTCTTACCCAGCACAGCACCATTCTCCAGTATCCATTATATAGGATCTAGCCAACCTCATGCACCCCTGCATAGCTGGGGACAGACCTTCAGAAAGCACTTAAAACTTGTCCTGTCATTTGAAATCATGATCTAGTTTATGTTTGTTCTTGTTTTCTCCCACCTCTGTGAATTACTCCTTTTTGTGGCTTTTGGGGATTTATTTTATTTTGTCGAATCATGTCATAAAGTATTTTTGAAGGGAAAAATGTATAATTTCCACCTGAACACAGTCTCAAAATGTTTACAAAATGTTTATCAAATGTTTACACTTTGCTCAGCAACTCAGTCTTTCCTCACACTAAAATATGCCTGAGACTATAGGAAATAGGTTTAAATACTACTGTCTCTAGTTTTAAATCAAAAGGAAAATAGATGACAGCAATCCACTAAATTGATTTTCAGTAAGATTGTGTCTCACTCTAGTAGAATTTTTCAGCTCTCTCTCACTGTGTACCAGCATTTCCTATTTTAAACTTTCATTCAACATGCTCTCGAAAGAAACAGTGCTTCCCTTTGTCCCACTGTAAATTGTAAAACTCTGCAGTGCAGAATTATGACGATGAATCTAAAAACTGCTTTTCTCATATCGACTAAATTATTTCCTCTCTGTGAGGAGACTTCTTCTTTGCAAAAGCATGTTAAATCCCTTGTCTGGGCATTTCTTCTCTCCTTAAAAGGTAAATGGCCTTGTGGTGGATTTTTTTTCATTTCCTCATCGGAAGGATTTTCTTTTTGAGTGTTTTCTATTAATCATTACCCACATTGTAAGATCTAATCCTAAGAAGCTTCCAAAAATGACAGAATCTTTTAAAATGCTATCTTTTTGAGCACAAATGCTAAAAGAATCTATTTTAATGTGAGTGCAGTTCCTGATATCTGTAGCTGTAAATGCCTTTTCAGGTAAGAAATATCATGGCATTTGATCTACTGTCATGGCGGCATCTGTGCAGTCTAACTCAGGATGGGTGAGAGAGATGATAAAATACTTCTTTGATTAGGAAGGATAAGAATTGAATTGCTTTCCACAGGAAATGAAATCATGATGAATGAAGTAATTAGACACTCAATTTTTATGTTTTGGGGTGTTGAATGTTTAGGTACTGCTCTTAAGAAGTGATGAAAGTAAGTTCTCTGAAGGTCTAAGCCTGCAGAGGCTGTGTTCCACTGATTTTTGGTTTTGTTTTGGTTTTGGTTTTTATTTCCCTGGGGCATTTTTAATTACAATGCCAGGAGGGTATGCTTCTTACTATTTCAGGAGTGTATGCTTCTTACTATTGCAGAGCAGTAACTAAAGGAAGGGTATTTCACAAATGTTTTAGAATACCTAGAACTGTCTCTTTGCTAAAGAATGCTGTCTTGTTACTTGTATCTTCAGTAGGGAAAAGGATTTAGATGTTTCAGCCTTGGTGTGTACTTTCACATGAACAGGTTTGGTGCGGGCCACTGTATGCTGAATTAAGCGACAGCAAGTGGAACTGCATCACACATCCATGAAAATTGCTTGACTCATTTAATAGATCCGTTCTGTGCAGCCTGACGTTTTCAGATTTAACACACCATCGATCTGACTAATTAGGCAGAGTAGAGGGCTGAGCTGAGGGCCACGAGAGGTTTCCCATGCCTCAGTCGCTGTGCCTCACTGCACTGTGCCAGAGGAGCAGAGCAAGGGGTCATGCACCCAGCTGGAGGTCACACAAATGTGCCTGTTCCCCTTGGCATGGTGCAGCACAGAGCTGTGACACCAAACTGCTGCAGCCCTTTCATCACCAGCCCAGTCCCACATCCACCAGGCAGGTGGAGTTCTTTCAGCTGGAAGAGGGGTAGTACTCCACCATGGGAAGAGGATAGGCTCATAGGATGGGATAGGGTGTGTCATGACTGCATCTAAATGCTTGCTGATGCTGCTGGTGGCCGTCTCCTCTCCTTGTCCTGATCAAGCTCAAGCTCCAGAGGATCCAGTGGGCACTTGTCATTCAATCAGGAGTCTCAGCTTTCTGGCAGCTTTTTGTAGCCCCTCTCAGCACTGTCAAAAGCAGTCTTCAGAGACTGAAACTTGGAGGCAGAAGGCAGGTAGATGCATCAGGGAAAGCACCTGAATGAGAAATGACAACTGTGCATGACATAGGCTTGGGCAGCAAGCTGCTGGAAGGAATGTGAGAAAGTGCATTGCGATCCACATGTGTTTAGCTAATGGACCTTAATAGGTGTGATGAGTAAGGTGGCTTAAAAACACATCGAGCTTTTATCTTCAGAAATGAGTTTAAATATTTCTGCTGTGATTTATCTCTTTTGTAACATATTGGCAACAAGAAGTGCACTGGAAAGCAGGGCACTAAGCAGCCACTAAATTAGTAGCCACATATGTTGTGGTTTGCAGAAGAAAGTCTTTTGTTTATTCAAATTAACCTATAAGTACACAATTTCACAAAATAAAAGCCAGCAGCTTTGGTAGGATCAGAAGGAGAGAAGGGGACTTTTATGCACTAAGAAACCAGCCCTATTTCTTATTCTGAGGCTTGATAATTTTAAAAAATGTGACAGCTAAAACCCACTGGCACATGCTGCAAAGAAGGATGTGATAAAATAATGCTACTCATCTTCAAGGCTGTCAGTTCAGCAATCAGTACTTCTATTCATCTCCGCGGCCTGCTAACTCAGTGCTACCATGCGATAGATAAACCCTAATCCAAGTGACAGCGTTCAAATCAGAACTGATTTGATTGTTCACATATGATACCACAAGACACCAGAAGCCTAAAGAGTTTATAAAAATGCCTGGATGTCTCTTGTAGGCACACTTCCCCTCAGAATATCTTGCAGTGTAGGATACACCAGCTCTTAAACCAGGGGTAATTTGTAGGTCACGAAAATGCTTTGGTGGCACAGTCAGTTCTTATCACAATCTAACTCTAGCTGGAGCAGGGAAAGCTCAAAAATAAAACGTGGTTCAGACCTTGTGAAACCCACCTATTCTGCTCACAAATCTCCCTTGCAGGAAGTGAAATCCTTTTCTTCCTCTGCAGAGACCAGACCCGCCCTTGAAGAGATCAAACATGAATACATTTGTTTCCATGCATAAAGCAGAGTACATGGGAGAGTGGTTTTATGGCACACACATTGGTATCTCAAAAGTCATCCTTGCCTCTCAGGATGCAACAGAGCTCCTTTCAACAATAGCTGCAACAGAGCTGCTATTCAAACCTGAGGCAGTAATTGGGATTTTGCAGGCATTCAGTGGGAGCATTACATTTACGTTCTGAAACATAATTCTGAACAAAGGTCTGATGATACTGGTACTTTGTGGAGATTTCAAAGTTTAGTGTGCCTTTATTTTCATGCTTTTCACTAGTGTATCCTGAAGTTTTAGAGTAACACTTAGGAGAATAATTGTTCAAGTAGTTCAAGAAGACAATGTCGGTGAAGTAATTGAAAGCAGAATGTGACCTGTAGCTGTTCAAGATCAAGAATAAAAACTGAACGACTTTTCAAGGAAATTGTCAAAGTGCCTGAATACAGAGTGAAATTATGGGACTTCAAGAGACAATGGGTTTTCCTCTTGTGTCCGGGTCATTTCACAAAACAAAGGGTAAAGTTCTCTTTGTAGTCTTATGTGGAGGAGAACAGATGTCTCCATTTAACAAGGTACTTAAGCCTGTGTCTAGTTTCAATCTTAGGAAAAATTCTTCACTCCTGTGCTTTAAGCTGAACTAGGATAGTGAAGTTAAGTTGCTCTGCAACCAGACTTGCATCAATTGTATGCACATATAGATGTACACACACTCATGTATGTATGTATGTATGTATGCATCTATCTATCTATCTACCTACCTATCTATCTATCTATCTATCTACCTATCTATCTATCATCTATGTCTATCTATCTATCTAATCTATCTATCTATCTATTTTCTGTTATTTATTTGTTTGTTTCTTTGTTTATTAGCAAGACTGTGTGGTTCTTATCTTTTTCAAAGGACATGAGTGCGAGAGATGCTTTTCTCATACATTTTTTACATAAAATAGATAGTTTGTCTTATAGTACTGTTATATAGCTTCTATAGTTTCTTCATTTCATATTGATTAAAATATGTAAATGTCTTCTTTTTTCCTAAGCTTTTTCCTCTAAGATTTAGAGGTACATTGAATAATAATTTTCTAATGTTATCCTCAAGAGAAATGCAATTTGAACTTGACTTAATCATACTCTACTTCTTTTCTTCGAGTTCTGCTTATTCTATCTTTGGTTCCACTTTTGTTAGTTGTTGTGGGATAGGTGTTAATAGAGAAATGGAGAGAAGTCCTGTACTAAAATATTATCAAGTTGTCTTGAGAATGGAAAAATTGCCATGTGCAGCATGCAAAAACATACAGACAGCCTATGTATGTACTTCTTCGTGATGTCAGAGGAATTTCAGCACTTGTTAAATTTCGTGAGACACTTCTGTGAGCTTTAGGCATTTGAAAGTCTTTTAAACCTGATTTCTTGGTTTTATTATAGGTAGTGGTTTTTTCAGTACTTTAGGGCACTGTTATAACTATTGCTATCTTTTCACTACAAGTAGGCTCAAATTGGGAATTTACATTGCACTCGAAAATGCACCTCTCATTTGGCAAGTTTACTTGTGTTGGTGTCACCCTCCTCATATCTGAGCTCCATTGGATTGCTGTAGTTTCTGTCAAGACAGAGTAGGTTGTGTCAAACAGGTCACATTTCTCTTGCTCTCTCTGTATGAAAAGTTTTCTGACTATTTACAACACGTATCCCCCTGCCCCAGGTTTCGATGTGTTCGCTCCTGAGTCACTAATACACCAATATTTAACTGTCCAGACTCTCCACACTTAGCGAGCGCATAATGTACTCAGTCCTGGGGACTGAAATGTGGGCAGTTCCAAATCTGTGCAAAAACTGACCCTGCCTATACTGAATGGCTGCTGCTCAGAACCCACCGACTGGCCAGTCCCACTGTACAGGTACACTTGACTAGACAGAAATATTTGATCTTGCCCTGGCATCCCTGCGTATATAGCACCTGCTATGGTGAGTGTTTGCTTTATCACTAGTGAAGGGATCAACCGCTGCTCCCAGGGGCATGATTTGATGATTTTAAAATCTGTTAGAGTGTATAAACAAAAATGAACTGCACCTCTTTGTTACTGGTTATTTTGATTAAAACCCCATGTTTTTGCATTTCTAGTTGAGGTTAAAAATTAGCATTAGAGTTTGTATAGTTTTTCTTTTTTTGTTCCATTTGATGGTAAGAAAAGCTGTAACCTTGCTGAGAGGGTGACAAATTCAGATACACACAACCAGTACTTGACAGGTTCTATCAGAAAACCAAACAAGGGAAGAGTATGTACGCCCGCTACCAGCTGTCACAGTATTGAACAATGAATGTTTGATGAAGCTGACCTGCAAATACACATATCCCTGTGAAAGTGAGCTTTAAGTACTGTCTGGCTGACAAAATTAAAAAGAAGAGGTATTTGTTGATAATATATATAAATATATTTTAAAAATACTTATTTAGATCTCTCTTTCTAGAAGCACATCAGTAAAATTTGAAGCATAACTCCATTTTTGCTAAATGAGAGCTGATGGAGAATTCACTCATGGTCGAATGGCAGCTGAAGCTGATGGAGCTGTGTCCTTTTACAGCAGAGATTAACTTGGACCATGATGTTTATACCTTGAAAAGCTCAATTGTCCTCAAAAAAAATCACAATGAATCTTGCAAATAGGTACCATCAAGTGATGTTCTGAAGACTATTTTTTTATTTACTGTAATAGCTGTGTGTTTTTACTACAAGCAGAAAACAAACCAAAATAAAACAAAAACCAAAACAACAAAAAAAAAGCCCCAAACAACAACAACAAAATTAACCCCCTCCCCAAACCAACCAAACAAAAAATCCCCAAACAAACAAACACATAACAAAGAGCAAGAAAGTGTACTTAGAATTGTCCAGCTTCAGTAAATACTTTGTGCATCCAAAGAGTACTAACCCTCAGGCTGAACAAATTTTTATCATTAGAAGGAAAATTTCCTTGTGAAGACAGCTTCCTCCAAGCAGCAGATCCTGGATGTATTATTCCATCATCTCATTGCAGTCAAATGAGGTTCTGTGCTTTGACTTCTGTTACTGTTGCTTTTATCTTCTTGGAGAAAATCCTTTTACGTCTTTGTCCTTATTGTTAGAATGCAGGTGCTAACAATATTCTTTAATCTGGAGGAGATTCTAACAGGGGACAGAGTATTTGGTACAAATGACTTCTTGAACTAGTCACACTCCTGGTCAACAACACTTAGCACTCATTGTTTTGTTTTACCTATCTACAGCCATGATATAAAATGTACCAACCCTTAAACTATGAAGGGCAGCACAGAAATAATAATTTAAAAAAGCTTAAAAAGACATTGATGTTGGGCTGCTTCTGGGCTCCACTGTTTCTTTTCTTCACTAGGAGCTCAGAGTTTGGGCCAGCTGGTTTAGGTATTCTCTAGTGCTTTGTCCCTCATGCTAATATTGAGGAAAGCTTCATTTTGTGTGGAAAAAACAGCCAAGGACTGGATCCCAAGTAGCCCCAAAACTATGAGAAAAAGGAAGATGCTTATGCTCCAATTTAGGGAAACCAATATTTACAAATCTAGTTATTTTTGTCTTTATATCCTCCTCTCTGACTCTTTCTTCTCTTTGCCAAAAGAAAGAAATTTAAACTCCCAGAGTTTAAATTACAAGTGACAGTAGGCAAAGTTTGGAGAAGAACTTTTGTTTCTCAATAGAGTGGCTGATGTAGTGAGAACAACAGATGAGCCCTTTTGGAAGACAGATCTGCAGCTGGTCTGTTGTTTTTGGCTTTTTTTCTCAAACATGTCAGTTAGTCTACATAACAGATACGATTTTTCCTTACAGAACTTGTTGTGCTAATAATATTCTCAGACTCTTACAGTTATAACAGTACTAAATCAGTGCTAGAGATTACAACAACCCATCTGATTAAAAAATAAATAATCCCATAAAATATGGGATGTCTGATCCCTCGGCTTTAATGCAAAAAAACTGTATTTAAAATAAGAACAAACAAACCACACAGAGCCACATGCTTTGTAGCACTTGAGTATTGTAATTTGAGAAAATTTTCAAGATACAATTTTTCACAAGATCATTTGACTATTAGAAATGTGCACTCAGTGCCGTAGGATGTGATTCAAAAAATGCCATTCTGGCTTGGCAAAGGCAGTAGTTGAGGACTACTATCTTGAGTTCTGTTTCAAAATTTGAAGGATATTAATATGAATGACTTGCTTTGGTACTATTATCTACATGTCATTGTCTTGTGAGACCTTTCCTTATCTGCTGAGGCCAGCGTGCAAGTGAGCCGTTTGGTGCAATTGCACTGAAATCAATGGTGGTACTTTGCCCTCCTAGGATGCAATTATTTGTATTTACCTGATGAGATGGCTCTTTCTTTTGCTTTGCCTGTTTTTCATGGAAAAGGCAATTTTTTCCCACAGTGGTAACAATGAGAAGTTACTTATATGCATGAGCATCTGGTTAGAGATAAAATCTGTAGCGTGTGATAGAGAAAAAAATTTGTCCCACATCCTGTTCCTATGCAAACATTAACGGATTTCACTGACAAGTGTCAGAGAGAAACTTGTTGTCAAAATTATTTCACATCGATGCTTTTTTTCTATATCATAATGAAGGGATAATATACTGCAATAGTAAACTTCAGGGGCTTTGATGCTACAGCCTGCAGGTGGCTAGTAAGGATAAGTGAACTGGCCCACTGCCTGGCCTGGCATTTGCTTCAATAGTTCAGTTTTGGCAGCTTTTCTCAATCTGAGATTACTGTCTCCTCCTTCCCACCTCTGATGTAACCTTTAAATAAACGTATGCCAGTGACAGACCAGATATTTGAGTGAAGAACTGAGCTAATATTTCTTTTTCTTTCTATAATAGGACCATTCAGAGGTTACCTGTCTGTTATAACCTACCCCAGAAGGTGAGAGTAACTCAGTCTTTTGTTAGTATATCCCTTGGGGTGGTTTAGAGTGAAATGATGCTCAATGATTGGCCTGTATAACTGTATATATGTAGGGTTTATTTTAAAATTACTTTATTGCAAGTAAAAGCAGGTACGTAGCTGTTTTGGTTATTATTATCTATAGTAATATAGCAACGTGAAAGCATGAAAATATCACTTAAGAAATTATACAAGGAAAAGAAAGAAAGGGAAAAAAAGAAAGGAGTAGAAAGACGTCACCACTCGTGGATCCAGTGACAAGAGTTGATTGTTCTAGTTTAGATGTCCCTTGGTTGAAGTGGTGGTCACAGTCTTGATCCATCAGTAGTGGGGGAAGCCCATAGAACATAGAGTTTAATGGGTTATATACATCCAGGTTCAGGTGGGAGCGCCCAACCATCTTCCCTGGTAGGGGGAAGCTTTACACTCTCTGGTGCAACACCGTGGAACATGGCAGTCCTCCTATGGAAGGCCCCAGAAATGAATCTCGGGGACCATTGGGGGTCTTTAATGATATATGACACCTCCCAAGACATGACAGCTGCCTCTCACGTCAGTGTAGTTGAGCCAATTATGCCCCACCTGAAGGAATGTCCCAATACCTTCCCCAGTGCTGTAGGACTGAGTCAGTTGTGTAAAGGAAGACTTTGGCAGCATAAAAAACATTATCCCACCTCAGGGATGCAAACCCTGCCCCAGCAAAGCACCCTGCTGCCTCTGCAAATGGTCCATTGTTTTGAGTCTTTAACCATTAACATTCCAGTCTCTCACACCCTTGCACAACGATTCCTAGTGTGTGGTAGCACGAGACTATGTGATTTTCTAAGCATATTTTGAGAACATTATTGAGTTGGATAATCATTTTAGTAATTATGTGATACCAGGAATAATCTGTTTCGGCTATGTGGTTTAAAATTCCATCTCACTGGTACTTTGGAGAACAGCAGACTGGTGTAAGTAGCTGCCTGCTGTGAGCTATATTTGCCTGACCGTTGAGATAGCATTACAAGGAGACAAACTGGAAGCACCGCGTCCCTGTACGAGGCAGTGCATAGTCTTGGCTGGGTGATGCAGTCTCACATTGACTTGCTTTGTAATTCTTCAGGCTGAGACCACGCACGCCATGCTTACCTCCTCTGTGAAAAAGCAGAGGTATTCTGGTTAAGCCACAGCCATTCCCACAGCAGAGACAATACAGTTAACTTCTGATAGAAGAATCCTGATGGTAGTGTCTCATTGGTTAAATGGCATAATCTCAGGCCAGCTTACCTGTTTCTCCACTGTGCTAGTGAATTATAAATCTGACAAACAGATATCCTTAACGATAATAATAGTAATAGTTAATATATAGCTATTAGATTAGTACGTTTTTATTTATTATGAAGTATAGTTAAAGTATTTGCAATTTTAATTAGCAATAATGCTCCAAAGATATCTTGCTAGGAAGTGCAACATTTAGATTGATGCAGAATTTTGGAGGAAAATAATTCTGACCTTGCTTTAATACTTTTCCTTCCTTTTTCTTACTTCTGGTGCAACAATCATATATTTTTGTTATCCTTTGACTAAGATGCTGTGATTTAACATTGTAAACATAAAAAGTTTACATTATTCTCCAAAACCTGACTGACACCTGTCATTTAAATCTCTTTCTTTTCTGACTCTGACACTGCCTTATTACCAGCATTTCTTCCTTGCTCATACTTTTTCATTATTTTCCCCATTTGCTCAACAACTTTCCTATTCTGACCCACTTTCATATTTTTCTGTCCTTCTGTCCCTGTTTCTTTCAATCCTCTGAACTAAACCCTTTCTTGTCCTCCATGTCCCTGCCCTCTCTCACACTCCCAGAGCTTGGTGCTGGCCCTGTGACTCTGTGAGATATTTCAAGCTTACATATTTTTGTCCAGCTTGGTGATTTACATTTTGGATAAATTCAGCAGTGCTTTAGAGCTGGACCAGCAGCCGGGTAAATGTCATCAGCTGGGCATGCTGACTCAGAAAATGCTGCCAAGCCTCCAGCTTCAGAGGCTTTGCCCTGCTCCCTCAAAGAGGCTGAAATGCTGTTCTGATATTCACTGCTCTCACCTCAGTGCCTCACAGTGAGCAGAACAAGCTGTTTCCTACTGAAAGCCCTGTAGGGCAATAACTGGAGCTCCCCATAGACCCCATGATGCCTCTGCCATTACTTTCATTCAAGTTAAGTGATGCCTGAGTTTCATCATACCTCGTGCTCAACATAAAATTTCCATCTGCTCCTCTCCCAGTTATGCAGACACTTCTATTACATCATTCCTCATTCCTCTCTTCCCTCCATGGCCTGACATAGTGAAAGATTTGCCTGCAGGAGTGGTCCTGGCTGCTCCTGAACAATCGTGTTGTTCATGGCATGACTGAACTGGGCTTGGCTGCTTATGGGACTGGCTCCTGCTTTATGGGTTTCCATGTTGTTCAGCACCATGAAGAGTAGGTGTCTGCAGGGAATACAGCTTTGGAAATCACAGCATACTGGAAGTGCTAAATAAGGGCTACTGACATCTGCACCAGAAAGACAACAGTGCCTATTGAGAAATGGTTTAAGATAGTAGTTCAAGAGAGACTGAGATGACTATAGCACTTGAAGAAATCTCACCAGTTACTCTGTACGAAAGGTACAATCTTACTTCTGTGGCTTTGCATGGGTTCTGTTGTGCAAAGAGCCTAGCAAACATGGAACAAAGCTTGGACCCTACCTGGAAAAGATAAACATTCAAATATTGTCCTTGCACAACAGAAAAACAATATAATTTACCTCCAGGTTAAATACTCCTTTCAGATCAGAATCTTTTATTGATAGCTTTGTTGTTTACTTCTACCTTTACAGACTCCTGGATCAATGCTTTTATTTTGCAATGGATTTTCTTTCTTTTCTTTTCTTTTCTTTTCTTTTCTTTTCTTTTCTTTTCTTTTCTTTTCTTTTCTTTTCTTTTCTTTTCTTTTCTTTTCTTTTTCTTTTCTTTTCTTTTCTTTTCTTTTCTTTTCTTTTCTTTTCTTTTCTTTTCTTTTCTTTTCTTTTCTTTTCTTTTCTTTTCTTTTCTTTTCTTTTCTTTTCTTTTCTTTTCTTTTCTTTTCTTTTCTTTTCTGCTGGCTCTTGAAATATTGCCACCACTGCTTTGAGCAGTGGAAATGGGAAGCAAGATTTTGTTCTCTGCCAAAAATTTTCCTCCTCAGTCAGGCTCGGTCAGTGACAATAGTGTTGGCAGCTCTCACTTTAGAAAGCCCAAGGTATAATGTGATTTCTGGCTTTCATACTTTTCAGGTTGAAGGGTTTTTGGTTTTTTTTCCCTTTCTTTAAAGAAAAGAATCTGTACTCATCAAATTCTTATTTCCTTGACTGGGTTAATATCAACTGTCTTGTCATGAAAATCTCACAGCAAATAAAGAAGACACAACCTCTCATATCATGGCTTGGCTTAGGTTCAACATGTCCACACAGCTAGGACTTCAGATCAGTGTATTCATTTATAGATGACATTTTACTGTCCAGGTCTGTTTTCTTGTTCTGCACATGCTGCTGGCAGGAGTAAAAGATTCTATACTGCTCACAGCTAGGAGTTAGTGTGTTCATATCTTGTAGGCTGTGGGTTTCATACAATTTTCTGTCTTACCCTGAGTTCTCCATGGTGTTTTTCCTTACAAAATGGTGCTCTGTCACACTTCCTTGTTAGGGTGGGTGGTACTAATCTTTTCTGCTAAAGGAAGGATGGGGTAGCAAATGATGTAAAAAACAACACAATGACAAGGTGCAAATTTATGGGGAGCAGTAACTAATGTGGGTTACCTGTCTACCTCAGGAATGGTCTGTCAAAGAGAACGACTTCTGAGACAGCTAAAGAGAACTGAAAGATCAGCCTGAAGAAAACTGTCCATATCAAAAGGGAGTGGAAACAGTTAGACCTGTTTACGATAAAAATGGCAGGTGTAGGAAAGGGAGGTAGGAAGGTAAATAGAAGAGTGGAAAAAAGAGTGGACAGATTATCCTAGAACTCTAGATTTTAAAAATTATTCCTCTGAAGCATCTTTGAAGTACTGTTCACTTAGTATTGGACTTAAACAGGCCCCAGCAGTTATCATATTGGCTCTTTGACTACATGTTTTAAGCTAAAATTAGTAGATTTTTATTCCAGAGTAGGCTTTAAGTAACAGAACAAATTGAGTAGACTGTGTTGCATCTTTTTAAACTATTTTGGACACTTTTATGTAGCATTTTAATTAGGAAAGGAGAAATATGAGCTTCTACAGGCTTGCTCTAATTTTGGGTTGGTGCTACCTATATAACATGCTAGATGGCTCTTCTTGAGGCAACAGGGGGGGAGTTGACCTTGTGATTGTCCTAATGACCATCATATGGCAGTTCTTTGAAAAAATGTTTTTTAGAAAAGATGCTCCCCATTCATCTGGGAAGATATGGATTGACTGAGGATTAAAGATGTATTGCCTCTTCCTGAAACATATACTGCAATTTTTTTGACTTCAACTTATCAACACAATTAGAAGAATTAAATACCTAGTTCTGCTTTTGGGAAATAGGGAGTGATAGATGAGATGAAAACAAGAATGTGGTAAATCTGCTTCTTGGTGGGGGAGAAATTAAGGAATTGGAGAAGAAGGGAATTTTAGCTTAATGAAGTTAGAAATGTAAATCTGAATACAAAAAACTACCACACATAATATAGACAATAACGGATAATAACATTGGTGGTATAAACACAAAATACTTTTTTTTTTTCTTAGAATCTGGGGAGAAAAATACCTAGCATGTATGGCTGAATATTCTTTCCATTTAAGGAGCTGCTTTTAGAAAAACCTGTTTTTTCTTTCAAAACACTTGCAACATGAAAAAATTTGAATTGTATCTGTTCTTTGTGAATGGGTAAACACCCAAACAGTAACTTTTATTTCAATGGGACTATTTATACAAATAATCGTGTGCAAGTGGGAGTGAGAAAATGACAAATTTCTTCCTTTGCCATTTCTGTGAATAGCTTCTCATTTTTTAATTGACTTTAAGTGAAAGCGTCTCTCTCATGCTACAGCTCTCTTTTAACTGTTCCAAGGATTGGATAGATAGCATTGGCACACTCAAGACAATACCATTAGCAGCAGTCTAGCTTGGTCTTCTGGCGGAGACTGTCAGCCCTGAAGTGGATGTTATCATTAAAACACTACACACACATACTGTACTCTTTCTCTTCTACATGGAAGAAAAATGTCTGGCAGTGCGACAGGGCAGACCTAGAACCAATGTTTTCATGTTTTTCTACTAAATCTTCCAGATTAGTACACTATGAGTCCTAAACACTTTACGCATGGAGGGCAGATTGCCAATGCTCCTGATATTTGTATTCTATCTGGGTACCAGCCGTGGTTTCATTTAATACATTATGGGGGGAAATGTAGCATTTCAAATCAGTTCTCTGGAAATTATAAGCAAATTCTGTTGATCTCAGTTCTATGAATCACAGTATAGGAATTACTGCTACAGCCTGATCTCAATGAGATTGCTCTAAAGGGAACTCTGGTTTTCAGCAATGGTTAGTTATGAAATTAGCTCAGCTGATTAAAGCATGATCCTAATAACACCAAGGTTGTGGGTTCAATCCCTGTTACGGGCCATTCACTTAAGAGGTCAATGAACCTCTTGGGCCCCTTTCAACTCAGAATATTCTATGATTTAGTTGTAAAAATAGTTATGATGAATGCCAGTGATATATATTTTTGTTGGTAGAATGAGAACAGCTCTGCAGTTACTACTTGATATTCGTTTAAAGCAGCATTATCATCAAACAGCCGTCCTACCTCTTCTACCAAGTACTTGTTCATGTGCCCTGCTTCTGTATTGTGCCACCACAACTAACTGCACAGCCTTGTGGAAAATCATATTGATAAACCAATTAGCTAAAAATTCCTCTTGTTCCCTGCTGTTTACTGTAGTTTTCAATTGAATCAGGCTCCCAACCTTGTTACTTTACAAATCCTTTACCAGCACAACATAGAAATTGGTGTAAGAGTAGCAACAAATGAGCAGTGGAACAGGGCCAGGACTGGGGGAAAAGATGTGGACTTTTCTTGGAGGGTAAATTGAATTATATATTTAAAATTAGGCTTCTAGTTTAAACACATTCAGAATTCTTTTTCCATTGACATCATTCAGTTTTCATTTAATTTGCTGTTTTCCTCCAATATTACTCTTGCCTAGATTTTTTCAGCTCTAATTAGTTCTGTGGAATGATTACTGATTGATTTACCTGAGTATAAGATTTTGTTGGATAGGCAAGTAGTGCTTGTGATTAGAATTTGGAAAAAAAATAGGGTTCCTTTGTAAGTTTTTTTCACAGTTCCACTGGGATGAATAATAATCCTTCACCAGAGAAAAAATATTCATTCTTGTTTCAAGGGGAAGAAAATAGACTGTCCATTAGCAATAAATTGAAATTATCACTTTCTGTCAAAGTGAATACGCTGCTCTTGTAAAACACCAGTAATCTAGCTGTGTTTAAAAGCCATGTAAAAAATAGTAGTTTTGCATCATCTTTTGGCACTTAGTCAACAATGCATGATACATGATGCTGTTATCGATTCCTGAAAAACTTACTAGACAACATGACCACTTTTAAGCATAGAATACTAATATTTTACCCATTATATCACCTACATTTCCATAATATTTTTCACCAAGTATTTAATGCATTACAGTAGTATAAATTCTTTCCCATATTAAGGGATTTACTGAAAAACTAGAGATAGTAAAATGCTGTATAAAGTCTACTGCAAAATTCCTGTTATTCCAGACTTGAATTTCAGCCAACAGACCTAAAATAATTTTAGAATGTAGAATGCTTCTCACTTTGGGGTATAAGCATATATAGAGGCACATACATGGGACCAAATCAGCAGATAATGTGAAGTGATGCAATTCCATTGAAGCCAGTAATTTATAGCAGATGAAGCCAGTTGTGGCCATATGCTCATATATATGTGTACATACTTGTAACACACACACACACACACACACACACAGGTGTACTTACGTGTGACCTAAAATCATGTGTGCATGTAACCACGTAATCACGTACAGTTGCTTTCTTCTGCCAGAAATTTTTTCATTAGACTGGAAAAATGGAAAGCACTCATGTACTTTAGATATTAATTATTTCTGGTTATGAGAGGCACATGGTGTTTCACATACCTCCTGATTTTTAGGCTGTCCCTTGCTGAAACAGTGCCAAGGTTATTTGCCTGAAAGTCATCAATGATAGAAATAAAAGACTTGAGGAGGCGAGGAAAGATGGAAGTTTAATTTCACTGAATTTCTCCATGGAGAATACATTCAGTTAATATTATGACTTTTAAAATGTGGTATGCTACTGAAAAGCTATTTATAAACCTTGGTATATACATGGTGCCTGGTATGTAAAATCTGCAGAACTGTGGTTGAATAAAGGAAAGAGACCTTCACTTTGCAACAACTACAAGGTGTCAGGGCAGGAGCTGGCTCCTTTTCCTCCACTGGCTGCCATTTCAAGGGAGAGAAGATATTGATGGGTAGAAAACTGAGCAACTTTAAAAGGAAAGTAGATGGTACAAATTGCAAAACCTTTTGAAGGGAAAAAAGTTATCCATAAAATTTCAGGTGCAATGGATTAAAAGTTTGAAGAGGTTGATAGACAAATGATTAGAGGAAGCATCTCAGGAAGCAGAAGCTCCCTCTCTCCTCTGTGTATGTACACTAACTACTGCTATTCTGTCAGCTGTTTCCATACTTGAAAGTCTTGATTCTTTTTTTTTTCTTTGTAGCTTGTTTGCTGTTCTGCTTTATAAATATACCATGAATTATTCCCAAGTGGACAACAAACCTAATTCTTTTCTAAGCTACACCTTCGTAAAACCAATATAATTCTGTCAAAATGAATGGATAGAATAGTACCATTATTTTGCAGAGTGCTAAAAACAGCCTTGTTCCTACAAAGGCAGGATATCTGTTTTTCTTTGAGCTTCCTATTATCTATATTAAGCCTTTAGGCTACTTGTTACTTCTATTGTGATTGCTAATGCGTGCTCCTGTTTAGCACTGGTATTATCTGTTGCATGGTCCAGAGATAGCTTGTTCTGTCTTGGTGTTAAGTGCTGGTGAGATGCAATCAAATTTTGTACCTTCAGACCACCATAAGTGACACAGAACGGGATGATTCATCAACAGCAACTGCTTTAATGGACCTCTTCAGCGTCACAGAGTACTATGTGGATCACATGTTACAGTGTAATCCTGAAACATACCACTGAAGAACAAACTGCAAAACCTAAAGAAAAAGAAGGTATCTAGGTCAGTCAAAGAGTGATCTCAATACTGATTAGAACCAAAGCTTATTTCCAATTCAGGATTAACAGGTCTTTTATTGTGCTTGTGACTGGCCTACTGCTAGTACTACACACTGTATCTTGGTTTTTGCAGTACTATCACAGAATACTATAATGGATGAGGTTGGTAGGGACCACAATGGGGTCATCTGGCCCAACTCCATGCTCAAGTAGGAGCATCCCAGAGCACATGGCACAGGATTGTGTCCAGATGGTTCTTGAGTGTCTTCAGTGTGGGAGACTCCACAAACTCTCAGGGCAATCTGTGCCAGTGCTTGATCATCTGCACTGTACTATGTTCCAGAAATACTCAGCACTTTCTTTAATTTGTCCTTTGTATATGTTTGATACACTTATAAGACGTTTTTCAACATCATTGCTTCCCATACATCTTTACCTCCTTTTCCTTTTCCTCCCATTTTTCTCTCATTTTACTCATTATGTGTGTCAGGGTTAGTTTTTCTTTCATGCCTTACTATTTCCACCTTCTTGTTGAGATGCTCCTGGTTTAAAATCAAGCACAACTGGGATGTGATACCTGCTGACATAACTGGGGACTGAAGTCCCACAGAGCAGAGGACAAATATGAAAGATATTTTCTAACATTTTGCTTCTGAAGTATAGAGGAATAAGAAGTAAGGCATAAAAGAAATTTAAAAGATGAAGGATGACAATGAGGTACTCCTTTCTGATTGCACGGAGCCAGAAAGAATTCAGATTTTGTTGATCATGACAGTTCTCATTAGACAATGCAATGTGGTTTGATTCCTACCATAGGATGAATACTTCTGAGGAGAGTGTCATTTATGGGAGAGTAATATGTGGAAAAATTAAGATTAACCTAAGTAAAATGCATTTTTAGAATATACCTCCTGTGAATAAATCCTCTATGTTAAAAAATATTCAGAAATCTTGAGAGAGTCTGCTGTAGCAGGGTTCAAAAAACATATTTTTCACAAAACTGCAATGGTCCAGACATTGCCTGTGGAAACTTTTAGTTGTTTCTCCTATCTGTAAATGCAGGTGAAAATTACAAATATGATTGGCTCTAGTTATTCATATATTCAGAGACAATGCTGAAGAGTTTTCAAGCTAAGCACCATAGAGTATATAATCTTGAACAGAAGTTTGTACTTTGCAAGTTCAAATGAACAGCTAAGATTGTTATAGAGAAAAGATGTCATTTTACCCTCTTTACAATTTGGTTAATGAGGTGCCATTGGATTAACTAACTTCCCAAAGGTTACATAAGTCTGTGGCAAAACAATGAGCTGAAATTAGTTCTCCGAGGTGCGCAGTCTGACAGTGCAACACTGTCTTTATTTCTATTCCCACAGTATTTATTTAATCTCTGCTGATACTTAAAATTTCCTTTTAATCTTAGAGAATATTAAAAAATCTCTTTAAAAAGCCAAAACCCTTAAATAGCCCTCTCAACCTGTTTTCCTGAATGCTCTCCTGTCCCTTAGGTTACCATAGGAAATCATGTTATGATCACATTTAATTGTATAGGCTCTATTCTCAGCAAAGAAAGTAAATCTTGACATTAGGAAACCTGAGGGGAAAATGTTTAAAAGGGAAGAAGGCATTTCACATGGAAAGATTTGCATGTGTTCAGCATTAGATAGAGAGCTTTAGAGAAAACACATAAGAGTCTGAGCACTCAGGCTTTTCTGAGTTCCCCACTGGGGAGGTGATACTGCACTCGGTTAATATGTTATAAACACAAACTGGCTAGCTCTTGCTGAATTTACATTGCACATTAAAAGTTTGAAGTTCCAGAGGGAATTCAGAATTCCTCCTCTTAACAGAACTACTTCTCTCTGGGGAGACATAACAAGCCACCGCCGTGATCAGCAGCAGTATGGAGACAGGCGGTTTCTGCAGTAGGAGAAACACTTGTTGCTCCACTTGTTTAACCCACAAGCTCTGACTCTACTCTCCAATGCTCTGTGTACGTTATTGTTTACTATAGATTGCAAGTCTTTCATATGAGATCTGTAAGAAAGATCTTGTGATAAAAATCAAAACCTGCCCTCCACTACGCAGAATATTCTTTCTTACTGAAAATGCAAAATGTTATTGTCTTATTTCTTCAATGTAAGATTTTAATCATAAAACTCTTTGGTATTTTTCTTTCTTACCAGTTTGCTAATAGAGTGAAGCTTTTGACATATTTTTCAGATAGGAGAGCATAATCCTGTTGTCCTAAACCATGTTCTACAAGTGACAAGAAAATATTTTTGTTGTACATGAAGCTGTAAAAAACTGATCTAAAAAGAGGACGTCGGAGTGGGAGTGTGAAAATTTACATTCGTAAATCCTATATGGCAATCCTGGCAGCTGCTGTTTTGCTGTTGGCTAACCATCCCAATACTTCCTTTTCAGATGGTTCCCATCTCATATTTTCTACCAGCTACTGGGCATCCCATCTGCTGTGCCTATTGGGATTTTGCTGTCGCTGGGCACTCTCAGTGCTTTGCCAGTGAGCTTAGTGCCGGACACTCTGTCAAATCAGCTGAAGTTATGTGATGAGGCATCTCAAACCTAAGGTTTTCTGGTGACTCCTCCCTCATGGCTAAAGCAGGGTCAGCAGCACACGGCCTTCACCATGCCTCAAAGCAAAAATCTCACCCAGCTCTAGCAAAGGCAGAAAACTTGGACTTATTTGTGTCTAAGGTGAGTTTCACCCCTCATCTCCAATTCACTGGTTTGTAAAGCACCTTAAAATAGCTCAGCTGTCAAAGCCAATATATGAACTCCTCATCACTATACCAGTGTAAATTATTACTTATCTAAAATTTTTAAAGGTGAAAATATATGGCATTGCAAAATGGCATTTGACAGCAAAATGTGACTGTGCTGACTTTCAGTCTACTGTGCTCCTAGAAACAAATGGACTGCTTTCACACATCTCCAGTCTCGAGGTCCGTCTGTGGTTACTACAGTGACTTTGTTCTGTACTTGAGTGCTGTAAGAGTCAAAGGCTCATCTGTCATGTGCTATAGATAATCTCAAAAACACCTTAACAGACAAGGTATGAACCCCAGGGCTGTTTATATTCATGAAAACTATTCCCCCCACACAGGTCACATTGAGTAAGACAAACCGTGTCATCAAATACGCAGCATACATTGCAACAGAGGTCTGGCATTGCAGGCTTAAGACTTTTTGTGAGTTGTGTCAAGGAGGACTGTTTTTGTCCTTAGCTTGAGGAAGAGTTTCAGACAGCCAACGCTCTTGTAGTTCAAATGTAAATGAGAACACAGGTTACAACTATCCTCACTTCTCTGTATTGAAATGACAAAATGCATTTTCTCTTATCTGACTGCTTAATATCCAGTGAAGAGCTGGTATACAGGTGTCGTGGTTATACTATGTATACAATAAAATAGACCTAATAAAATTAAACAGCTGCCTGACAGCAACATTGCAGGGTACTGTCTTTCTGTGTTGCAGGCTGCAATATGTGCCTGACACATAATCAGGTCACGGGTTGTATTTGTACCCATGGCAATAAAAATAATATTTAAAACTGATACAGTAACTACTTTTTCCCAAAATGTTTTATGACCTAATCAGCGGAACATACCTAGAAATTATTTAGTGTTTACTGTATAGTACTACTGTTATCAAAATCTCTGTTTCACCTGAAAATAAGAATAAGGATGTATAGATATTTGCAGTACACTCCTACACATCCCATGTCCAGTTTTCCCTTGACTTTAGTGAGTTTTGGATTAGTTCTTTTGTTATTTGAAACAATTTTTAAGGCTGCTTCAGTATAGCTTCTCACAAGAACTCATATTGGTATTTGTTTTGTCTTATACTATCACTGTAAATAACTTCACAGCCATCACTGACGCCCTCTATTTCGTTTTTACAAAGTTGAAAACCAAAATGCAAGTACAAATCAATTTTCTGACAAATATTAAGAGATAGCATCTAGCTAAAACTTGTTATGAAGAATTTAATGTGCATGTTTTGCCTCCACACTTGTTTTATTCTGCTAAATAGCCTATGTGGAAAACAATTTATTTATCCATTAAAAAACAAAACCACCAAAAAAACCCCAAACAAAAAAACCCCAAGAACAACAAAAAAAAACCCCCAACCCTGTTCCATTCTGTTTTGGTTTCTGGGGTTCTGTTGTCATTTTATCTTAAAGTGCTGTTTCCTCACATTTGCATCTACCAGCCTTTTTAATGTGATATTCCATTTAAACTGCCTTTTAATTGTATGTGCTGCCTTGGCAGAACATGACTGATGTACTAGCGTTAATTAGGGCTCCAGTCAGCAGCCTATGCCAGCTGGAAACTGAGAAACAAGCGTAAATTATTCTGTCATCAATCAGCTCAAAAATGTTTGAATCACTAATTAGTTTGCAATTTGGGTGACAGTTTATCTGACGCAGGCGGTGTCAGAAACTTCAGATCTTAGATGAATAATTTGCCAGCAACAAGCACATATTCCCTGCTTTTAAATACATGAAGGTTTATCTGCATGTTGAAAGGTGGCTCAGCAGTCTTCATTAACTTCCAACTGGGACTATGTAAATCAGGAATCAGTGTGAGGCACTTCAGTCTGTGGTGGCTTAGCAGATGATATTTAGAAAAAGAAAGCCTCTTTTCTCTCTTTTTTTATTAATAATTCATAAACTGATAGACGAGAATGTTTGGGCTTTAACAGCTTAAAAAAATCACAATGGTTAAAAAAAAAGAAGGCAATCACCCCCTTTTACATGAAAATTAGTTGTGCTGCATCTTGCTGTTTAACTGATTTAGTCTCCTCCACTGTCATGTGTCTGGAATGTTAAGCAGTAAGTGATTAGCCCTTGTCCTTTAAAGCAGGATCATTATTGGGGTTTTATTAAATGGCAGACTTGTGTTTCCATTTAAAGGATAAAGGAGGTGGGGGAGGGAAATCAAGAAATTGCTAACAGGCAGCAGAAAAGGTTACCAGTGTCTCAAAAGGAGAAACTATCCAACATTATAAATGCAGTTGAGAGGGTCTTAACATCTGTGTTATTCTTATCTATAAGAGAGATAAGTTTAATATCTTGCACCACATACAACTATTGCGTGGCCCATAGATAAAAGAAACCTGTGAAAACAATTGAGGGAGACAGTATTACTGGGTAGAGAGACAGCAATGTGTCTTCTACCTACTCATCCATCCTTCTGGAACTGAAAGATGGCTTTGATATGGAAAGGTGCAACAAGAGCAGGGAGGAGAGCTGTAAGCTGACCGTGGTGCCAAATACGAAAAGCAGTTGAGGATAAGATTCTGAGGTTCTCTGTGACTGGCAAAGGGCGTGCTCTCTGCATTCAGAGCTTTGACAAGGTGAGAGCAGCAGGGAATATGATACTGTGTAATTACGATTAGCTAGTGCCACTCTAAGCACAACACAACGGTAGCATGCATGGGAGTGCTGCTGCTTAGTAAGTGTTAACAAAAAGATTTGAACTAAGAAGTCAATGACAGTTTGGTGACAAGACCGTCCTTTTCCCTTCTGTCCCAAGTCCCTCTGCTCTCAAGTTCTATTTGTTATAGCCAGAACAAATCATTCCCTGGTATGTCATATTTTAACACCTTATCTACATTGGTTTAAAACTGTACTGAACTTTGTCTACTTTGGTACATTTTTTTCCAATATATTAAATAGACTTATGTAAAATAATTTTGTTTTCAGAAATTTGTAGGAAAAATGAGTTTTCTGCTTTAGGGAAGAAAAAAAGCCCAACTAACGAAACATATTGGTTTTGTATATGGCAAAAATTGTGATCCTTGTGGCTGCTTCACTGAGAATTTTTAGAGGTTACAGGCAAAAATTTTTAAGTTCAACAAAATAGACAATCTACATGACACAGGAGTATTTTACACCATTTTAATGAAAAGAAAAAGCAGGGTTGGTCAAATTACGATAACTTTAAACAACTTCACATCACCAAAGACCAGGAGAAATTAGATGGAAATACAGTAAATGTGGTCTTTAGAAGTCCCCTGGCTGGGGGATCACACATGATTTCACACACTGTTGCATGTGGGTTGTGTCCTGTGAAAAAATCAGTGCTGTACTGGGAAGGTGGCTGCAGATTCCTCAGGCCATCTAGGTAACCAGTCCTCTCTCCTGTTGACCACCACTTCATCCCTCATCCAGGCTAAGTATCTTCCATGGATAGTCCCTAATGCTCCCTATTAGCTGGGTGCCCAAGTGGGATTCTGAGGGACTGAGAAGTCCTGACTGCTGACTGCCCTACCTGCAATCAGGAGGGAGAGAGCAGCAAATACAGAAAGCCCTATGTAACAATACATAGCCTAGGAGATCCAGTTTTCAAGGTATCACATCAAACACTCAACATGAATGGCACTTTTGACTTTAATCCCTCTGTCTCAACTCTCTGTCAGCACAATACTGGAAAAATAAATTCCCATTTGTCAAGCACTTTCATGAACTATATAAAAAGCACATACAAAAATTAATGAGTCTGGCTTTAGAGGAAAGTTTGAATAGTGGAAAATAAACAAAGGTTTGGACTGCACACTGCAGAATGAAGATAATGCAAAATAGTAAATAACTGCATACTCTGCAGGCTCTCCTCTATCTACACATTGAGTAAGGCTGTGGTCTGCATAGGGACAAAAAAAAGGAGCTACTTGGGCATTTCTTTTGACAAAAACTTTTTGCTTGTTTCTTTGTTTTAGCAAAAAAGTTTCTCAAAACTGCAACTTTTTATGGAAAAAAGTTCTTAAGAATGATGTTTTTTGTCAATAGGACTTCGATGAACCAGAGGAGAATTCATTGTCAAAAAGTAAGCAGGACAGTGATAAACCCACAGAGGCAGACTCACTCCAGAGCTGCCACCAGCTTGATGATAAAGCAACACTAAATGCAGTGCTACCATAGAAAATTTCAGCTGTCTTGTAGGAGTAGATGATGGCTGGAGGTCATGCATCTGGCAACAGCCCTCCTTCTTCTGCATCACATACCTTTCATGTTATGTCCTACTTAATACAGGAAGAAATGATGCTACTTCTGCACTTTCTTGACACTTCCCATCTTGCTTTCCACATCCCAGAGGAGATCTGAGGTAATTCAAACACTGGAAGTCTGTTTCTTCTCTTTTTCTCTCACTGCTTTTATTTCAAATGGTCTGTTCTTTATTCCTAAATGGAATTTAAACCCAGAAGTGTTTTACTAATAAATAACACTGCTGGACCCTAGAAATCTTTTTAACACTGTAAAGCAAATGGACACATGGGCAACTGTTGAGATCACTGCAATACTGTCATTTCTCCTCTTTTGACTGATTCTTCAACCTTAATACAGAAAGTACACATGTGTATGCATATGCCTAGTCTGTAGACACTGTCAGAGTGTAAAACTGCAAACTCCATGAGATGTCTAATGAAAAAAAATCACCAAATCAGTTTAAGCTAGTACATATGGACTAAATATTTATCTATCACAGTATTGACAAAAGACTCCAAAAATCACTGTCCTACTGTATATACAGAGTCCCTGTTCTCAGCCCTATACAAATTAAATAGATGTGACAGATGACTGATGAAGAGAAAAACTGTTTCTTCTTCCAAAAGGAAAATGGCAGCTAATAGTTAGAGAAAACGGCTTGTATAAAGTTGCACTGGAAGCCTTTGACAACATTGGCAGCTGAGCAGCTACAGAGTGAATCCCAGCTTAAGGCTTTAAGCTCTTGGTAGTTATTTTATTTGCATGAGGTGCAGATAACTTCTACGCGATCATGTTGTATTTCTTTTTAGATGATTACAGACCTTTTATAAGTCTGAGTTTAGCTTCTCTGAGTTTAACTTGTCTTACAGACGAATTATATTTGTCTGTGTTAGAGATCTTTGGACCAAGGGCAGGTGCTTTGTCTCTAAATGCTCACTCAGCTCTAGAAAAACAAAACTTAAAGAGAGCTATTTTAATTTTTTTTTTTTAATGTGTAATTTGAAGTCAGAAAATCCATAATTCTGCTGTTGTTGGAAGCTGGTCTCAGAAAAGACATACTGCAGTTGGAGGAAAGGTCTGAGTACTAGCTCTGTGTGGCTCAGCTGAAAGAAATCAATTCCCAGAGACTACTCTCTTATCTCAGGACCTGTTGCTGAATAACACTATCATGACATCAAGGAAGAATAATGAGTTAAAATAATAAAACCAGATTGTTTAGTATCACAGAGAACAAATTCCTGTTATGTCTTTTCTTGATGCCTCCTTAGTAGTTCCTTTAGATGTTATGAAGTATTTTAGAACATCTTTGATTTTGTTTTAGGGCTTGGGTTTGTTTGACATTTTTCTATTCAATGCAATTATGTTTATCATATGTTGCTATTGTGAAAG
Source organism: Melanocharis versteri (assembly GCA_013397845.1). Classification (NCBI taxonomy): domain Eukaryota; kingdom Metazoa; phylum Chordata; class Aves; order Passeriformes; family Melanocharitidae; genus Melanocharis; species Melanocharis versteri. The sequence continues at coordinate 179,915 of VZTG01004488.1, read as the reverse complement.
GATGGAACCTTTACTGTTGTACATCAGCTGGCATGCCTTGTCACTGTTGAGGGAGAGGTGTGCCAGGAAAAGGGTTAGCATTTGTTTACCCATTACTGGCACTGACGTGACTAGTGAAGAGAACATCTCAAACAGTTTTTGAAACTATTTTTTCAGAATAGGATAAGGTTTTTTTAAACCAAATATGTTCCAAAGGGAGTACAATACATGGACTTTTCTTGCTGAGTTTGTTCTCTTGATTCCTTCCGTTTCATACATCTTAATAGACAGAGTCAATGAGAAAGAAGGATGAAGGTGAAGAAGTCCTTAAACTCGAGTGAATATCCTTAAAGGAAACCTGTTCAGAGACTATTATGTAGACCTCCTCACAGAGAATGAGCCAAGACAGGAAATATTCAGGATAAAAATCATACTATTCCTCAACAGGCTGTTACCAGTGAAAGACTAGTGAAGACTGAAAAGGGGCCATGGGTCTGGATGAGCTCTTGCTTAAGTTTAGATGTTCACAGAATCGGAGAATCAATTAGGTTTGAAAAGACCTATAAGATTATCAAGTCCAACCTTTGACCAAACACCACCTTGTCAACTAGACCATGGCACCAAGTGCCACATCCAGTCTTTCCCTAAACACCTCCAGGGAAAGTGACTCCACTGCCTCCCTCAGCAGTCCATTCCAATGCCCAGTTACCCTTTCTGTGAAGAAATTTCTCCCAATATCCAACCTGAACCTCTCCTGGCACAATTTAAGACTATGTCCTCTTATGCTGTTGTTGGATGTCTTGGAGAAGAGGCCAATCCCCACCTGGTTAAAACCTCCTTTCAGTAATTATAGAGAGCAATAACGTCCTCCCAAGCCTCTTTTTTTCCAGGCTAAACAACAACAGCTCCCTCAGCCATTCCTCACAGGGCTTGTGCTCCAGACCCTTTGCCAGCCTTGTTGTCCTTTTCTGGATGCACTCCAGCTCCTCAGTGTCTGTCCTGCAGTGATGGGCCCAGAACTGGACACAGAACGTGAGGTGAGGCCTCACCAGTGCCGAGTACAGGGGGAAAATCACAGCCCTGGTCCTGCTGGCCACACCATTGCTGATATAGGCCAGGATGGCATTTTCCTTTTCCACATGGGCACAGCTGGCTCATGTTCAGCTGGCTGTTGATCAGCACTTCCTGGTCCTTTTACCGTGAGTAGCTTTCCAGCCACTCTGCTCCCAACCTGTAGCACTGTCTGGGGTTGTTGTGACCAAAGTGCACTGGCGCTTCACCTTGTTGAACCTTATACCATTGGTCTTGGTACCTCAATCCACCCTGTCCAGACCTTCTGCAGGGTCTTCCAATCCTCCAGGAGATCAACACTCTCACCCAATTTGGTGTCATCCGGGAATTTACTGAGAGCATACTCAATCCCCTCATCCTGACCATGAATAAAAATACTGAACAGGACCAGGCCCAACACTGATCCCTGGGGGACACCCCTAGTGGCTCGATGACAACTGGATGCAGCACTATTCATCACTGGTCTCCAGGCCTGGCTGTCCAGCCAGTTCTTAACCCAGCAAAGGGTGCACCTGTCCAAGCCATGGGCTACCAGCTTTTCCAGGAGAATGCCGTGAGAGATGGTATGGAAGGCTTTACTGAAGTTCAGGTAGACACATCCACAGCCTATCCCTTGTCCACTGAGCCAGTCACCCAGTCAAAGAAGGAGATCAGGTTGGCCAGGCAGGACCTGCCTTTCCTAAACCCCTGCTGGCTGGGCCTGATCTCCTGGGTGTCCTGTATGTGCTGTGTGATAATACTCAAGATGATCTGCTCCATAACCTCATCAGGCATCAAGGTCAGGCTGACCTTTCTGTCAGGCATATAGTTCTGTGGATCTTCCTTCTGGCCCTTCTTGTGGATGGGCATCACACCGGACAACTTCCACTCATCTGGGACCTCTTCAGTTAACCAGGACTGATGAAAAATGATGAAGAGCAGCTGAGTGAGCTCTTCCACCAGCTCCCTTATCACCCTAGGTTGAATCCCATCTGGCCCCAAAGACGTGTGCGCATCTAAGTGGCACAGCAGTCACTAATTACTTCCTCCTGGATTACGGGGGTCTGTTCTGCTCCCCGTCCCCACCTACCAGCTCAGGGGGCCAGTTGCTCTGAGGATAACTAGTCTTACTGTTGAAGAATGAGGCAAAGAAGGCAATAAGTATCTCAGCCTTTCCCTCATCTTTAGTGAACTATATTTCCCTCTTTGTCCAATTAAGAATGGAGGTTTACCTTGGCCCTCCTTTTGTTATTAATATATTTTTAAAAACTCATGTAACTGATAGTGACCAGATTAAGTTTCAGCAAAATTTTTGCCTTTCTAGTTTTATTTCTACATGACCTAACAACATTCTTATACACTTCCTGAGTTACCTGCCCCTTTTTCCAGAGGTGATATACTCTCTTTTTTCCCCTGAGTTCCTGTGCAAGCTTACTGCTGAGCCAGGCCAGTCTTCTTCCCAGCTGTCTGTTAGAACATTGGAATAGCTTGCCCTGAAACTTCAAGATTTCTTTTTTAAAGTATGTCCCACCTTCTTGGCCTGCTTCGTTTTTAGGAGCTGCTTCCCAAAGCTCTCTCTCAGTCAGTATCCTGAATAGGCTAAAGTCTGTACTTGGGAAGTCCAGGGAAGAGGTTCTGTTGCTCTCCAGGAACCTCCTAGACTGCCTCTTCTCTGCTGTGGTGAGTTTCCAGCAGGCATTTGGCCAGTTAAATAAGGGCTGACAATCATGAGACATCACCCAGCTGATTGTAGAATAGTTCATCCACCTCCTCAACCTGGTTGGGTGGTCTATAACAGACTCCCACCAGGGTATCTGCCTTACTGGCCTTCCCCCTGGCTGTCACCCAGAGGCACTCAACCTTCTCATCACTATCCTTGAGCTCTGTACAGTCAAAACACTTCCTAATGTACAGAGCCAACCCACCACCTCTCCTTCCTTGCCTGTCCCTTCTGAAGAGCTTGTAGCCAGCCAGTGCAGCACTCTAGTGATCCCAGCACATTTCTGTCATTGCTTTCCTGCTGCACAGTGGCCTCCAGCTCCTCCTGTTTGTTACCCATACTGTGTGCATTGGCGTAGATGCTCTTCAGCTGGGCTACTGATTTTACTTCTAACACTGGCATCCTGCCCCTAGGCTCATCTTTAGTGAGCCTGGTCTTATCCCCATCCCCCTTCAAGCTGAATGCTTCAAGTAGAAACCTGCATGCTGTGGAGGTCCTTGATGGTGGGTGGGAAATAAATATCTACAGAGCTGTTGAGTGGCTGGGTCATCCATAGCCCCCTATGGATTACAGAGGGGCTGGGTTCAGCATGCTCCTAATGTGAAAGGAAAGCCTCCTTGGAAGTCTGGTCTTCTCTGCTTCTTGATCATTTGCTGTTTATAGAGAGAAAGGGTACTTAAGGCTATTTTTCCCTCCATCCCTCTCATCCTAGAGGACAAGTTGCAGGACACACTAACCACAGAACTAGCCTGCAAAACTTGGTATGCGCCCTGCCTCTTCAGACAACCGTGTATCACTGCTACCAAGTTCCTACACCTGCCTGGTGGTAGTGAAGTGATGACACCCTTTTAATTTTTCTTCAGCTTTTTTAGGGTATAAGGAACTGTTCCGTACCCCTGCCTGATGATGGCTTCTTCCAGGTAAAGAGGGTTGCATGGCTAGTAACTGGTCTGTCTCTAGCTCCTTGAAGTCCGTGTGGAGCACTTTCATTTCAAGGAAGTCTTGAGATATCTTAAAGCACTCGTAAACTAAATATCATAGTGCTGAATGTATTTTAGGAAATATTTTCCATGTCTCACACATTCTGGCTTTCTTAAATTGGACATTTATTAGTTATAATTGTTCATAATTCACTAATACTTAACAAAGTATACTCCTGGAAACCTTTTAATCTACTGCCAACACTTTGGGCATGAATGGTCAACCTTTATGCCAGATATCCTTGCAGTCCGTATGACTTCTCTATCATCACTCATTCAGAACACTTTCTAGCAGATTTTCCTCACTTACCCTTATGCTAGAGTGGGTAAGAGTGTTTGATTAGAGTGTTTAATGCCATAAGGGTGATCTTTCTAAATATGCTCCTTCTCTGCCCTCTTTAAATTCTAATGCACATCCACTGGATCCTGCTTAAGTAGATAAGAATTATTGATTGTATGATCTTATAATTTACTTTGTGCATAAACAAAAAAGAGATATCTCTGTCTTTAGTTCTCTCTCTACCCCTCCAGGTTTGAAATATTTGTAGGTTTTTAAATAAGAAATTGAATTTTTCTGAACTACAGGTATATTTCCAGTACTTCAGCGTTAATCTAATTTACTGATACGGGTCCTTTATGACCAACTGTTTATTTATCATCATGGTTATCAAAACCAGCTTCTCACAATAATTCTGATGCAGTAGAAATTGGGTTGAGATTTGGGAATATATTTCTTGGACGTGCTGGGAGGAGCTTATTACGCTTTTCGATATAACAAGATTAAACCTAGGGCACTTAATATTGAGAAATTACATTCAATGTGTGATTTCCATGTTGTTTTTTGTCAGGAAAATATATATTTTCGACTTCTGTACAGTCCACTGTACGTCCCTTAGAATAAGACAAATCTGAAAAATGCAGATAGTTTTTGCTGCAGGCACAATGTGAAAGAAAGTTCTTCTAGTACTTACCAGAGACTCCTCAATGTCTTTCAGTACTGAGTCTTTCCATGAGCTATCATGAAAATTACAAATGTTCCTCTTTTTCTGTAATTCTGAGATAGTATCATTGCTGATGACACTTTCCCTTTGCTAGCTACTGTGGCAGGGGATGAAGTGACTCAGCTTTGTAAAAACTTAGCAGGTTCTCCATCCTCTGGACTTGTATCTCATCAGCAGGTAATGAACCAAGATTGTTCCTCCCACCTACTTCTACCTCATCTGGTAATAAAAACTCAGTGTGGACTATTTTGGAAAATGTTAGGACAGTGCTCTCTTCCTATGAGCCCCATTCATGGCATGTTGTACATCATATAAACACAATTAGAAACTATTTTACACTAGTTTTAAAAAGGCTTTTGCACCTTGATATATGTTATTTCTGATTACATTCTGCTACACTAGAACTGCTTGAAAATACCTGGTGTTAGATGTAAATTCTCCATTATACAGACACAATATTTTTTCTTTTAATGCTGCTTTTATTATTTTACTTTCAAAGGGTAAAGCAGAATCATGGAATAGAACTTTCTAAAACTGCATAGTTTATAAATCTGTGTAATTCTGGATGTTGTCTGGTAGCCTGTTGACTTTTCACAAGGCTCAACTGAGCAACTGGCACAGCATCTTTAACGTACTTAATCAGAAAGTCAAGAATGTAGTCTAATACGCTTTTTTCCTTGTGATTTTGTTAAATGTGTCTTTAATCATTAAACAGATGTTTGATGACTTCAGAAAAATACATGCATTTTACACTAATACGTACAATTTGGGCTGCACTTTTATTCTTGCATCCTATTCAGAAGGTAATAAAAACAAAAGCAAAGGTGAAAGATTCATCTTGTCTTTCTAGCATCAGATTGTGTCATAAAGTGCAACTTAGCCCACCTTAGCAGTAATTTAGACACCATGTGGAGGGCTGGTTCCCATTTTAATCAGGTTTGAAAACCGTCGTGGGGGAAGGAGGTAACTGGGTTGGCTTGGTCAGTCAGATGAACTATTCAGCAGCAAAATTCAAGTTCATGGAAATGAAATCATGAAGCTTGGTGTGGGAAATAAGTTAAAATAGTAGAAATTGTAGAAATAGAACTGAAAATCTTCACATGAGCATTGTATGTATTAGGACCTTATAAAGAAACCAGAGAAGTATAGGAAACCTGGTGAAGCCACAGAAGTTCGTAGTCAAGACTGAAATTCTCAAAGCAGTACAACGGATTTTAAAAAAGGATTTGAGAGGATTCCTTATAGCACTTCTGTGGATAAACTTCCTGCAGTATTTGAAAATCTTAATCTAATTTTCTGAAGTTGGATAAACAATGACCAGAATAAGATATAAGAATAGCCTATATTTTCACATATGATGATAAATACTAGATGAAAACACCAAGATGGATTAAATCCATAATGAGGAATAAGATGATGACATTCAAAACAGAGCAAAAGGGATTTTTATTATTTTTTATGCAGACAATGAGATATAGTTCAGCCACAAAATATTATTACCCTCTCCATTGGCGCTTCAGCCATCTATCACAAGATTTTTAAAATGAGTTAGGATAAAATACTAGAAAATATACTGCTAGGATCCTTCCTGCAGTAAGGAAGGAGTAAATAGTGATATATTTACTTTTTGTAGCAGCAAAAACTTCATTCACCTAATGTCTGAGTGTTTTTTCAAATACTGTAACTTATTTCTCTGATAATAATAATACATGTAAAAAGTAATTGTAATGAGTTGACCCTGGCTGGATGCCAGACATCCCCCAAAGCTGCCTTATCCCTCCTCTCTGCAACTGGATGGGGAGAGAAAATATAATGAAGGGTTCATGAGTTGAGATAAGGACAGAGGGAGATCACCCACCAAATACTGACATGGGCCAAACAGGCTGGAATTAGAGACATTAATTGAATTTATTACTAACAAAATCAGAGCAGGATAATGAGAAGTAAAAACTGACCCTAAAAACACCATCACCCACCCCCGCCTCCTGCCCAGCTCTACCTCCCTCCCCCAGCGGAGCAGGGAGACAAGGAATGGGGGGTATGGTCAGTTCATCAGAAGTTTTTCATAATGCTCAGAGAGAGGAGTCCTTCCCTTTTTCCAGTGTGGGGTCCGTCCTACAAGATACAGTTCTCCATGAACTTTTCCAATTGAGTCCATCCCATGGGTAACAGTCCTCCACAAACTGCTCCAACGTGGGTCACTTTCCAGGGGCTGCAGTCCTTCAAGGACAGGCTGCTCCAGCGTCAGTCACCCACGGGGTGCAGTCCTACCAGGAAACCTGCTCTGGTGTGGACTCCTCTCTCCCCTGCTCTGCAGGTCCCTGCCAGGAGCCTGCTCCAGCACAGGCCTCCCACGGGGCCACAGCCTCCTCTCAGGCATCCACCTGCTCTGGTGTGGGGCTCCTCCACAGGCTGCAGGTGGATCTCTGCATCCCTGTGATCCTCCATGGGCTGCAGAGGCACAGCTGCTTCACCATGGGCTGCACCACAGGCTGCAGGGGAATCTCAGCTCTGGCTCAGCCCTGGAGCATCTCCTGTCCCTCCTTCTGCACTGACCTTGGTGTCTGCAGAGTTGTTCCTCTCACAGATTCTCACCTGCTCTTCTGCAGCCACAATTACAACCACCCAATATCTTTTTCTTCTTCTCCTTAAATCTGTTATCACAGAGACATTACCACCCTTTCTAACTGGCCCAGCCCTGGCCAGTAGCACATCCGTCATCGAGCCAGCTGGCATTGGTTCTGCTGGACACAGAAGAAGCTTCTGGTAGCTTCTCACAGAAGCTATCCCTGCAGTCACCCTGCTACAAAAACCTGGCCATGCAAACCTAGTACAATAATTTGGGGTTTTTTTAAATACCATTTTATTTGCAGTAATAATAAGCCTATACCAAACTTCCTTTTAGTTTTGGCTCAGATGGCCAACACATTTGTGCCCATTCCCTCCCCAATAGGTGATTAAAATCCTCTAAAATGGATCTGATTGAAATGGAAGAAACTTCAAATATATCTTGAAGGGTTCATGTATTTGGAGTCAGAAGTACCAAGAGAAGAAACTGGATCTTGGCTCAGAATAAATATATGACCAAAGCCATAGCAATGTATTCTGGTCCCTGGGGTATAATTTCCTCTCCTCTTTTAAGTGGGGTTGTAAATATATCAGAATATAACCATACTTTCTTCTACATTGTGTTTACATTTCTATCATCTCTGGAAGCTGTATTAAGGCTTCATAGGTTTTTTTCTCCACTGTGGGAGACTTTCTTTTCCCTACAGCTATGCCTGGATATTTAACTACAGGCAATAGCATAATGAGTCCAAGAAAATGACTATTGAATTTCAGAAACACACTTAAGTATTTCGCAGAGAAAATGTCTCTGCTGGGCTATGGTCTACTATTTCCAAAGTTCAAGGGGAAGAAAAATAACGAAGAATTGTACCTTTGATTATTGAAGAGCTGCAGCAAGTTTGATCCTTAAAGCTTGAAAGAGCTTTCTGTAAATCAGCCGATTTGTTGAAAAGCCCTACCATGAGTATTTACAGACAAATCACTGTATGAAAATTACTGTGCCCCACTGAAATCCATAATGAAGTTATCACTGAAAAACCGTGGTTGTTCAGCCATGCTGATGATTATTTCTAGTGTGATCAGGTAGGGCTGGCCTTTGTAGAGCTTTATGCAAGCATTTGATTCAGGTATTGAACACCCAATCTACTGAAACTATTGAAGACAGATGGCTTTTTTCTTTTTTTTTTTTTTTTTTTTTTTTTTTTTTTTTTTTTTTTTGTGAGTATCTTAGGGCGATACTGTACTAGGTCCAGTTTAATTTCTTATAGTTATATTGATGTGTTGGTCAGATGGGTAGTTTCAACACTGCAAGAACTGCACATGAGGATTCCTGCTAGTGTTTTCCTTAGTGTTATCTTTATTGCAGGTATGCAGCTCAGCCATTAGTCAAAAGTATAAAGGAACTCATTCTGACAGTAATGTGTTTTGACTTTATAAAACTAAAGCATCCAAAGGTTTCGGGAATCTTAACTTCTGATATGGAAAAAAATACCTCTGTGTATATTTATCAATTTTTCAAAGGCTTATAGGTTGACTAGATATTTCAGATTGATGTATATGATATAAAAACTTTGTTGTCTTTTTCTAACAAAGAAACAGAAAAACTAATTGAAGGAAAGAAGACGTTTGTAGGTAGCCTACAAAGAAATCCTGCTTGCAGGCAAAATTAATTGGCAGAATACTTCATGATGTGCCAATACATTTCAATGCAGCAAAGTGCTCCATTCTGGTCGAGCTCTGCCACATTTCCAGTGCTTTGTCTGTCTGCAAAAAACACTTGGTGGCATGCTGGTTTTCATTTAGTCTATATGTTTCAAAAATGAATTATCATGCAATTTCTAGAAATGAGAGAAAACTCTTCCAGGGCATGTATTTCATTTTGAGGACACAAAGTGAATCGTAGGCTGGAATTACATGCTATTCTATAGCAGAGGCTGTTCAGCATTTCTCAGACTTCAGCCCAGAGAATCAAATATTTTCAAAGCATTTTGTGAAAAAAAAAAAGAACCTTGGAGAGATAGGACTGACACTTCTCTACCTATAGCTGCACATTCACATTCATTGTGGCAAATGCAGCAACTGCTTATTTAAAATACTGATGATCAGCAAGGTAATAACTGTGGCTTTACCCGTCTTTAGTGTAACTTAAGGCGGTTGAGAAACCTATTCCATATAATTAGACAAGTTTTGGCTTTAGAGACAAAAGCCCTTCATACTTCATTCTGGGCATCACTGCCCATGATTCTCTTTTTTTTTTTTTTGTTATTGCAAACTTAACTTTTGAAATAGTCAGAGCAAAAATTTCTATGCCATGAGGTAAACAACCTATATGCTGATCATTTCAAAATAGCCTAAAGCGGGTAGGTGTCCAGGCTTCATTTCTGACTTCCTCATTCAAAAATATTATCAATCCTACTCTAAGATGTCCAGCTGAGGAATGAAAATCTTGTTAGTAAATGTACACTCATTTTAGGTATCTAATTTAAAACTATATGGCTGGCTTTTTCAGCATAATTAGCATTTTCTATCATTTAATAGATTCAGAGGATTGGATCACTGACCTCACTTACAGCTGTGAATGCTCAGCACTTTGCAGATTATTCAATATGGTCTTAAAACGCCACCCATAAAATAGAAATGCACAATTAGTGTCTCCCTATGAAAACTTTGGCTTATAACTCTGAAACAGCAAAGATGCTGCAGCAGTGCCAGGACATCTTGGAAATAAAAATACTGACACAGCACTGCTTTCAGAGCTAGGCTGTCTTTAGTCTTCCACTAGCCCTGTCCACTAGCCCTATTCCACTAGCTCTATTCAGTGGCATCCCCAAACTCCTGCAACAGACGAGAGAGAGATCCCATCAGCATCCTTTCTATTACTTGACAACTGGAGTAATATGCCCAAATCCAGCTTTTTTCTTTATACTGAAGGAGAATGAGGTGAAAATAAATGTAGGGTTATGTGGAGGGGAGTCTCCCAAGTTTAAGAGCACTTCCCGCCCCCAACTCCGCCCCCTCGGACGACTCCTCCTGGGAGGAGCAGTCCGAAACCACAGTGTAGCCCCTCCCGGGAGGTGGAACAGCCCTTGAACCCATCCCCAGTTTCTAGTAAGTTCTACTTTCTTCGGTTGTTGATTTGTTGCCAAGCTTTGTATACACCCCTTAAAAGTTGTGATTTGTTCCTTCGTGGTCTGTCCCCACCCTCAAACCTATCCCATTGGCTGTATTTCTCAAACCCCTCCCCATTTACGCCTGGTTAAAAGCTCCTGCACAGTGTTGTGCGGGGGGCTTCTCTGGGCTCTCTCCCCGATGCCTGATCCCTCCCCAGTTCTCCCCAAATAAAGAGTTTCCCAGAGAACCTTGTCTCCACCGCTCTTTGTCCTCTGGCTGCGCCTTCCACCACGCACTGGAAGACCTCTGAGGGAGAGCGCCTCTCTCCAAGTGCCATCCAGCGGCATCTTGACAAAACCCTAACTCCCAAGGCCGGTAGCCCTGGCGGGAAGATCAGAAAATCCAGCGAGACAAGAGGTACAGCCCTCCCCTCAGAAAGCTTCCTTAGTGCCGCGGTCCCGGCTAGGAAGCGCCCTGAAGTCGAGCAGGGAAAGGACTCTGAAAGAGACACTCGACAGGGTTATTTAATAACTATGCCTGAATGACCTAAATTGCAAATATTCTTAATATTGATATTTCTTTACTTCTGCGTGCTCATAATCCCACCAATCATTCTTTCAGTGAGTACTTTATATGACATTTTCTGAAGTTTTAAAAAGCATTCTAAAGCATTGACTCCTCTGTCCTTTCCATCCCTAAAAATCACATGCTATCAAAGTGAGACATGAGAAGCATTGCCTTCCTGGACTTGTATCCCTGGAGTCAAGAGGGACCAAAAGCATCACACCTGTTGTATTTGCTGGCAGCGAGGGTATCTTGGATCTGATGTGGACTTCAGGGAATGTGAGCAGGCACAGTTCCTTCTGGCTTTTTGAGTCCTGTCACAACCACTCCAGCATGTTTTTTTCAGTTCTACCACTTAACTGTCATTGTCACATTCTTCTTCGTGGCCTAGTTACTCTCAAATCCTGTGGATGCTCCTCCTTGTTGCAGGCCATCATACCCACTGTTTAACTCAAGTCTTTTCTTCAAAACAATCTCCACTGTACTACATTTTTTTGCCGAAAAACTCTTATCTGTATTGTTGAGGTCCCTTCTGCTCTGTCCTGGCCAGCTAGCAGCACCGACTCTGTTTCCAAAGCTCTCCATCAAGTCTCCATCTCTACTTTCATTGGCTCTGTTTCTTAGTCCTAGGACATTGAGCTATAAGAGCCTTGAGTGCCTTGAGCCTTGAGAGCCTTGAGCCTTGAACCTTGAATAAATGGTAAATGCCTCAAGGATCTGTGGGTTTTGGGAATCTCAGCTTCTGATATGGTAAAAAATCTCAGTGCATATTTATCAATTTTTTGAAGGCTTCAAAGGCTTATATGTAGACTACATATGTTGCATAAATTTCTCTGCAAATGCTAGAAAGTGTGTTTTCAGTGCAGACAATTCCACCTGCTATATTTCAAGGAGCTCACTCAAAGTATTGGTGTCTTAGATTTCCCTAAAATAAAATTTTTTCATACAAGCGAAATATTTTTTCAGAACCACCCAAAAAATTTTGTCTAAACTTGCCAAAAAATTGAGGTGGTTAATAGCAAAATAGAACTTCAGTCCCAAATTGGATGATATTACCAATATGATTTTATAGTAAGAAGTATTAAATAACTCTTAACAATAGGAAAGTGTATTATGAGTTCTCTCGCTCTTTTATCTCATCACTGTGATGTGATTCTGCCCATGGATTTACTGAAAGAAACAGGAAGGGAGAGGCAGTTGGATAAATGACGTCCTATATTTCACCAGGCTGGGATTTCCTCCATATCATCTGATATGATTTAAATGGAGCAGCCTCTACTGGCCACCAAATGGATACACTAGCCCATAGGTTAAGCTAGGATTGCCTGCTGTGGGAGGCAAAGAGAATTCATTCCATATGCTCAATAAATTGAGGGCTTTAAAATATTCACCATTTTCACTGGACATTTAGTTTATGCATTGTTTAAGGATGACTGAGTTGAACTCAGCCTCAATGTGAAAATTGTAAGTGACATACTGTTTCTCTGAAACTGTGCACTTGAATCTGAATTTCCAACAAATGGGCTGATGTATGATTGTGAGAATAGTTTGTGCTTTAGAGAAAACTAAAGTTTCCACAGTCAATATGCCAGGCCGTATATGCCATGGAGCAAATGTTAGTAGACACTTGCTCTGATTCAGGCAGTTTCTCTACATACTGAAAATCAAATTAATTCACGCTGCTTTTCTGTACCAGAATGCATTTTTTTTCAATAGATTAGAAACTATTTCCTCATTCATCTTAGACTATGTTGGATTACTCAGCAGTCACATATCAGTGACTTAAGCAGCATTATTATCTTATTTTTGTTATTTGATGGCAAGTGAAAGTGAGGAACAGGAAACAAGAAAAGAAACTCAAAACTTGTGGTGGTGCGTCATTACATTCCCCAAGATGGTGCTCCCCCTTCACCCTTCTTCTTCCCATAATCCTCCATTTCCTGCCACTCCAACAGACTTTCCGCCTTGGACTGGCTGTCTGCCATACCCCTTCCCGCCCCTCATTGCAATCATTGGTTGTTGCTGTGTCTCCCCACCTTTGTACTGCCCTCCTTGGTTATCCCCATTGGTTGAATTGCGTGTGTCTCCACCCCTGTCCTTCGGTATATATTGTGTTGCCGAGCCCTGCTCGAGGCTCTCCTCCCCCAGTTCTCCCTGTGCTCCTGGAGCCTCCGCTCCCCATGGACTAAACCTGCATGTCTCCCCTGAAGAGCTGCTCCTGCCTCTTTCATCTCCTTCTTCACCTTACCAGCAACTGCGCCTGACCATCTCACATCCACTGCCAAAGATCTCGCTGCGGGCTGGGTGCCTCCGACTCCCCGGGAGAGGGGCTAAGCCCGGGGAAGTCCAGAGAGGACACACCGCACGCGCCGCAACAAAAACCTACACCAGTGGTGTATTTGAAATGAGTGGCAATTTATAGTTGCCTAGTACTGAAGAGGTTAAAGATACTTTGTGTTTCAAAGCCAAGAAAAATTAAATAACAATTATCTGATTTAGTATAGTTAAGTGAGATTATCAGCCAAGACACAGTATTTCTTTTAAAGGAAGTACCCTGGTGGCACTAACAATATCAACAATATCAACTATAGAAATGTTAGTAACAACAAAAACATTCAATTTCTTAACAAAGGTCAACAGTAAATCTATCTAAAATATGTAAGGCTCATAAAAGTAATGGCTTTGCAACAGTGACTGAAACAGATGTTCACAAAGTCAGCATTTAAACAGGAGGACACCATAAAATAAATGAAGACAGGATTAATTTAACAAGTTATCTCAAGAGTAGAATAAGGAAAATGAATTAACAGTTACTCATGCGATTCGGAAGGATACTTTTTTTCTGTAAGGTAACTGAAAACAGAACAGAAAACATCGTGTTGAATTCATTCACTACATAAGTTTGCTGACAGTTGTATAGATCTGCGTGTGCAACAAGGCAGCAGAATCTGGTGTGTTGTATCAGGAGAGAGATTTGCTGTAATAAAATTGCCTATCTTGTTCTTGCATAAGAATGGAAAGCAAGCCTTATTCTCTCTGTAAAAGTTTCATATTGACTCAGCTGCTCCAACAGCATAGGTCCACACCAACATAGTTTTTAGGAAGACAACAGGGGAATCAGATCACGTTCTTGCAGAAGAGCCTGAAACATTTCAGTATCTTCGGATTAAATCCATCTGGCTTCTATCTTGCGGCCACCTATTTTTTTATTTTTTATTTTTTATCTAAATGGTAAGTGACAACTACAGAGACAGCCTGTATTTTTTCATGCTGTCTTTGTCTTTTCATTCCCTGTTTACTTACATATTGGATTTTTTCCTTCCTTCGTATTCATTCTGTTCTTGAAAGAGAGAAACACTGAGAGAGAAAAAGAGAAAGAGGAAGAGGAAGAGAAAGAGAAAGAGAAAGAGAAAGAATTTATTTGGAATACATTCTTCTGTCAGCTGTTTCATCCTTTGTCATTCCTCTCTTGTATTGCTGTTTGAAAGGATAATATGGTATTTAACTCCCAAAAATCCAGGAACCAAGGACCAAGTTTTCAGTGAAGGTTTCTGTCTGTTTACATCAGTCATGAAAACTGCAATTGGTTAAGAATGTTACAGTGTCCCACTAAACATTAGTTTTAACAAACTATTAGGATGCTATATTCTATAATAAGCATTAAACTAATAAATTATATCTAATATTCACTTAATAAACACTTTGCATACACTACTGTCCCTTCTTGTTTATTTTCAGCACCACATTCTAAAATAAAGTTTGGTTTTTCTGCTTAATTGACCCTTTTTCCTCTAGTGTGACAGAACTATAATGGTTCCCTTCTTAACCTCAAACTCTCTGCGCTTTAATTTTGCTTCATGTGTCATTCTGAGGATTAACAAAGCAGTCTTTGTGAACTGTAAACAATGCAAGTACCACAGCTTCAAAACCACAGCATTCTAACCTGTAGTTACTAAATTACCATTTTTTCACAGTGTAAGAACAAGAGTGTTAGCTTTAATTCATACATGCTTGATTTCCTTCCATAGGAGAATGGTTATATGACCTGAGAAATTAACATGGCTAAGTACAAATTCCCACAAAGCAATTCACAAATGACACGAAAGAAATATAAAGCTTCTCTGAACAAGGTTCATCTAATCATGATATAGGTGTAAGACCTACAATCCCCTTTTTTACTCAGGCACTATTTTTTGCTGGAGTGCAGAATAATGACTTGACTCGTGGAATTTCCTTAGTACTGAATTGGGCTGTTTATAATTTTCTGTCTCGTACATTGAGAATTGCCAACACTGGCAGTGGATGATTTCTTTATCCACTGATCTTTCTCCAGTTTTGGATACTGTCTTCACCATATTTTATCTAAGAAGACTTTTCCGAAAGTAGTTTCTGAAATATCTGCCGGAAGAGCTTAGAGTTATTAATTAAACGATTCTATATAAAAACCAGATCTTTTGAGCTTTTTATAACATATTTTGAAAAGAGCTTGAGGTAGCAGAATATACAAAACCAAGCAACAATATGCTAAGAGAAATAGCACAGAAGTGTCTCACCTTAGGAGGCAATTCATTGTTTCGGTATTCAAAGCATACACCTAGTGCATATTTACTCAGTAATTGAACAGAGTGGATGAAGCCTTAATTTAACATCAGCATTGGATTCTCTTCATAGTTAACTTCTCTTGTGAAGGGTGTAAGCCTTCTCCTGAAGGATGTGCATCCTGTGCATATTGGTTTGACTGTGATATCAACTTAGTGTAGAGAAAACTAACATTTAAAGGGTCACCAACTGGAAAATGCAAGCCTACCTGAACAATAATAATAATAATAATAATAATAACAACAACAACAACAACAACAACAACAATAATAATAATAATAATAATAATAATAATAATAATAATAATAATAATAATAATAATAATAATAATAATGTAGCTATTTTTTAGGTGACTGGCACATATGTTTCATAGTCTCTCTTTATTTTTTAAATACTTTTCATCTAATGAAATAAGACACTGATTTTGGAGAGTAATTTCCACTAAAGATATCATTCTAATAATGCAATTTTCCTCAAAGGATCTTTTTGTCTACTGTGTTGGGGTTTTTTAACACACATGCATTTGACTTTAAAATAATTTAAGTATTATACACTTCATAACATAAAAGTAACCAGAGATTTCTGCTGAAATCATATCATAGCTTTTGGCCTTGAAAATCAATGTCAGTCTTTGATGTCTTCAGCCATACCATAACACTTAGTCCAAAGTGTGTTTCAATCTTGCACCCATCAGAGCTTTTTAAAATTTTTTTTTTTCTCATTTAGACCTTGGAAAGCTGAGAGTTATGTACGTTTATGATGATCGCCTAGATAATTGCTGGAATTCCTCAAGCTCTATAGCAAGCATTAAATGATATAGACATATAGCTTATTTTCAGGTAATCCTGTAAGGAGCAAAGGGTTGGACTTGATTTTTTTTTGACACTGTCTCCCATGTTACCCTTATTGTCAAAGTCTGAAAGTGTGGACTGGATAAATGGATGGTGAGGTGCATTGAGAACTGGATGAATGGCAGATCCCAGAGGGTCATGTTCAGTGGCACAGGGTCTAGCTGGAGGCCTGTCACAAGCACTTTGTCCCACTCAGACAAAGGGACAGATGCCTACTTAGCAAGTCACTGATGACACAAAGCTGGGAGCAGTGGCCAATACCCCAGAGTGCAGCCTTGACAGGCTGGAGAGATGGGCAGAGAAGAACTGTCTGGAATTCAACATGGGCAAATGCAGGGTCCTGCACCTGGGGAGGAATAACCCCAGCCACCAGCACATGCTTGGGCTGATCTGCTGAAAGCAGCTCTGAGGAGAAGGACCTGGGGGTCCTGGTGGACACCAAGCTGTCCATGAGCCAGCAGTGTGCCAAGAAGGCCAGTGGCATCCTGGAAGAGGATTAGGAAGAGCATTGCCAGCAGGTTGAGGGAAGTGATCCTGCCCCTTTATTCTACTCTGTCCTGCCCTGATGAGGCCGTGTGTGAAGAACTGTGTCCAATTCTGGGCTCCCCAGGACAAGAAAGACATGGAGCTCCTGGAGCAGGCCTAGTCAAGGCCTATGAAGATGATTAGGGGACTGCAGCCTCAGTTATGAGGAAAGGCTGAGACAGCTAGGAGGGAGATCTTGTCAATGTGTTCAAGTGTCTGAAGGGAGGGTGTCAAGAAGATGAATCCAGGCCCTGCTCAGTGGTGCTGAGCAATACGGCAAGAGGCAACAGTCACAAACTGATGCACAGGAAAATTCCGCTTGAACATGAGGAAGAACTTTGCTTTGCAGATGAATGTGCATTGGCACAGATTGCCCAGAGGGAGGTGGAGTCTCCTTCACTGGAGATCCAGGAGGACTGTCTGGACACAATCTTGCAACATGTGCTCTAGGATGACTCTGCTTGAGCAGAGAGGCTGGAGCAGATGACTCCACTGACGGTTCCTGCCAAACTTACCCAGTCTAGGATTCTTGATCCTTATGGGCCCCTTCCAACTTGAGAAATTTTATGCTCCTTTGGTCTTTCACCTTTTAGTTTCTGGAGGGATAAAAGCAAAGGAAGTGTATGAGGCCATTCAGTGCAAAATACTCTCTACTACTCCTCTTGGCCTCCAGGAACATTGTTTGTAAGGGTCAAGGAGACAGCTACAATTTTATCTCTGCTTCCTTTCCTTCCGTTGTTCTCACAGCAATGAAGCAGTTATTCTAGCTCTCAAACTTTCTGGTTTTTTTCCAAAAATATTCTTTTTCATTTCTTTCCAAGCTTTGATCTAGTCCAAAATCCAGTCCTCCACTTGCTCTCATACATATTTCCACTTGTAATAAATCTGTCTGCAGCAAGGGTGACCTCAGAGTCCTGCACAGTTCTTACTGCACAAAACCCGTTCCTGTCTTCCAGCACGGACACCTGAAATCCTCACTGCCCCCTTGCCTCTCAGACCTTTCAGTCAGAACTCTTTGCACAGCCCTCTACTCCAGGTCCTGGTGTTCCTAGCGCCCTCCCAAGGCCCAGCCTTTCCCACTGACACCCTGGTGCAGCCATTACTCCCCATGAGCAGGGGCTCTGGCAAGCCATCACCTTTTTTCCTGATTTCCCACCCTAGCTCAGCCCTTGGATGCTGTTGTGCAGGAGAGGGGAAGCAAGCTTGGCTCGTATAGCCAGGGCTCTTTGACCCAGAGCACACCTCAAGCCACAGATGGGCCTGTGACTGCTTACCCCCCATTTCCCATAGCTAAAAATACATAACGCACACTTAACACATGTGCCTCATTGAGAAAAATGGTAGAGAAAAAAGCACAAAATGGTGAAAGGAAGAAGTCAGAGCACAAGATGTTATTTTTCTGGTGCTTTTCGCAGTATCTTTACCCTTTCTTTATGCATAGTCTGCACTTTCTGGGCAGAGAGGTTTCCTGGAGGCTATTGGTGACTGATCTTAACCCGAGGCAAATGAAGGGCATCAGTATGGGAATGGTCAGTCCTTCTCCTTCCCTTACAGTTAGCACAAGGATGAGTTTGAGGAAGGAAAGTCTGAGTGAGGAAAGAGAAGTAAAGAGGAGGGAAAAAATATAGGGAATTGACAGGGAAAGGCTCTGCAATGACCTTTGAGCCAGACAGAAAAAGAAAGATCACTGAGAAGTCAGAGGTGAACATTTAGAGATTAAGAGACAGAGAAGAAGGTAGCTTGTTTCACAGGAAGCCTTGCAGCATTATAATTCCCTATGTGTTTCTCACTGGCCATTTCTTCTGGCATTTGCTCCTCTTTGAACAACTGGAGACTCCCTGGGAGAATGCTGCTGGAAGTGCTGCATCAGTGAGGCATTGGGGCTAGCAGCAATCCTCATTTCTCAGAACAATCCCCTTACTCAGACAGAAAGTCATACACTAGGTTTTCATCTTGTCTCTGTGCCTTAGTTGTTGTTTCAGATCTTCTGATATCACAGCTTAAATAGGTAGGCTCTATGTGAAGGACTTTCCAACTTTGCAAAAGATAACAATCCTGCTATTCAACAAATAGCACTTCATTGCTTGCATAGAAACACAGATTATTTGAAATGAAAGCCCATTGTTTGGAACGCATTGGTTTTAAAATCTACCATGCCTCTCTCTGTGTTGTAAGAATTCAAAGTAAATTTTGATGATTTGTCAGTTTGCACGTTTTCATCAGAAACAAAGGAAAAAAATAAACCCACATCAGTTTATTTTTATTCAGTGATGTAAAAGGTTAGATTTTCTAATGACTTCTGTCAAGTGATGTGGCTTATGGCTTGTCTACTAGAAGTTTCTTGGCTATTCTTTTGCTATTAGTTTTAAAGTGAATATCATCTTTCTGTTTAGTGATATTCACCCCTGATGTTTTCAGCAATCCCCTCCACATGTCATGCTAAGGGATGAGTCTCGGTGTCTAAGAAAATGGGAGGCATGTAGTCTACGGAAAACATTGCAAATAAACAAGCCTGGAAACAAATTTCCCTGCTGTGCATCTTACTGAGACTGTAAGAGATCTTCTGTTCTTTTTAAGTGCAAAACTAGCATTTTTGACAGTGATCTGTTTACTTCAAGAAGAAGTAGCCCAAAGTTAGGAAGGATTTTTTGAACACACAAAACTCGTGTTTATACCCATCTCCCAGTTTTCCTTCATATTGGGCCATGAAATATATCCTGTTTTACCATAAGACTACAAGACAAAGATGATATCCAGAGGTCTCAGCCTAACTCTTGGTGTAGCTCTAAATTGGTTCTGTGTTTGACTTGGAGATGTATATTAATTCATGCCTTGCTCCCTGCTTTTTTATCAGAAATTCTGTATCAAACCTGAGCAACGTTTTTGGTGGAAAGTACATCTGAAACCACTGCACTTTTTGACAAATCTTGTGAGTATTGGATATTTTTCCAATGAAAAGCTGTTTTACTAATAAAGTGCTTCATAATTTTTTGAGGCTAGGTTGGTGCCCTCAAACATAGTTTAGTGAAAGGATTTGAGGGTAACACTGAGAAAGGGCAGGAGGTAAGGAGGACAGTAGGCTTTCATCAGTATGCTCTAAGCCTGGAATTAATTGCTTGGAGCTATTTCAATGAAATCTTTTTTACAGAACCTTACACAGTTTGGAATTGAAGTTTTCGTCCTCACTGTTAGTACCACAAAGCAAAGCCTCGCTAATCAATTTGTATGAAGCGAGAATGTTGTATTTCCTCCATACAAAAGTAGTTTGAACATTAAATTTGGCATTCTCTCCTAGAGCTCTCTGCTTTCTAATACCAATTTGTTGTTCTGTTCAGCATGGGCTGTCACAACAATGTCAATATTTTCAGTTGTAAAGTGCAATTGAGTCTGTGAAGTTTTTCCAAAATAATGTCATTCAAGCCAGATCATATGCTTTGACAAACAGTATTTTCAGTCTGTTGACCACCAATGTTTTCATTCATTTTGGGACACCTCCATTTATCTTTGTATTCTGTATGTAGAACATAATTCTGTGATATTTCTATATTGAACTTCAAATGTGTGCCGGTTGGAATTGGTTCAGCCAGGTTTTTTGGGTTAGTACAATATATTCATAGTAGGATAGCAGAACAGTGGTGGCTGATATTTGTGTTATTGGTTTTCAATCAACTGCCTGGGTTTACCATGCAAGTAAACACCCACTGTTAAGCCATGACCAAGGAAACATCTTCCATAATCCCGCAAATACCACGATTTCAGAAACTACTACCTTTTCCCAGAGCTAATGCTGTAGAGTGAATGGTTGCAATCTCACCAGAAAAAATACAGCAAAAGGTGTTTGAGACTAGAAGTTTTACTCCATAAAAACAGAGAAAGAGTGCTGAAGTACATGTATTCTGGTTTACAAGATATGAACAAGTGTGGTCTACAACACTGTTCTTGAGATTACTGTCTGTAAGAGACTGTAGAAGAATGACTTTGCTTGTCTTTTATTTCACAGAATCATTGATTCACAGAATGCTTTGGGTTGGAAGGGACCATGAAGATCATCTATTTTCAATTCTCCTGACATGAACAGGGACATCTTCCACTACACCAGGTTGCTCAGAGCACCATCCAACTTGGCCTGGAACAATTCCAGGGATAAGGAGTCCACAGCTTCTCTGGACAGCCCACTCCAGTTTCTTGCCACCCTCATAGTGAAGAAAATTTTATTCAAACTGTTTCACTTGAGCTGTGCTAATGTGACAATCATGCTCAGCAATGTAAAAAAGGTTGCTGAGAACTTCTGGTTGAATACAAGGAATGTATTCTTTTGCTGTTCCCATGTCTGTCTTAGCTTTTTATTTAGCTTTTAATCAATGGAGATGAATTTTTAAATTTTTTTTTCTCATCTGAATGGCCTCCAGAACACCGTGTTCTGCAAATTACAAAGGCTCCCATCCTCCCATTGCAAAAAAACATTGCCAAAGATTTATTTTTTTGCCTGATTACAGCAGCTCATTCTTATTTCTATTATGCCCTCTGTCTTTCCAAGTGAACCACCTTCAATTTCCCTGGCAGAATGATTATGCAAAAGCAGCATTCACAGTGCTACAGAGCCCAAAGGGGAAAACCATGGCTTTGCCATCAGCCCTGAAAAGGGGCAGTGCAAGCAGAAATCATTCTGTTTTACTGTTTGTCCTCAGTTTGGAGTAAGCACTAGGTACTTAAGCAGATCTCTCATGCAGCCCTGGCCCAGCTAGACCTGATGATGTAGGAACTCTCTGTCAACTCTCCCAACCCATCCCCTGGTAAAGGTAACTCCAGGGGTGCTCTTTTTCACCCACTGCTTCCTAGCTGATGGAGGAATAAGAGGACGTAAGGTATACTGTGTTTCCTGTGAAAACCATGCTTCAGCACATAGATACATGACTTGACTCAAAGATACACAGCACCAAGACACAGCTTTTCTGCCGACATCTGCTGTGTTTTTGACCTGTATTTACAGCTAACCTGCCTGCATGAACACTACCACCCTCAGCAAGGGCTCTACCCTGTTGTGGCACAGGTTTGTTTCCTGTCTGGAAGGAAATAGTCTACAGCCTGTCTGGGCTGTAACTCTGCCTAGTTTTAAATCCTAGCAAAGGACAGCTGCTGCAAAGTGTGCTCATATTTCATTGGTAAGAAGCAGACAGTTTTCAGTATGATATGTAATGCATGCTGATCTTTTTTTTTTTACCTAAAATACTGTCATGCACTCTCACAAGTTTATAATACACAGAAGAGTATATTTTGGATGTGCCTAGGTGATTTTAAAAGATGTTTAACTTATTTTGTTAAAAATGCTTGCAAGAGGCAAGCAAGATATGTTGAGTTGAATCAAGGTTGATCAGGAAACATGTACAAAAATGCAGCCACAAGCAGGTTGGGGCTATAAGGCTGCATGTTCATTTTCTTTCAAGTAAGTTGGTGTGCATGCTCCATAACTAGGCCTAACAGCGGCAGATCTACAGTTTCCCTTGACTCGATGTAAAACTTTGCCTGTTGTGCAAAATGCAAAACACTTCAGAAAATATTTTTCAAGAGGAATCCTTCATTCTAGCTGTCTGTGCATTTTTATGGAAACAAAAATTTGTGGCCAGCAATGTTAATTCATCTCTTTTTAGAGTTAGTCTTGAAGATTTTTGTTCACATATCCAAATATCTTGTAGCAGAAACTGTGCTTTAATTATAGGGAACTATCCTTTTAAATCAGGAATTTGGCTTCAAAAATGTTTTAGTTATAGCTAAGATGTATTATGTATTCAGCAGTTAACATGCAAAACACATCACTGAGATAGATCAGGAGATGGGGAAGCCTCTTCTTCCTTCATTACACAGTTCATGAACCTCCTGTCCCACAATAGTCTGACAAACTCCTTCAAAGTTACTAAAAGGTTAAAAAATTAATATCAGAATCCAATCCTTTATAGACAATAGGCCATATTCTGGTATAGTGAAAATAATCTTGTTTCCCAGAGAGATCTTTAATGGTGAGAGAGCAAAGTAAAGCAGGATTCATCTGGCAAGGTTATGCCTCTGTCCAAAGAGCATATTTTCTCCAAGAGGGCTGATGCTTTTGTGTCATGGTATTCTCTTTGTGAGTTCAATTTCTTTCCTAGAGAAAGTGCAGCAAAGAAGAAGGGAAAAAAGCGGGAGGTGGATGATGTACACACAAGGTTTATTAGGACAGGGCTAGGACATGTACTTGGATTTGACAGCTGAAACATGCTTTCAGGTCCCCAGCACAAAGAACTACAAATCTCATGGCACGTAAAAGCACTTCAGACAGACGTTGATTAATGTCAAACTGATGTGAAATGAAAAGCTTCTTTTCAGTTTGTCAGATCATGACTTTTTGATTTGGGCTGAGCTGGCCTGAAACAAAACATTCTCTTTTAATTTTTCTCATTCAAAACCAAACAATGTCTTTTCCTTCTGTGGCACTTTCTGGGTCTTTTTTTCCTACAGACATTTATTAAGCCTGTTTACAAATACCTGCAAAGGTCCAGTTAGATAGAAAATAACTGTCCACCTCCAGTTTTTTAAGGATTGAAATCTCTGTCTAATGTCATCATGAGGCATACGTTTAAACTGCAAATGATGGAAAGCCCTCTGGAGAGGATGGAAAGCTCTCTCCTCTGCCCTTTCTGACTTCCTGATTCTACAAAACACAATCTGACCTGCACAGCTTGACCAAAAGCTCAGCAAGCCTGGGGTATAACTTTAAAATGCCACTTTGAATCAAATCCATGTACTAGAAAGTTCTCCCCAAATCACACTGCTTTGTTCTTCTAATAATGTTCCTTTTCACTAAAATTCTGGTCCAAAAAATAATAGAGCTGCAGTACAAATATTTTCAGTGGGATTTCATAAATCATTACCCTTAAGATAACTTAGAAGGATAGATTCCTTGCAATATGAGAAACACTTTTGATCCATTTAGGCATTACCAAAAAAAACGAACTAAATTTGTGTAATTTTGCAAACCATCTTACAACACAAATAGGAATATGCAGTCACATATTTAATCAGGGAAACAGCAAGAGAATGTGCCATGTGTGAACTGTGGCTACATCAGCATTTTCCTAGGAGCTGCCATTAGCTGAACAGTATTTAAACTCAGCAAATTTTTCCTCTTTTAGTTTCATGAAGCACTTCTGAAGCCAGCTGAAAATATTCAAAAATATTACAAGCAAATCATAAGCGTTCACTAGGTACCTTTTTGCACAAAGTCTCAGGTGTTGATGTTTAGAATGCTAGTTCTGGAAGTGGTCACCTATGTCATGTTAGTATT
Organism: Melanocharis versteri; assembly: GCA_013397845.1. Classification (NCBI taxonomy): domain Eukaryota; kingdom Metazoa; phylum Chordata; class Aves; order Passeriformes; family Melanocharitidae; genus Melanocharis; species Melanocharis versteri. The sequence goes on along the minus strand of VZTG01004488.1, from coordinate 155,649 downwards.
TTCCTCTGCTTGGAAAGACAAGAATATATGTAGATTAAATCCCTTTCTTTGATAACAATTTTGTGTTGACTTCAAGACCAGGCTATCTCCAAAGATCTCCACAGATAAAGCTGCAAATAGTTTGTATTTGCAGTTGAATAAAAGTCTTCCTAGTGCTAGAAGTAATTGTGAAGATGTTCCTTATTTGGCTAGTAGCAGTTTCAAGTAATTCTTGTCTATACATAGTTCTGCCAGGCTTAAATTAAGTACATGAATGACATAGAAATGTTTTACACTGTTTCAAAATATCACTTGCATATAACTTAATTTGTACATTTCTCTAGAACTAGGAGAAACATCAACATTGCATTAGAGTCAGGACAAATAATTCAGTTCTTTTTCTGGCTAAACAGACACAGTCTGATTAAATTTTGCTTAAAGATTAATATAGTCTATATATATATTTTTGCAATATCCTTAAAAATAATAGTATTAAACTATAATCTCAGTCATTATCTGCCTTTTCTCCTCAATAAAAAAGCAAAGTCTCCTAGAGTGGAGACATTATATAAATTGTACTGTTTAGTAATAGCAGTGTTCATTATGAGAGGCCTAATTATGGTCATCATTTACAAAAAAAGTCAGTGTTGCCACAGAAAGCATAATAATGAATGCCTCTTCTTTAAAAATTAACGAAACATTTTTTTCTGAAGGTATGAAGTCTACTAGTCTACAAGATGTCATCACTTTTATTGTTCTCTTTAAAATAATTAATATTCATGGAAATTATATTACAAATAATTGCAAAATTAGGGTCTTTTTTATACTGCAGTTGGATATTTATTATTTACATGACAAACCATGCAAAATCCAGAAAAGGGTACAAGAATAAAAGACAAGTAATTTTCATTTATGCAGGGATTATTCTGTATGCAGGACCAAGCTGAGCTCTTATTTACACTGGTGCAAATAAATGGCATATTTAATTCTACTCCAATTTACAGAAGAATGGTCAGGAGCTTTCTTATTTCTAGGGACTAATACATAATGTGAGAACCCTAAATAACAGCTTACTGTGTGTTCCTCAAGGCACAATGTGCTCCAGGAGAGGAGTCCAAGGCAGTACTTACATAAAGGGCTTAAACTGGGTTTATAGGCATGGGCCTAGGCTTTACAAACCCAAGATTCATTAAGATTAGTTTTAGCGAGTCAGAAGGATGGAAAGCATCTTCTAGCTTTCAGAAGAACTTAAATTTTAATGTTTTTTGTAGCAGGCTTTAGTTGATGCGTAAATTGTACCATATAATTTCAAAAATAAAACAGTTTGTAGTGAGCTCACTGACATTTTAAATTTCAGTTTTAATTCATCTGTAGTAACTCTGAGTTTGGCAAAACATGGATTCTTCATTAGAAGAGGCATTTTGTCTTTAGTTAACCTGGCAAAGCACATTGGAGGCTCATGCTTTTGAAACATCATAAAAATTATCTGTCTGTGTTTGCTTCTTGCAACCAACAATATAAAGAATATGGAATAAAAAAAGTTTTGCTCCACCATATCAAAGGAATATCTCTTTGTAACCAGTTCTATCTGTGATGGTTGGCTGTGATCTCTTTTGGGATCAGAGCTTATAAAGATGATGCTCGGACTAGACTCAGAAAACTCTCACCCTTCCAGAATAAATTAACAAACAAAAACACTGCTGGCAAAGAAAAGCGTTTAGAAGCTAAAGTGTTAGGATAATTAAATGCATATTTCAGCAGTATTTATTTGGCATTGATTGGCTGAGGCCACTTACTGTGAAGAGTTGAATAGTTAATTCAAGTGCTAGACATCTCCTAAAGGAGATGACCTTGGGGTCATATAATTGTAACAGTAATTTATTTAGTTGAAGCAAACGAATATGTTCTCAATTAGCTTAGCAGGCATTATAATAACACTATTGGGATTTATATTTGCTTATGTCACTCCGCTATAAGAATAAAGTTATTGGATCTGTTTGCCTGCATTTAGTTCCTCGGCTCATGATTCTTCACAGAAGAGATGTGAAAGTTTTCTCCTCCTGATTAATAGGTGTCCAATCCCAATGCTGCAGATATTGGCATAATCACTCAAGGGAACTGTGGGATATACAGCAGTATTACTGGCAGAAGACAGTGTTACTTACTTAAATCTCTCATGCTGATTTTTTCCCTCTAATATGTATTCTAAAATTTACCCCATAAATTGGTGCCTGATGTGAGGTTATTCCACCATCGGGGCTCTTGAAGTTTTATCACAGATATTTTATTCTACTAGGACATTTTTTCCCACTGCTTTAATCTGCTGTCAGTATAAAATTGGAAAGCACTTATTCAACTGTGCTCTACCTCAATAATGCTGCAATCCTCTGTTCTAAACTTCCAAATGTATTTTTTTAAATTTTCAAATATTGATACATTTTCAGTCTTCACTGGTTGGGGTACATGCCAAAGAATGTATCATAGGCATAATCTACCCACCCGACATGGCAGCATATGATTTATGGAAACTTGCAATCTGGAGTTGTCCATTATCACCAACGACCACCATAAATAAAGCAACAATTGTGATTTTGTAGAAACGACCACCATAAATAAAGCAACAATTGTGATTTTGTAGAAATAGCTCCATAAGAGAGCTGGGGAAAACAGGTCACCAAAAAAAAAAAAAAAAAAGGGGGGTGTGGTGAAATATTTTAGAGATTTTCAAGGCTTGTCCGTCTTTCAGCAATCAGAAGATTGCGTCTGTAGAAGCTCACCGTGGCCAAGGAGAGGAGCCCAGCGTGACTTCCTGAGCTCTGCCAGGAGAGGTCTCTGCAGGACACACTACTGCAGGAGGGGCTGGGCAGGCTTCCTTTGTGTGGTCCCAGCCTTCCCCTCCGGCAAAAAAGCACGTGATGTATGTTCCAACTCAACTCCGTGGTTAGGATGTAGTCAGCTCGGTTTCATCACATGCTACCATTTATAAAAATTGGTTTGGAAATCCTTTAGAGTTTAGAAACAGACTAATCAAGTTGTTAAAACAGCCTAGCTGAGTTGGTTTGCCTAATTTCTAATAAATAACATTCACGTGACCCAAGAAACATTTGAGTGAAACAAAAAGAACTGTGTCTTCCTAGCCTCCTTGTGGTATTTACAAATCATGCAGAGCACTTACACCCATGCTTTATTCTCTTACTTATACACACGCTTAAACATTTCATTGAGCAGAGCTGGCTCTCACTCAGTCTGTATAAGTATTCCTTGACTACCTTATTTTCTCAATCCTGGGGAATCTGCTCCCACTGTTTTCTCACTTGTGGGAAGACAACACATGCACACAGCATGCCCAAAAGTCAGAGGACATTTAGTGGTCAAGGAAACTTCGTATAACCTCCTTAAAAATCCATGTGATACCGAATATCTGTCCTTCAAAGTGCGCAACAAACACAAAATTGTGTTTAATTTTCTAATATTTTGCAATCAGTGATGGTATTGAACTTAGCATATAGAGGCAGATAATTTTGTAGCCAGTGTGATTTTACAAAATTTTCTAAGGAAAAGATACTTTCAAACTAAGATCATTTTTCTGCCTATGTTGTGAAGTTGTACAACTCTGTCTGCAGAGGCTGGGGAGAAGAGTTGTTTAGTACTTTTCAGTCCCAAGCTCCCTATTGACTAGGATAATTGATAAGAAGAAAAACCAAATGAGAAATTTAAAGTCGTAGTAGAAAACATTTTAGGAGCAGTAAGCAGTATGTTTTCCATTTACTAGTCAGTGTTTTGAAAGAAATTGATAGCAACAGTGAATGAGCAACTTTGATCAGGGTACTTATGTTGGTGTTGGAACATGGATTTCAGTGTCTGTCTATGGACACTGGGGCTTGGAGGTTGACTGTGATTTCCAAACAAGTTAAAACCTATTTTTTGTCCCTTGAGTCCATTATGATATTTCATGGTAAAAAAATGATTTAGTGTTAGGAAAAAAATAATCCTAAAAAATCATCCTTCCTTTCCAGTAGAGTCTCATTCCCTCTTAATCACTGAAAGGTGATTAAGCAATTTTCACTCTGTCCCAACTCTCACTCACTGTGTTAAGCCTCCTGTTGATGTTATATTAAGGCCTTTGGGCCAAGACAAAGGCTATTGAATCTAACAAGTTAATATGCACCTTCAAATTAACAATGTGTAGTCTTCACAACAGCTGTGAGTGCTATGGCTTGTTGCATAAAATGCAGTATTCTACTGATGAAAGAATATTTTTGTTCAGCCTTTCACTTCTTTGAACAGAATAATTTTGAAGAAATCTTCTGTAGGTTATGAGTCCTGTTTTATAGCAAGTGCTGTAATACTGTACAAAAGCAGTCTGGAACACCATGGTTTACCATATGGATTTTACAGTGACTATTGTAATGTTCTGTGTGACTGCTTTATGTAAGCATTTTCAGTCTACCAAGCTCAACATTACTTTAAATACTGGAGTGGTGAATGCTGTAGATCCTATTTAGATCCAGTGTAAGTGGGCAGAGCTTTGCTGACTTGGAGGAAATTGAATCCACTCTCACCAAATCTGACCATGCCCATAGCAGAAACATCAAATCTCTTTTTATGAGATAATCTACAGTCTAAATGTAACATGTATGTAATAGAGCACATTTATTCTGTGGCAAGCCCAATATTTTAACTTGGTGGTGGAAAGGCTGGGAGACAGGGGTAGAGGAATTCTCTCCCTCACTTAACACGGGAAGAAGTACCAGAAAATCACTAAGATGCTTCCCCAATGCTGTGTTTCTGTGGTATGTCCTCCAGGGACTCCCTACCCCTGGCCACGTGCAGCCTGGAGGAAAGTATCCCAACACCAGCACTGCCGCCTTCAACCTTAGTCTCTGGCAGTGACAGCAGAGTTCTTCACCACAGTTTTTGCTCTCAGCCTCCCCCCATTAAATTCTCTGGGCAAACAAGAAGGAAAAGATTTTCCTGCTGGTTGTGTTGTTCCATTTGCCCATGTTCTGTGTTTTATGCCCACAGAAATTCTAGTGACCACTGAAAAATCTCTGTCGTCTTGCACTGTAATCAACCGCACAGGCAAAAGGGACAGAACAGCAGGGAGATTACGACATGTGGAAAACCTGAGATGTTTTGAGTTGTGTATTGAGAAAAATTCCTCAGGTCTAGGTTTCCCACTGGTGCAGGTTATCTTTTATTGGCATTAATGGCACTTGGCAGATAAGTTTCCTCGGAAAAATTACATACCTTAGTGTCCAGATGCAGGACCAGTAACCATATGAGGAAATCATCATGCTCGTAGTGGAACAGTAGGTTTTCCAAAGACAGAGCATATTCTGCCTCTTGGTAGAAAAGACACCTTTCATATCTACAGTTAAGACAAGCCTGAGATATGGGAATTCAACATTATACTCTTGCTGAAAGAAAGGGCCATGGGTTATATCGGTACATTTTTAATAAAATTCTGTTACAATGATCAATCTATGCCCTTAATTTAAAGCTGAGATTAATTCCCCAAGACACATTATGGTACCATATTAATACTTGAAAATGTCTAATAAATGCTTATTTTATACTTGGCATAACTATTGTACCACTATAGAAAATGCTTCTAGTGACCTTTAGAATACAAATTTGTTGGATTATCGTGACTGACATATTCAGAATTACTCATTCTTGCCAAACATAGCATAACAACTTTTTAACATTCCCTTTTCTTTCCAACTGCTTCCACTTTCATTATATGAAATATAGCTGTATTATATACCCCCTCTCATTGCCTAACATGTTTTTTCAGAGTTCGAGAAGATTTACATTTGGAGCTAAATGTTTCAGTGCTTGCTCTGTTGGATTTCATTATACTAGTGTAGTTAATCAAAGCAAGTCCGGCCTTGCAACCATGATTCATTGTACGTTTTTTTTAACCTAGTCATTTATACTGAATGAATATACACATTATCACCGGAGTACCAGATTTCCTTTAACTGCCTGCATAACACTGCACTGTAGTGCCTCAGTAAACTTCTTATGCCATGTGCATGCTGCAGCTGCTTTTTTATTTTCTTTTTTTTTTCCCCTTTTTGAGAAATTAATTGAAAGCCATTCTCCTTACCAGGGGAATGAGGGACTCACTGGGTGTGTAGCCAGTGCTAGGGAAATGGTATTCTGTTGTGGTCCTAATGACTGCTATTTCACTATACACAGGGATATTTTCAGATCTACACACATTGCCTATGCAGCTGGGTGGTCTGCACAATAGTCATTAGCGAGAAATCCCCAAATAATCATAACATGCTCAAGTTTGGCTGATGTTTATTCAACCACATGCTTAATAGTGGAGTTCAGTCACGGGCAAGAGAGCCACTGGGTTTGGTATGGCTGAGAAAAATTTTGTGGTTTCTGTTTCCTTCTCCTGGACAATCTAACCTTGGTTTTGCCTCTTCCATTGAGAGGTAAAATTCTTTTACTCTCTAAGAACCCCTGGAGGTAAAGATTTAATGTAATAGCATATGTTAGCTAATACTTTCTAACTATTTTGCAGAGTCTTATGCTGCCTAGCATCTGTATTTAATGTGCTAGCAGAGTTGAGTTAAAGCCTCAGCAACCTCTTTTAAATGCTATAAATCAAACACGCAGAGCTATTTAGCTGCCTAGAGGTGAAGATGGGTGTTTAGTAAGATTTATCTAAATGCCTAAACAGGTCAGGTATTTAATTCCCACTGAAATCAAATGACAGTTCTTCAAACACCTCTGTAAATCAAGATGCTTGTACTTCTGCCAACAATGGATTTTTGAAATGTGTTGATACTAGTATCTGCTATTGTCATACTTTTATTCTCTGTCTGGACTGAACACATGTGACAATCACATGCTTTTAGTATAATGGGGAGGAAAGTAGTACTATGTGGAGGAAGGTAGTGCAGCATACTCTGTGGTGTTCACCACTTCCAATACAGACAAAACACACTGGCTGTTAGGTGTTAGGTGTGACTGAATGAGAAGCCAGTCCCTGTAAAGAGAACAATGGGGATTGTCCACTTCGCATCAGTTGCTTAGTAAAAGTAAATGTGGCAGGAAGAGAAAAATTATTAATCATCTTGTACAGAATTCAGTATGTTACAGTTCTATGAAAACTGATGCCAGTTCTAAGTTCAATTACTGTAATTTTGCATCCAGTAGGTTAAATGCATATAAAATAATTGGATACTGTTATATAAGATTTCCTTGGTTAGAAGGATCCTCCACTTATTTAAAGCCCCCACAACAGCTCCTCTGCCACAGCTCCTTTTAGCCGCTGTCATAGAAGAAGTATATTACAAAGTGAGAAGTGATTTTTACCTCCTCAAGCAACCCTGAGGACAATGGTTAGACAGCACAGCATGGAACAAAATCAATTTTGAGGATGACTATTGGACGGCTGTTGCTACTGTCATCAGTCTAGTTTGCTACTCCCTAGGAACTATTTTTCGTCTTAACAAAAGGTACCCAACAGCATCAAACAATTACAAAAAGGGGACATAGACAAATAGTATGCAAATATTTGCCCCTGGGATTGTCTTTGTGTCCTCTGTATCACTTATCTGCCCTACCAACAGCATATTGTTAATTCATTCGCCTGTCTAAAAATGAGATTGTATATTGTGCTGGCTATGTGATAATGACAATCCCCTTTTGTGTTTGCTTTCTACAGACATTTGAATGATTGCCTTTTACTGGCACAAATGGTCATAGAGCACATGTTCCCCTATCACATGCAGGGGTATTCACTAAAAAACTAAATGTCATAGTCGCATGTGTAAGTATTTCTTTCAGAAGTATATGCTTGTTGTTCTACTGCGTGAGTAGAAGGAATGCATTGTGACTTATCTGGCTCATCACAACTAACCAGTCCAACCAAGTTGTCAAATACTTGCATATAATAGTTTTGGATTAATCTACATGGTTACTTTTTTAAAAAAAAAAAATTCAAATAAGAAATGAATCTGGAAAACTATGAGTTGTTTGCAAAAAGAAGGCAACATGTGTCTGATGAAATATTCATTGTGAATTATTCACCAGTCTCAAACTGTAGTAAGCGTTAAGATAAAAGATCTGTAAACTCATCAAACATTCAACAAAATTCACCAAGCCTGCTGCATCTTTCTGGTTTGTTTTTTTTTTTTTTTTGGTCATGGCATTTCTGCCTATGAAACTATATTCATAAATTTGCAAGCTTCTACATATTTTATGTTTATTTCCTGAATTAACAATTATTCAGCAGTTAAAGCAAATCTATACTTCCAATAGATCTGTGCTGTTCTGTTTTATTGCTTTACTTTAAAGACATTTTAGTGTTGCACATAGATTAATGCTTCTAAGAACACATAGCTTAATTTCTTCCCAGTGCATATGATTCCAACAACAAGACTATCCAGCCTTCCTGGTATTAAGTAAAAAGAATTCAAGTAGGACGAAGTAGTATATAAATATTAATTTATCTTAATCATCCTTGTAATTTTATAGGATTGATTTACTCACGTGTAGAAGTTTTGTTATCTCTACTGAGCCCTGATTTGAGGGCATGCATTGTCCTCATACAGGGTGTTGGGCTATTCGCTTCTGGTGAAACTTTACCCAAGATACTAGGACTTATAGATGTAAAGATAGCTGGGAACATTCCTATGGATCCTAATATAGTAAAGATACACCTGCATAGATAATCTCTATTGCAACCATCTTGACTGTGTTGTGATAAGTAGAAAATGTATTTTTGGCAATTTTTTTTTAACATCTGAACAGTGGAATATACAATTGTTGACTTTTCAGACTTAAACCATCATTCAGTTAGATTGTTTTCCACAATAGAAGTTTCACTACAAAAAGTCTGACTACATAATTTCCTGATCTCTTCATAGGAAGTGATTGTATTTTATGATAGACTAGAAAAGGGTATTTATTGGGGCATAGATAGCCTTCTCTAGATGGATTTCTTGAGAGAAGTTGTCCAGCAGATCACTTTAAAGATTGCTTTTTTAATAAGAAATCCTGCACATAGTGACACTCTGATAGGAAATACAGCATGGATTTAACAGAATAGCATCACCCTTTTTTGTAAAACACACAAAGAATTATACTGCTTTACCTCCAGTATTAGGTAGTAGTAAATAAAATGTGTTACTGAATATGAAAATACATTTTTAGAGCATTTAATTGTAAATACACAGAATTTTTCAGGCAAACACTCCCTCCCCCCCAGTTCTTCAGAAATGTGACTTCTGAAATCTACAAATTAAGAAGAGGCAGGAAAAGAATCCACTACATTTTTTTTTAATACATAGATTGTGTGGAAAAAAAATGCATATCTAAACATTTGAGAAGATGCTTAAAGTGTGTACACAAACCCTAAAGCAACAGTTAGTAACTTACCAGATAGAGATACTAGAAGGTGGCTTATAAATATTGATCCATTGTGTTGAGCACTTTGTTAGTGGTCATTTGTGTCTGTTGAAGGTGTTCTAACATTTTACTGTTAATGACAACAGGATCCTGGAGTTGGGATCACTCCAGCATTGTTAGCATTTACTAGGATAGATGCAGGCCACATTTCTAGATACATCCAGAAGCACTAAGTGTGAAAAGGCACCTTTCCTAGCCGACATGGTTAAGTGCTAGTTCCCAGTATAGTATTTCCAGGCACGTGAGCACAGAGTGTATTGGTCTTTTACTCACTCATTCATTCAGATGTATTTATTTAATTAATGTCATCTATAAAAATCAAATGCTTATGAAATGCATGGGGAGACCTCAGGTGGGATGAATCACCTTCATCTTGTTCCAGCCTCAGTAGTCCTGCTATTTGACTCATGATAAGAGAAATAAGCCCTAATAAGCCTCACTTATCAAAATGAGACATTTGAAAATAGGCATCTAATGGTACAGAAATGTGTCTTACTAATTTTGGATTCAAGGTACATGTACATATATGAATGATCATTTCAGATAAACTAATTTTCACTAAGACTGACTGTAACTTAAGAAAATGTTGTTTTAAGATAAAAATATACCAAGCACCACCTGTATTCTCTGTTTCACTATGTGAAATGGGAAGCACGTCAGAATATACCCCAGGGTATTACAAACAACATATCCTCTCATCAATTGCATGTCAGCATACTACAAAAGACTTGCTGCTAAGACTACATCAGGACTGAAGTGAACAGAAAATCCCTTTAAAATGATTAGAGGTTTTAATAATGAAGTTTTAAAAATGAACCTAACCTAAGGAGAGACAAGCCATGTCCATGTTATAAGCTTCATGATGTGAAAAGTCTCCTGAGCACTACTTGCATGCACAAAGTTTTTGAGTTTCCTGCCATTTTAAAGGCCACATTTTAAAAGTCAGGGTAACACAGGAGGTAAGACCGCAAACCAGCCTGAGTAAGGGAAGGATTAGGAGAGATGAACAGCTCTCTCTGTGTTTAGGAAAAAGGGGAATTTCTAGCGCTGCAGTGTGTTCTTTGGAGGCAGTACTATTCCTGGATATTACCAGAAAAAGACCACTTTGAGATTGTGACTCAGTGTGAATGGCTGTGAAGACTAGCCCAGACTACGGCATGATAAAGTGGGAGCAGTAGAACTTAATGCAAGGCCAGCAGGTGGGTGCCTCCTTGGGAGGTCCTCACAGATGACACCACATCTGAAAACCTTCTCTATATATTTTATGTGAGTCAATGGAAAAAATTCATCTGACTTAATAATCGACACCTCCTTAAGTCCTTTCTTGAAATGGGTCAAGGGATACAGGAAATAAAGAATGCCAGACAGAGACTAAAGGAAGAAGGCAGAGAAGAAATTAGTCAATGCAATTAGATGCTCTGGTTATTTTATCAAAAAACCAACCAAAAAAACATGCAAAGCCAAAACATCCCAAGAGTACCTTGAATTTATTTCTTTATGGCTTAGCTTTACTTGTTTCTTATAGAAACAGTCTGTGCTGCATTATTATTACTAATAGTTTATTATTATTTCATTTTTCCAGAAAAGCACATTTATTCTCTCTGACCCAGGAGAAAGTATGCTTAAATGTAAGCTATTTTGGCAGTTTAACCCTTTCTGTAATATTCTTCTGTTGTGCTTATTTTAATTTAAATGTATAAGCTGCAAAATTATTTTAGCAGGGTAAAGTTTTTCTTAGTTCTAATAAAAGAGAAAAGACAAAAGTGTCACCACTGTTAGAGAAACTTCCCTGTCCAACCATCCAGGTTGCCATTCTGGCAGTCAGTCTCGTGCCGCCTGAACTGGGACTGAGGCCCCCTCACAGCTACACACCCACACTCACACAGCCAGAACAGGTTTCCTGACTGGTGTGACCCCACACTTCCACAGCAGAGTCTCAGGCATCTTAATCCTTAAAATAATTTAATCATGATGCAATAACTACATAAAAAAAAATAGCAGCTTGAGACGGGTGCCTCTGAATGGACCCTGAAGAAAGGATTCTCTGGGCTTTTATACCCTCACAGTCTAAGGAAAGGAAAACCTGAGACTCATCTGCTCCTGCTCTGTCTCAGTGTCCATCCACCTGGCCAGGCCACAGGTCCCCGAGCCCTTTGTTACGGACAGGGTCGGCAGTTCCCAACCTCTCGCCCAGGGCTCTCACCCTCCAGAGCTCAACCTGCAGCTCCTACTGCAGCTGCACCCAAAGCTACCTTCACTGAGCGTATTCCTCAAAAACCACCACCCTCCTCTACCCTACACACTTTATCCTAGGCATCATTAGGCTAGTTTTTATTTCTATTTACTTATTTTTCTCCAAATCTCTTGGGCCCTGTGCATCATTATCTTCAATGAACATCTTTAGTAAACAGGACATTTAAGTGTATTTGTGTTGTTCTGGCTTGTTGCAGTTGTTTAACTGATTGGATCACATGCTGCTTTGATCATTTAAAAGATAAAAGGTTTTTACAGCAAAATATGCTGGAATGTTTTGCAACAGCAGACTAAGGAGAGAGTTGTATTTATTTTGTTTATTTTCTCCATGATATATCAGTTTTCAAACACCTTGGACATTGTAGAATCCCTCCCACACACAAACGCACACCTTCCACACACATCTTGACTTTGAAGGTTCAAGGTTAATCACTTCCATTGCGTAAATAATTCATTTTTCCTTATGATGAAGAATCTTCTGAGGTTAATTTGAAAGTGCACTTGAGTTAGTGCCGTGGAGTACTTCAGGTTACATCACACATGATCTTGAACCTTAAATCTTTTGGTTTCTTGCTAGTCTAGGAGAAGACAATTGTATTACTGATACCTACAGACAAGATTGGTGCTTTCTGCCTTCTTGACAGTTCTGTAACTTTGGATTGATCTTCAGGTTTGAATATGAAAATATTGTTCATTTGATGAAGTTTGCAACAATTATAGCAACTTGAAAATTCTGCCTTAGTGGTGGAAAGAAATAAAGTGATTGTTTTGAGCATAAATCCATGCACACTGTAAGTAAAACAACAGATCAGAATATTGAAGACTAGTTGTTCTGTATAATGTAAGGATTTCACTATGTCTCAATATGTGGGAATTGAAATGAGATTAGAACTGTTGGGCTGCCCACTGTAAAACAGCATGCTAGTAGCAGAGTGACGTGAGTTTAGTCACCTTTGCTCCACCACGCCCTCCTCATTCCAACTACTGGACATAGCTACTAGCTAGCTCTTTGTGCTGTGTATTTTATGATAGTCACATACCATAAAGTTCCAATTATTGGTAGGTGACATGATACCACATTTCCAACTTGAGTTTTGATGAAAATCCGATCGGTTTTATTTTTGGAAAATTGGTCCACAGTCCAGGAGAAGTGAAGTTTTAGGGTCAAATCTTCAAAAGTGGAAGCTGAAGGACCACATGAACAGTGCACATTCTCTCTCCCACATGCACGTGGGCATTTGCTCACCTGCCTGTTGCTTGCGGCTCCAGTAACACAGACAGGCACTTTCAATCAGATGTTGATTTTTGCACATGCTACTTGGAGCCTTTGCTATGAAATTTTGAACACACAAACATTGTTGATTGCACTCTTTGTATGTGGATATTCAACTAATACCAGTAATGAATCACCTGAGCTTTCTTTTGTGTTGATTCTCTAGAGTGTTTTGGGTGAGCTTCCTATCGAAGCACAGTGAATCTGAACAATGCTAACAAATCCAGATGGTAGGTTTTTACACTAATTTTGCTTAGCTAGAAGTAGCTGCCCAAGACAGAGAGTCAGAGAGTGAATATTTGTGGAATTAGGCCCTGTATATAAAGTCTTCTTTCTCAGGGATTTCAACAGTGTTAATTAATTCTCAACATCCTGCTGTGTGTAGCTAAAAATTTTACTATCCCCATTTTATAGATGGATAATATTAGTCATATAAAGGTTAAGTGATTTGTGCAAGGTCATGTAGTAACCCTGTAGCAGGGCTGAGAACAGAATTAGAAGTCATAACCTGTGTTACCTTGGGCTAATGACAAGTCCACATGCCACGTGTTATCCTTTCATAAATGACACATACTCAGATGAGGGCTGACTATAAATTAAGTATTTAAGAGATTCTTTATATAGCTCTTCATATTGTATGTATCATAAAGGGGTTCAGGTGCACCTGATGAAACACTGAATTTTCTGAGCTGAGAAATAGCCTTTTCCTCTTTAGGTCTATACTTTTCAATTGGTGAAAGGCATAACTTGCATGGGCAAAATGAACTGTATACCAAATGCTCAGCTGATCCTAGTGCTTGCTGAAAAAGTCTGTGTACAAGACAGTAGGGAAGAACAAGTCAACTAGATTAGAAAAGTGAAAACAATTTCCATGGGAGCATCTGAAATGAAATCATTCTTTCCATCCTTAAGAGACCATGAATGCCTTGTGTAGGCTGAAAAACAGAAGTTCTTGCAGGGTCCACAGTGAGCAGATTTTCCAAATCTCTGAAGGAATGCAAATAGTCAAGAAAATCTTCTGTAGCTGCAAGACATCATTTCCTACAGTTGCCATCAATGCCGAAGCTAACACAACTCTCTGTGTCTGTCTCATCTACATAATTCAGCAGTAATTGTATAGCTTTGGGATAGACATTACTCTTATTCTTGCTTCTGCTTGTCACTGAATAAAAAAATGTATCTGTGTTAAATGACATGGCCCTGACTGGACTTGTGGTGGTGGGGTGGGGAAACCATGACATTCAAGGCGTTCATTTATGAAGAGGAGAAATTATGTTTGTCAGTTTCAGATAAAGCTTATTATTTCAACCTCGAGAGAACAGACAAGATACAGATCCCTAATAACTTGGCAATATAAGTAAAACAAAATGCAAGGGCAGCAAAAACTGAAAGGAAAATTTCACTGTTCTAAAATAATTTAAATTTTAGTTAAATGTAGTCAAAATTAATCATATAAGAAACTGGCCGAGTTACTAACTAGAAATAAAGTGTCAGATAGTACTGTTGCAGGAGTTAGTAGTCAGAGGTCAGTGATGTTTTTTTCTAGTTTGCATTCTGATGGTACCCAAAAAAGTCATCAAGATAAGGACTGAGTTATCATTTTTCTTTTTTTTCTGATGTGTATTATACTAGGCACAATGAAAACACACAATAAGAGCCATCCCTGCCCAAAAGACCTTACAGTCAAAAACATTTAGTGGGATAATAAAACGGTAAAGTAATATCTCAGTGATTTCATTTCCTCCACTTTTAACAATTAATTTATTGTCATTTTTGTTACAGTAACAGGGAATGAGGAAGTTAAAAAATGGCTGAGGGAGATGAAGAACCAGCAAAAAATTAATTAGAAAGGAAAGAAGACACCAGAGTGGAGGTGTGGCAGGAGGGCTGAAAGTCAAAAGCAGAATAGGAGAGAAAGGATGGAACTTGGCTGGCAGACAGGGAGCCAGATGAAGCCAGGTAAGTTTTTTAGAGTGGCTGTGGGAAAGAGGCTTCCCTATGAAATTTAAAAAGGGCAAGGGCTTTCTGAAGACTCAAAGGCTTCTTCCTTCTGAGCTATTTTGTCCTAGTGGTGGACACCACTAAATTTTTAACACCAATTAGCAATGGCAGAAGCTTCAGATTAGTTCTGGTGATGATGTTTTGGTTCTCCTGGTTACAAACTACTGTGACCCTTCTAGCATATACACTTACCCCCAAATTGCCTGCTTCCATTACTTTTAATGATTGCAGAGATACTCTATTGTTGGGGTGATTTTATTTTGTCATGTGGATTTGGTCAAAAATGCTGTGGGGAGAATGGAGGATGCTGGTGGGAAGGGAGGTGTGCAGTTAATATATTGATGTGAGGCCTGTAAGATCAGAGATAAAGAACAACCATTACCTTTTCATACCTTTGCATTACTAGCCATTACTGAATGACATGGTGCAGAAAGGCTGTTAGAGAAGGCTAATGCCTATACAGCTGGTGTAATGAAGAAATGGAAGGTTTAGGCACAGGAAACCACAGCTCCAACAGAAGGAGCTGAAAAGATATAGATAAGATTAGTGACATATGTAAAGGCACAGATAATGTGTGACAGTCTGCCCAGCTGAATAGGCTGAAGCCAGCAGTAATAGGAAGTCCATGTTCTCCCTAATCCTCCCAGATAAGCTGTTCCATCCAGAATTATCAGCCAACAATCTTCAGGGTATCAGGCTGAAAATGAAGTTTCAGACTGCTTTGATTCCTCATCCATAAATGAGAAAGTGCCTGAAGGATCTTTATTTATTCTCGCTCCCTCCGAAACACTCTTCAAAAAGTGCCAATATACTGGCAACAGATGCATAAAGCCTCGCTTACTTTGATTGACAGAACATGATATAAAGCAACTCTCACTTGACATTTCAGTTTCATAAGGTTTCAAGCAAGTGTATGTGTGTGTGTAACTTTAAAACTTCACAAGGAAAGGAAAGGGGATATATGCAAACTTCAAACAAATGTTTTCTGAATAGAGTACAACACTTCCCTTGTTTCAAGATCTTGTATGACAAGTAATTTCAGTGTATTGTTTCAGTCCTGTGTTTATTAAATGCCTGCAATATTTGCACTGTTGGTTTTTGTAAACTTTCAAAATAATTTATATATATGTCCCCAGGAAATAGGTCTAAATTGAAAAGAAAAAGGAGTTTAGAAAAAACTTTCAAAATATGAATCAGCATGAAAAGGAATATGGATTCATATCTTTTTTCAAACAAATTAGAATTATCAAAAAGGTAAAGGAAGAATTTTTGTTGGGTTTTGTGTTTCTGTTCTATACAGGGATGAAGAGAGAATACTGGAATCCACTGGTAGCATGCCTGTTTTCGTGATGTAGCTACTGTAGTCTGACTCCCCTGAGGAAGTAATCTGGGCAATGGGTATGAGAAATATTTGCACTGTGTCCTCATTAGCTTTTATGCTTTAATACATTTTTCTATTTTTACACATGGTTTGCCTGGAGCTTCCAGTGACAATATATTCTAAATACGTGAACACTCCGGAACACTGACAAAGCTTGGGGATTAAACAATTTGTACCTGGAGAGAAAGGAAGCTACTTGAAAGAATCTATAACCCTCAACCCTTTATGATAGGATGCATCTGCTCTTCCTAATGAGGAATGCTTTTCACCTCTGAAAGAAAGAAAAAAACAAAAACCCTCTGTGTGTAAGTTTTGTTTAGGAAAAGAACAGAAGCATGATCAAAGGGAACTGGCAGGTTTCTTACTTTTTATTTACAATGGGCAACCAAGATAATTAAATAAAATACGACTAGCGGAAGAACATTGGAAAAGGGAAATTGTTCCTGAATATTAACAGGAAACTTCAAAGAAAGGGTGAAGAAATGTAGATGAAGCACTCCAACTTTTCTTTCCGCTTGTTCCATTTCCTGTACAATAAGCTGTAAATTACCTGCCTTCCAAATCTTAAAAAGTGCTGTTTGCACCTGTTAATCAACTGTCAAAAGAGCTACTAATTTTTTGCAAAGCTAATACTAACTAATATTTCAGAATACTAATCATAAGATAAAATAATAAACAACTAGTCTTTTCAGAAATAATCATGATTTTCAGATATTGCAAGACTTTTTAATGCACTAGCTTTTCCAATGCTACTAGCACAATTTTTTTTTCCTCTTACTCTTGCTTGATCCTATTTAATGCAACAAAGATATGTGATTGCAATGTCCTGTGCTGTATATTCCTATAGAGAAAAGAGTAAAATTGAAGGAGATTTCTTTCTAACGCTAATTACAAAACAGTTACGTTTTCAGGAAGTATATGTGAGTTTTGAGAACACTTAATACATTCCTGATTGGTTCTCCATAGTGTTTTGCATTTTCCATTTTAATTTGTTCTATTGGTATGACTGTAAAGAATGTCTCTTTACCATGTCTGTTGGTTAACCTGTGCTGAAGAGTGGTAGCAGGTTATTACTAAATCTCTTACAGGAATACACTCTAAAATCAAGGCCCCTGTGACTGAATGCAGGGACAGAATGAACAGAAATCTCCAACCCAAGGAATCCTGCAGGAAAATCTGGGCATTGGGGAATGAATTTCATCTAAAGCAGAATTAGAAAGGGAAAGCAGTAAAAGTTAGAAGAAATGTAGGTTTAGAAATGGATGCTTCATCTTCAAATGCAGACAAAATATGTTTTTCTTGTCTTTTTTTCGTTCTTGCCCTTCACTACTGGACCATTCACATCTTTTCTGAATTCCTAAAACTGACAACATAGAAAATAGGATACCTATGCCCAGCTTTTCATAACAATATTTTGTAGAAAACCAGAAATGTAGTCTCGTTTCTGCACTCTTAACTATAAGGGACTAGAAAAACTGTCCTGCTATTAGACTTCTGTTTGCTGAAAGTTAGTGAGAAGAAAAATAAACTAATATTTACAGTGTTGAGTGTCCAGTTGCAGAACAGCGATGGGGAGTAATGTCCATGTTCATGCTTGGAGTCATGAGACTTAAATGCAAGTCCCACCAAGGTCAGTAGGGATTGTCCTTGCTTAAATTACCTTGGAACTGAATCTTTTCAATGTATCTTTAGCCATGCCATTTCATCAATTTGATTAGTGGACTTAACAAATGATGGCCTTTTTAATTCACAGGTGGCAGCCCTTGTGAGTGGGCTAAGGAGAAGTCAGTAGGCATTGCTTAAGAATTTCCCTCAGCTGCAGATGATTCTATGTACATTGCAGCTAGATGTTTGTCTGTTGATACGGAAAAATGCCTTCAAGTACCGTATTTATTTTTAAGTGACTAGTATTCCTCAGCCATGTTTTAGGATGGATTTCAACTGGCCAAGAGAAAAAACAGAGTTGGAAGATGGCTCTTCGTGTGCTAGCAAGTCTCTGCTTTGCCCATATATCACACGTGAGAGACGGCAAAACAAAAAAAAGAGATTAAAGGAAAAGGATAGGTCCTGTTGATTTTAAACAGCCATTTGAAGACATTATTTTGAGGACAAACAGGACATGGAGAGGATTAAGAGATCTGTTGGGTTTCTCCAAGCCTTATGGCAAGGCTGTTTCCTGTTGCGGCGCGTGCGGTGTGTCCTCTCCAGACTTCCCCCGGCTTAGCCCTTCTCCCAGGGAGTCGGAGGCACCCAGCCCGCAGCAAGATCTTTGGCAGCAGGGACCCTGGATGGTCAGGCTCGGTTGCTGGTATGGCGAAGGAGGAGATGAAAGAGGCAGGAGCGGCTCTTCGGTGGAGACGTGAAGGTTTATTCCATGGGAGCAGAGGTTCCAGGGTGACAGGGAGGCAGGGAAGGGAGAGCCTCTGTGGTAGGGAGACGAAGAGCCCAGAGCAGGGCTTGGCAACATAATATATACAGGAGCATGGGGGGGGAGACACACACAACACAACCAACGGGGATAGCTCAAAGGGGTGGTACAAAGGAGCATCAACCAATGACTACAAACTGAGGGCGGAGAGAAGGATAACGGTCAGATGACTCAAGGCGGGAAAGTTTCCCGGGCGCGGGAAGGCTTGGCGTGGAATGGTGGATTGTGGGAAGGAGAAGGGTGAGGGACCGCCATCTTAAGGGAAGTGAATGGCGCACCACCACAGTTTCCTCCACCTATGTGGGTAGGTTAGACAATGAGGTATAAGCTGGTAAACCTCCATTTGTTTGTACTGCCCAAATTTAATTAATGTAACTGATGTCCCCAATGTCTTCTGCACAATGCAGAATACTTTCTGGAAGTGCTGACATGCTGGCACAACCTGTATTCCAAAAAGAAAAAGAAAAAGCAGAAAAAGAATAAAAACCCAAACAAGCAAAGAGGAGCTCTAGCAAAGAACTAAAGAGTTAAATAATTTGAAATGCCACACAAAGTGCTCCCACAGTTTTAAAATGCTAATCAGTTATGAAAGTGTAAGTCATCCCCTGCTGATAAAGAAAATGAACACAAGAACAAAGGAAAAATTGGAGTTTCTGAATTAAGAATCTGTGTAGTTTTCCATCAACACTTGGTAGGCAATCCAAAGACTCAAGCCTGTCATCTAGCAGACTGGTATAAAACTCTGCATTTTGCATTATATATGCATCCAGAACCACGATGCCTACTTGTGTTTCTGTGGTAGCCATTTTTAATATGCAGGTACTGGGGATGACAAAGGAGAGCATTGAGACATTTAGAGGTATCTCTGAAAGTGCCTGAACTCACTGATTGCTTTCATTGCCAATTACTATGATTCTAACATAGGTAGTCCTAGGGGAACTATCACCTGCTCTACATCCTTTGCCCTGGCTGATTTAACTCAAGTGGAATAAGAGACAAAGAAAACGGGAAGTTGTTACTGCTCTGTGGGTATTTGCAGAGAGGGGTCCTGGATTCCCATTATGCCACAGATGCTTCGATGCAAAACGAAGGGGAGATCTCTAAATTACATGAGCTTTACCTTGCAATACAGGTGCAAAGAGATTTCGTCATTATTTTGTTTTGGGTTTCCTTTTTTATTCTGTCTGCCTGACTTTGTCTTTATATTTTTAGTTTTTAAAGTTTGATTTGATAAGGTACAGCATAAGGACTGAGGATGATTAATTCTGAAGGAACCAAGACGATGAGAACACCAGTTAGGGGGAAAGTCCTCACCATAAGAAGTGCATGACATAGCTTTTTTCTGTAGATTATCTATTACAACAAAGGTGGGAGAGAGATAAAAAAACCAGCAAACATACGGCATATGTTTCTTCTTTTGCTGCAGTCAAAAAGATGCCTTAAACTTCTTGCACAAAGACAAAAATACACAAAATGGACTTTTCTCATTTTAAACTGGCATTTGCTTTCTGCTTGTTTATTTTAAATATGTTTCATTTTATAAATTCAAAACTTGTAAGCTCAGAGTGGGATGCCTCTCATGGCCCCAAGCAAAAATCTCTGATTTTAACATCCTATTATGCATGGATGAAAAGCTAAGCTAATAACTAATTTTCACCCTCACAACACAGCCATCTCTGACAAGATTAAAAGTGATTGTTTCTAAGGGATGTTTACTAACATTAGCTCAAAGTGGACAAGCGGGCAAGTCAGGAGGCAAAGTGCAATCCTGTATTAGAACATTAGAACCAGGGAATTTTGGCACTGCACATAAGAAAATACACAACACTCAAAAGAGAGGAAAAGACATGGGCAAAGACCTCATCATATTAATGAAATAAAAACAACAGTGGAAAAGACTGAAGGAAATGAGTAAACGATTTATAAATGAGCATTTAGTTTCATGTTGTCTGTGATTATTGCACAATTTTTCTTCATCTTTATGCCCAAACTGGATATGTTGTGTATCACCACAGCATATATGAGAGTGTGTGTAAAAACTATATAACAGAGAATAAGTGGTATCTCTCTTCTTTTGCATTCATATGAGCTCACATACAGAAATTTACCTACTTACAGTGAAATAATGTAAATATTTTTCATCTTGCTAAATAGAACCACTTAAGAAGCTCTCAATAGAAACAGAAATGCTACATCTGGTCATGTAAACTTCCTTTGTTTAACTTCTTGACAACTGCTATGGGTGCACTGCCTTTTAGCTTAGAGAAAATATGTATCTGTTTGTGGTCACTAAAGACACTATGGTACTTTCTATGGAGATGCTTGTGAACGTCAGTGTCAAAGTTAAATTGTAGCTTGGGTATCCAGGTCTACCTAAACTTCCCCACGTGGTTTGTCTGAGGCTGTTCTCTGTTTCCTTTTCTCTCCAGGATGGCCATGCAGTGTAGCTCTGAATGGCCTAATAATTATCTCATTTTGCCTTGTGCTATATATGCGGCTGCATCTCAGTGGAGAAATTAAAGATTAATTATACTCATCCATGTTTTTTTAGTTTTGTTTGGTTTTGTTGTTTTGTTTTATTGGTTTGGGTTTGGGTGTTGGGTTTTTTTGTTGGTTTGTCTTTTGGGGGTTTTTCCTGAAGTGCTGTGCACCTTTAGAAGTCCACTGAGATTACAGGGCTGTAAAAATTCTCTTACTCTTTATCATTACTAGCAACACAAAGATGCTGTCTAAATAGAAAACAAGGCTAAAAATTCTGAATAAGAGAAAAGACATCAAGAAATTCCCCTGATAATTACTGATGACTACAGGTGAAATTTAACTGTAAGACTGACACATAAATTGATATGGGCATTACCAGACACTGTGCAACTTGTCTCTTAGCGGCAGAATAGATAACAAGATCAATTGCTCATTTCAGCTGAAGAGACAAGAGTGGCCTAGACACAAAAGGAAAAAAAAGCAAAAAAAAAAAGTAGTAGTGGATATTGCCTGACTAGTACTGAGTTTAGTACTGAACATACTTTGCACTGAACTCCAGAAAGCCATGGCAACCCTTTTTGTTATTCAAGTAAGTTTATTCATAGCAGAACTGTGCACTTCTTTCAATATTGCTGTCACACCTGGAGTGTGACATTTTTTGCCTCTTTTTGAGTGGTACAACCATCTGGAAAACTAATCTAGCTGACTTGCTAAAGATTACCCATTTGTTAAAGCACCTTCCCAGAACATGGCCCAGGATACCTGACCTTCAGTTCTGAGTGATCCCACAGAATCCCAGGTAGTCAGCAATGACAGAACCGTTTTAGATGGCTCTAGCTTATGTCAAACGCAATCTGGCCTCTGCCAGTCCCAAAATCACAGGACTGTAAACACAGATTCAGGCCATGCTTTTCCCACCTTTCTGTGTAGTTCAGGCTGACAAAGGGCTTATCCAGCAACTGTATACCTACTGATTAACTTGTAAAAGTCTCTTCTTAAACAATTTAGAAATCAGACCTAAAAATAAAAAAGGGTTTTTTTTAGGATATTGTAGCTGAGAACTGAAATCTGAAAGCTTGGACAGCAACTTTAAAATGTACCCTTTTCCTTTTGTTTATTTTTCCTGTTACTCAAGGAAGAATAATTTCTCAGGGAACAAAACACACTTATTTATAACACAGTATGTAATAAGTTCAATCTTCCCTCTACCAATAGCAACAACAAAACTTTACTCAGTATACTGAACAGGAATACATTAAAAACGTGACATGGGCCCTTCAGAGGTTTTCAATTATTAGTTTTCTTGCATTGCACAAAAGTAAAAGCTGTCATTGTATAGTGGCTTTTTAAAATTCAGAGTATGAAATAGATGAGTTTTCTCCATATACAGACGTTAAGCCCTACCATTGCAAGATGTAAACTCTCCCTCTTTCTATTCTCCTTGCTTCTTTAAAGATTCCTGAATACTACAGTTTGCATAGATGGAAAATATAACAATGAAAAGCATCAGAGTCTATGGAGCAGGATATGGATCTTCGGGATGCTCTATTTCTTTTCCAGGCTATGTCATTAGCTCCCCATGTTGCCACAAACAGGTCATTCCATTTGGCTACTTCTGGCTCCCTGGTATGCAAAGAGCAACAAGACCACTCATCCATATTTTAAAATCTTCTGAGGAAATAAAATTGGATTTACTTTTTAAAAAATTAGACTGATTCTGAAATTCAAAACTGAAATATGTAAAAGTACTTCTATTGAAATATAATTCATTATAATAAATATTACTCCTAGTAAGAATATAAATGCAGATAATTATGTATAATTTATTTAGATTGGCACTTCTCATTAAATGTATAAAATATGTCTACTTAATAACTTTATTTAAAGTTGACAGTAAAGCCAAATGAACTTGTCATCTGAATTTGGTCCTGTTGTTGGAGGCTACCATGTCTTTGAAAGTCTGCTAGTGTGGTGATGGATTCTTAAAAGTGTCTGTTAATATAATATGTTTGTGAACTTCATCCAGTACATAATTATTTATTAAGTTCTTTAGACTAGGGAGAGCAATATAAAAAGTATAAAACCTATAGTCTTTAGAAGAGTCATAGACCAGAGTCTTGTTGTACACAGAGTTCAGAGATGCCTGCTACGTCTTTCAGCTTCAGGTAAAGACATCCTTAATCACAGTGACTGGGAACAGTCTATGTCTTCACACTTCTATAGGAGTTAGTACCTTCAGCATAAGAGTGTGAAAAAACCCAGTTTAAGATATGGTGTTTGCCACATAAACCCTTCCAAGGCTGCAGGAATATCACAGTGTCTGAATTTGTCTTGCACTTTTGTATTCAGCCACTCCTGGGAATATGGTGTAGGACATATACTTTGTTTAAAACTCATGCAATGTATTTTTGGCTCACAATTCAATTAATGCAGCAAGCAGTTTATTGTCAAAGAAGTTAAAAAATTGTATGACAATGGTAGACTCTTAAAAGAATTAGTTCTTTCCAAAGCTGCCGTAACAGCAAATAGCAAAAACTTGAACATTTCAATATATTTTCTAAAATATTAGCAAATGTGCTTTAGAAAAACTCTGTAGAGATTGGTATAAAAACAGAAGTACTATGCTGATATGCTTTCAGCCATATGTTATGTTGTTTTATTTTTCAGCACATGTCATCAACAGTTTTCTTTTGATATGATCAAAGAACCATACACATTCACTCAAATAAGGTATAAAGAAATCTGTGCTTCTGTTTTTCTTTAGTTTTCAATCCTTCATTTTGTCTGTTCTCTAAACAAGAAACCATGAGTGTTCTCATGGCTAAGATGTGCATCAATTAAAAGTGAAGTATTTGCTAGAGGAACACTAAAAACGTCAGGACCTTTCAGATATGCATATCAATGATAGGAACCTGATTACACTCCAGCGAGATACTCCCAGTTGTCACTGAGGGAAAAATACATATACAGATAACTGGATTAAATGGAAGAAACTATTTTGGGTTAGTGAACTGAGCTTGAAATGGCATTCCTGTATATACTCTGAGCTTTTATTACTAGCTAGAGGAAAACATTATTATATAGACTTGTGTTTTTCTGGCCGGGCTCCACAATAGTGCATCAAGATGAAAGGAACTTTCACTTTTTAAAGGACTTACAGTAATGGTGCAAAATCTCCTCGTACTCACAAGTGCCAAAACTAGAGTTTGATGCAATAACATAAAGCCACCAAACATTCTACCAACGTTTTCCTGATCCATGAAATCTCATAAGACAGTTTGTACTAAGATGGAAAATCTTTTAAGGATGCATGACTTAGACCAAAAAGTTATCTACTAGTGTTAAAATAATGAGGATTTCTTGGAGCCTTTGTTTAAATGCATCATTCCGATTTTTTTCGGATGCCCTGTGACCTTCTTCCTTCAGAGAAGGAAGGTTGTGTGGAAACTTCTTTTCTGCAACTGGAGAATCAAAGGTTGCTCTACAAAAAAAACCTGTAGACACTCTGGCAGATCCACAGCTCTGAATGTGTTCCCTGGCCTCCAGCATGTGGAGGAGGTTAAAGGAAGGGAGCACGAGCCTTGAGATCTTGCTTTCATGCCAACCCCTGCTGGTAATTGTACTCGGCACAGTTCAGCACTCTTGCAAAGCATTACCAGAGCTGAATTTGTACTATGTGCCCTTATATTTCTAGTTGTAGCTGCCAAGGTGACTGCTTCTGTGCCTACAGTGGAGATGTTTTGGCCATGTTGATGCTTACAACAGCCAACATGACAAAACTATCTAAAAAGAAAATTGTGTCAAATGCCTAAACTGTCCTAAATATTGCTTCTCTTAGTAATTTACAGCTATTTTACTTTAGAAAGTTTCAGATTTGTGTGGAATGCACATGTCAGCTTCGCTAGATCTGCCACTACAGAGGTGCTGCTTAGTGTATCTGGGGCAACTATGAGCAGACAGAAATTGTGTGTGTGTGTGTGTATACCATGGCCACAGCAAGCTGGGAGCAGAGGCACTGCCTGCTTCAGCTGTGCAAGTGCTCAGCTGATTGATCATGGACTTAGAGAGCAATAGGGGAGCAAGATACAAGGTTTGCCTATCTAAAAACGTAATGCACAAATGCATCATCACAGGGCATGAAACCTTTTAGTAGGATCTAGGGACCAACACTATTTTGTAGATTTGGTGCTAGGACAGACTTTTTAAAAGTGAGGCTGAGAGTTTCATGATAAACAAGACTTGGAGCTGAGAATATAATAAAAATACCAAGTACTGCAAGGTTGGTGCTAAAATTATAAGCACCAACGGTGTCATGCTGAAATCCTCCCTTCACCAATGTCAGCAAGAGTTTTACAGAGGACCTGACAGGGTGAAGGACTTCATGCTATGTTTTTACAGGTGATATAAAACTATGTTAGTCTTGACCGTATCTGCTCATTTCAGCTTGCCTACTAGAGCCTTGGAAACTTCTCAGTGATAGTATTTCTAAACTAGAAGAACTGTTTAAATACAAGTTTCTTAAATACTGAAGACCAAGCAGACCTACATGTCTTTACACATATATGTCCAGCCACAGAAACTGTCATTCTCTTTAAAAAAAAAAAAAAAAAAAGAGAAAAAGAAAAAATCAGAATTAGAGAAAATGTACAGTACAGACAAACAAGAAATGGGATCTAATACATAGCTTCTGCAAAGAACAGAGAAGTAAACCTAAGGATCTTGGCAATGTTCCAGTTCTAATAATTTGATTTTAGCTCTCTGAATTTCTTCTGTAATTTCATATAGATATAGAATTTTTCAATCCCTGTCCTAAGATGTTGTGTAGATTTGCCGTTCATTAATGAACAATGCCATTTTCCACTTAGGCAAAGCTTAAGTCATACATAAACTATCTGGATTTTATCAAATTAACTATTAAGAAAATGCCCTAATTGCAGCTTAGTCATATGTAACTTCTCAGGTAGTTTCACTGATGAAAAGGATCATGGTTCTCTAAAGTTCTATTTCTTCTCTTCAGCTTAAATATCTAAGATTTTAATATTACAATATACAGCAGTGGTATCTTTTGAATCAAACAAGAGGTATGTTATTCAGATGACCACAAAAAGAATTGTGTTAATGTGGGCAAAAATTTTATATCACTAACATTCCACAACATGTGGATCTACCAAAACAAAATGAGTACAGTTTTCCTGAATTTTACTCTGTCACTGGGTACATTTTTTCTGATGTTCAGCCTTTACTGAGTACATTATGGACTTCTCTAGGGAGCAGAAAATGTGTTTTTTAAGTAAACATGAAATGCTTTGATAAATGAAAACATTCAAATGAGATTGCTATTGGGGAAAAAAAATCTATTCTGTTAAAACTGTTGTTCTATTGTTTAGGATAATAACAAACCCCTTTATCCCAAAAGGCTGAAATAAATTTTGATTCATTGTGGCCATACTGCACATTTCTAAAAAACTAAACTGTCATATTGAATGTAAATAATGTATTCCCATAAGCTAATCAGAAAAAATGAGAAATTGTCTACAGCGTCCTGAGTGATCAATATTTTAATGTGTTAATAAAAAGAACCCTCAACTTTTCAGTAAAAATATTCCTGTATCGCAGATGTTCACCCTTTACCCATTCAAAATGAAACAAAGCAACCTCTATTACAAATGAACCAGCCATCTTTTGAATATTGACCTGTGACTGTAAATTTCAGACCACTGCTTGAAATGGTGTTAGGTAAAACTCCAGAGGATTGTTTTTACCCAAAAAAACATACTTCTTACCTTATATTGTTTTAAATTACACCTTGAAATCATATGGCTATGCAGAGATTTGTTTTTATGGAGATAAACACCTAAATATCTACTTTAAAGTGAAAGCCTTATTTTTCAGCTTTAAAACCCAGACTATAAGCCCAGTACTACAAGGCAATATGCACTATTCAGTAGTGCCAATCATCTCCAACAGGCTCCTTGCAATTAATTTGAGACTGCTCCATAAGTGGAAGATGCAGCATATATTTTTACATGCATTTCTTGTGTACTGTACTACAAATGATAAAGCTGATGTTAAAAGTAGTGTTGAGCAGGAGAGGGAACTTAAAACATGTAACATGTAGTAGCCTCATTGCAGTTGCCTGAGACATGGAGGTTTATAGCACTATAGATTTTAGCCTTGAGAAAAATAGAATGAATAAATATGAGCTACAAGAATATGAGTGATACACAGTAGAATTTGAAAAGTTTAGATAACTAAACAGAAATTAGTCAGTTTCTAGATAAATGATGGTACCTCTGAATATTGAGAGATCTCTTGCCCCAAAATGACTTTCACAGAAATCTAAGTCCGCCACTTTCAGCTGGATCGTAAGTTCTTAAATCAGGAGATTTGACCACAGCAAGTTTAAAAAGATACCTAAATCATAAATCTAACAATCTGCTAAAAGTCCAGCAAAGCATTTAGGCATGAATTTAATTTTAATTTAGTGATTAACTCCACTGAATTAATAGCACAACTAATGGACTCAAAGTTAAGCAAATGCTTAAAACATTTTATGGACTCAGTTTCAACTATCAGATCAGTTTCCCAGTGCTGCTTTTCAAACACTCTCAGATTTGTGGTTATTGTGAGATTAGAACAAGTGTTGATGTCCAAGAAATCGCTGAAGCTCTCTTAAGGCCAAGGGGCACACAAATTGCATGCCTTTGCACGGGTTCCTGAATTTACATATGCTAACCTTGGAGCCTCTTTCTGAAATATAATAAATAATTTTCGGATTCCACAGCCCTGTACCAATGCCAGTTACTGCAGGTATTTTCATACTTCCTTAATGAAACTGAAAATAAATTGTCCAAAGCCAGACAGTGAGTGACTAAGCTGGTATCAAGCTTTCACTACCCATTTATTTGATCCTCACTTTGCTCTGCTATCTGAGTCAATGATTTAAACATTCTTGTTTGACAAATCAGACTTCGGGCTGAGGTTATTGCATTTAAGCTAATCAACCGTAGGTGGAGCAGCTCTAAAATTCTTTCTTACTCTTTTCGGGCCTTTAGTTTCCAGGACAGGAAGTAGGTGAGGAACATTTTCACTTGGAAACAGTATCAATTTAAAGGATTCCCTAAGTGAAAGAATGTGCCACAGACAGTGTGTGAGTACAAACTTCTCCCTCGAGGGTCTGGAAACAATGCACATCTTATTGGAGGGGGCTGTGGATGGTCTGTCTTTGTCCAAGTGTGCTTCTAGATACTATCTGTTACTAGAACTGTGCCTCCATCATCAGCTCTTCCTGCTTAAAATGCTGCTACTCCTGCATTGTCATGAGAATCTGCATTCTTCTCATGACACAAGTTGTGAGCTCTAACACTTTATTATATGAAATAGCATTCTAAATATCAGAATCCAAAGCACTTCTGTATGAATCAATTAGCACTCCAGTACTTGACCTCTTAACTATACTGCAGTCTGTAATTTGACAGTTATCATTAGTAGACCCTATAAAACTAGTACAATAGATGTGTGCACACTGCTCTCTAATTCAGAGTAATAATCTTTCGACAATTGTGTTCACTGTTGTTCTTTTAACTGTAGGGAAAAAAAGAAATATATCAATGCAGTTGAATGAATCCAGTATTTACCTCTCCTTTGCCATCTTATATTACAGAGCATTTTTCATAATATATCTGTCTGGTAAAGCCAATTGTAAAAGGCTGGTGTAGAAAAAAAATGCAGAACATTTAAACAAAAATATCCATGGAATTTGGTTGGTATACAACTTTTATAAACTGTTTTCTCCTCGGTTACTGTATTAGGAGTCTCAAAGCTTCCTCCAGTTAAGGTAATTTATTGTTTATATTAGCACATATGCCTTAACAACATAAAGAGCATTTCCCACAGATCAGTTAATAAGATGCAGATTAGAGAAAGGGCCAAAGAATCTGTTTGTTACAGTCTACTTAGTGAAGCTATGACTACAATACTTCACTGCTGAAGTCAGTGAAAAGACACCAGCACAACACAATCCAAGGAAAATGCAAGCCAGATACAGCACAAAAGATTCTTTGTTTAAGAGCAGCAGAAATTTCCAGCAACTGTCTCAAAATGCACGACATAAGAGAATGCAATTAAATAACAAAACAAATCCAATCTAAAAGACAATCATTATAAACCAGGACAGGGACACTTTGTTTTAAGTGCACACAATGAATTTTAAAGACCTTTCTTTAGAAGGGGAGTGGGATGATGACCAAGGAGCTAGGGAAGGGCTAAGGCTTACTATCTAGGGCCTATGCTGTCTACTCTCTGTGTTATCTTTGCAGATGGAGATCTGCATAGTTAACATCAAGAAGGGATGAATTGACTGAAGGAGGAAGTCCTGTGGAGACAGGAGGATGGTCCTGTTTTGGCTTTGAAGAATGACACAGAATGGCAGAGTCCTATGACTGGAACTTTGAAGGACACCATAACAAAGAAAAATTAACTTTTGCCTGACTAACAGTTATTTAAATTGTAAAATCCACACTCTGCATACGTTAACAAGCTTAATTAATTACATGCTATGACATATATGACTATTTTACACAACTCACTACCTGTGTCTGCTACATCTAGCATAGGAGGAAGGGAATAAGATTGGACTGTGTATAAGAAGGGTAGAAATTTCACTTAGGAGGAAAACCCCAAAAGACTTGAGACAGTTGACTGGCTACTCTCCTCCCTTTTCTTCTGAGTGGGGATGCCTTATTGGTAAATTTCTAATTATTATTACCCAGGTTAACACAATGTTGCTGTTATTGTAAGAGTTCTATCCCAGCTAATGCATTTGTCAACAGTAATTCCAAATCTGTATTTCCGTTGCTTCAATAAACTGCACTATTTGTGAACTTTTGTACCCAAGGTTCTTGAATAATGTGACCAGACCTATAATGCCAGATTGGTTCATCGCCCTATTAATGAATCTGTGATTGCAGAAGTTTTTATTGAAAATGACCTGACCTATAGCATTGAGTTTGTAAACCACATTATTTGTGAATCTGTGATCATGGAACTTCCTATTGAACGTGACCAGACCTAAAGTGCCAAATTAATTCTAATCAGAAGTTAAGCCCAGTTTGCACCCAACCCTTCTGAACTCTGAGGACCAGCTGGAAAGCAAAAGTGTTTATTTTCTGCCAAATTTCTTAATTTTAATGCAACAAGGGGCAATAAAGTATTACGGAGGAGTGACACATTTGATGGATGAGTGGGTTCTGAAAAAATCTATTATCAATTACTTTTTCATGTTTGGCTCTAGTCCAGTAATTTTTATTTGAACAGTCCACATGTTAGTATGGTTTTGATTGCAAGAAGTGACTGTTCTTAAAGGGGGTACTATTAATTTGCTATCTTTAACTTTATCCCTCCTTTCTGATAGGGACTCTGTTACGTCAGTTGCTGTTTTAAAGAGAAAAAAGGTCATAAAAAAAGTTTGTTTAGTAAATTACCCCCTGCTTTGTTTTCAGCCAGCTCACATCAAGATCAACCCAATATATATTACAAGTTATTCTGAAAATAAGCAATTTAATTGCCATTCAAATTTAGCCCAAATCAGTTTGACCCTGTGGGTTGCATCTTTTCTCTCTTTTATATCAGTGTTAATCCAAAGCAGTGTGTTATAACCTGATGGAGTCTCTTGAGCTACAAGCAAGTAGGGAGTAAATCTCCACTCATTGTTTCCTTAAGTAAACTTTAGAGAAATGAAATTGCCCTACTGAAAGGATTTGTTATCAGGAACAAAATGTCATTGTTTACTTTTCAGACAGATGTGGGTTAAAGGGCTGGCTGATACCTGGAGTACCTGGAGTGATGATCACTGCATACATACCCAGTTATGCAAATAGAGGGAGTCCTTCAAATAACAACCATTTCCTTATTACTTTCTTTAGTTATGGTTTGTGAATGTCCATTTGTCAGTACCCAGTGAAGAGAACTGCATTGTTTATGTTCAGTTTTCATGGAGCCCAGACTGTGACCCCAACTATAAAGCATACCTAGAAGACAGAACAGAGTCTCCCACTTTCCGAATCTGCTCTTCTCTACTCCAGGAGAGTGACAGCAGCTCTCCATCCCACACAAGATACTCTGGAGTACTACTGGACTTCTCTTTTGTATTGGGGGCTGGAAAGAAAAATGTGCCAAGGTCAGGAAAGACAAGGCTGTAACATAGCAGAGCATGAGCTCTCAACTCTCCAAACCTGTGCGAACAGGAATAACAGAAAGGTAACCTCATATGTGGCTTTGACATAATCTGATGTCTTGGTAATATTTCTCTGTATCACTGCAAAATATGCATATAACCCATAAAAGCCCAATGGTGACCATTTTCTGAAGAAATTACTCCATGGATATGTCCACGTCCAGGTCATGAATATGACCCTGTTCATACGAGGTTACTCTAGATTAATCCATTAAATACAGACATAGAAACAGAATGCATTCAATGATTCTCAAAATCCACATACTGTTCAAAAGTTTCAATGCTGAAGTACACTAAAAATTCAAAACTGCCTGCACTGTAAGACAGAGAACTCACGTTACAACTAATAAACTTACTTGAAGCACATCATCTCCACTATTTCCATTCTGAATAATAACTGGAGAGGAATTCTTCTTTACATTCTTTAGGAAGCAAAAGTGTGTTTAGAAAATAATCCTGGTTGTTCATCAGATGAAAACACACTGCCATAGAATTAGAGTTTTCCACGGGTTTAGAAGAAAAAGAAATATATATACAGTAGCTATTGCTGAATTCAGTCTCTGCTAAACACATTTATCTTTATCATATAGTAAATTCCATAGCTACTGTAAGAGGTGTGTACATCTTACTTCTGAATGATGCTCCTAAGGAAGGTCTGAAGGAAATAAAGCTGCTTCAAAATACATAGATCTAAATTCCTGATTCCTGTGCTGGCAGAGTCTGCAGTATTATGACAATATGCAATTCAATTTCAATATATAATTAAAAATTAAAGGAGAAACGGTGTCTTCACCTTTTCAGAGCAACTAGGAAATTCACAGTATAGGATGAGAAAAGAAGTACAAAATCGTATTTATGCTCTGAAAATAAGTTAAAAATATTTTTTTAAGTTTTGTATTAGATAATATTTTTGTGCTGCTCAGTTTACTCAGTTTTGCCAAAGTTAATGTTAATAGAGCCACTATAAACAGAATTAAGCTAAAGACATACTAGATCCATTTTAAATTGTTTTTCTTTCTTTTGGCCTCTTACTCTTCAGTATGAAGTACCCTTTCCTCATCCTACTTAAAGCACTTTGAACTTGTAGAATTAAATTGGTTTGTATAGTTCTCTTGCATGTCAAAATATAAATAATTTGAAAATGTTAGGTTCCAAACAGTGGTAGTTTCTCTTTCATCAAAATTATATGACAAAAATCCCCTTTTCAACTTAGTATTTACTTTTGAAAAGCTAAAGTTTTGAAAAATGTGGAATAGTATTTATTGCACCTAAGAAAATGTGAGTTAAAGAATTGGATTTATTTACTAATTAATATGTGCCAGAGACTAAATAGTGACATTTGTTAATGGTATTGCAAGGGCTGGGAGAACTTTCTTTACCTTAGAGGCCACAGACTGCATCTTGAGTCACAAGAAGGAATGCCAAGTCCATTCACCTCATCTTCTAATATGGCTAGCAAACTCCTAACATTGCAGTAAGCACTGAAACCTGGTCAGAGAGATTGAAAGGGAAGGTAAAATGATAAGCCGTGTGTTTTACTACAGTTATCACTCCTGACAAGGAAATACTTGTTCTTATACTGGGGGTCAGTGCAAGAGAGGCTGTGTTGTGTGAGTGATTGACTTCTTCGTTGTTACAACTCTGGATTTTAGCACTTAGACCAGCCCATATATTTTCTTTTGAAACCATCTGATTAGTTTTCTGGAAGCTAAGAAAATTTTGTATCTGATGTTGCAAATCAAATGGTGGATTTTAAGTAACTGAGACTAAGGTGTTTCCTATGAATAAATGCAGTAAGAAACATTGTAATCCTATCAGGGGTACAACTTGTAATGTAGACGCAATCTGACTATAAAATGTAACTGTAAGAAAATGCTTTGTTCAGGTCCAGTTTTGTCAGTTCAAGCCTTATGGCATTCATTTCATGTTTATTGCAACTAAGAGTATTACCAAGAAATGTGGAATAAACAGCCTTGTAGCTATATGCATTTAACAAATGTTGCAGGTGGGCCTCAGGACTTAAGTTGCTTGACTAGGTAGCACTCGCACATCGAACATGATAAAGAGGCTTAAACACAACTTAATGATGGTATAGGACTTTATGAGACTTTTCTAAGAGAGTTAAAGTCTTCCTCCCAAAGAATTTGTTGTGGTTTTGCCATGGATAAAAATGTTCGCTCCTGCTAGTTCACAGATTTTTATGCAGAAAGAAGCACTGACTAGGAAAAATTGCTTTAATTTCAAATATCCGCCTAAGCCATTTTGCACCACGTAAGTTTGCAAATCCAACTTCCAGTACAGGATAACTAAACTATTATTCTTCCTGCAGAAAAGAATGACAGTGTACTTTAACACAGGTTTTCCTGCCATATCCCAAGTAGAGGTCTTGTAAGCACAACTGTGTCATTGCAAGAATTCTGCATGTAGTGAATCAAGCAGAAATAAAGTAAGATCATAAATCCAAACCACCAATGCCTATAGAAGAACTAAATAAAGTGTGACTTTGGCAATGTAAAAGGAAAAAGTAAAGACTTCAATGAAAAATAGTTCGGAACATGCAAAATTCTTGTTTTGCAAGGGAACTACATATAAATTGGCATAAAAATCATTGCATTACACATAGTGTCATAAATTCTCTTAATGTGCTTACCAGCAACAACATATCCCTAAGGTCACTAATGACTAATTGTAGGTAGGGAGTGTTTTAAAAACTTGCTGAGACAGAGTCACTTGATAGCACTTGTAAAACACCAGATCATAAACTGTGTGTCATGCTGTTACATTCTTCTACCAGTAGAACCTGACTTAATACTGTAATTAAAATATTTAAGTGGAGAGAACTTAGTTTCAATTCAACTAACAACCTCACTGAGTTTATCTTTCTGAAAGCTAAGAAGAGCACTTGTTACACAGTGAATTTAAACATGTGTACAGATATAAGGTTTACTCTGGGGCATTCTGAACTGATTATCAGTTTAACACTATTTTTGTGAGTCTGTGGGCCTCCGTGTGTGTGAGTACACAGCTGACAAAGCATGGTGACCTTGCAACTTGGTCCCAAAATAAACTGTAATAAGTTGCAGTGCTAGGTACAACTGTCTTGGTCTTCAGCTACAGTCATTCGAGACAGGGAATATGTGGGGTTACATACAAAACAGCCTCAGGATCGGACCCTTTCCTAAAGGTCCTTTAGTGCTGATAAAATCTGTACTAAAGTTATGATGTGACAGTAAAAAAAAAAAAAAAAAAAAAAAAAAAGAATCACAGGAGTCTGAAAGTGGATTAGACAATCTTAGGTGGAAAAGAGTGGTTTTTTCACTCATTCAGTAAAGTACATATATAAGCACACATTGTTCTGTTCACTTCAGACTCTAAATTTTGAATGTAAAAAAAAGCGGGCTAGTTCTGAACTATTAGGACTGAAATAACCACTTGCCTTTCTTGATAAAAGAATGGAAGAATGGATGTGATGTTTTGCAACCTCTGTCTCCTCTGAGATATTTTATAAGGGTTTTTCTACACCAGTCAAAACTCAGCACACTTACTGTTCCTACAAAACTGCCTAAATATTTCTTGCAGTCAATTCACTTATGAGAAATCTTTAGCAATATGAGTAAAACATTTAAAAGCTAGCTTCTCCACTTCCTAGATAATGGGACAGGTTATATAACCTAGCACAAAAGAGTTTTCATAAAAGAAGGAAAAAACAAGGAACTTTAAATACAAAACAGCCCATATTTAAAGATCCATCAAAGCTGTGTCAGAAGTGACAAAAGATAGGAAAACAGAATGACAATGACATTCTGATCTTAATTCACATAATTGAAAAGTGGCAAGTTATAGCACACTTTCTGTTAAACTTCTGGGTCTCATGGATCTTGCCAGAGTGCTGCAAAACTCTACAAAAATAGACAGTGATTAGCTACATAAAGAGTTAAGTACATGGATATATACATCTTGCTAAATCTTTGCAAACCAAGCTCTGCCTTACTTTTGGCTACACAAATTCACTTTAGACCAATGGGCAAGCAAGAGCAAACATTGGTGAAGCTTCAATGAACATTGCTGGAAAACTGACTGTCACAAGACCAGAGACCGCTTTGACCGAAAAGCTGTACGCTTTTGCCTTCTAAGGTGTTGAATACCTTTATGTCTGGGGCTCTGTACCTAATGCCAGACTCATGCAGGTGACAGGGAACAACGAATCCTGCTGTTATTTTCAGAATTCAATTTCCTCAGATATACTGTTTATTTTATAACTGGACTTATCCTTTTCCATTTGGTGGATTTGATGGTAATATCCACTGTGCACACCCATCAGGTTTCCAGAGATGCTTGCGACTCTGCAGAGTGAATTGTTCTGTTCAGTTCCTGCACAGCTTTCACACTCTTGGTGACAGCCACTTTAGCATTTGTAGATTTGGCAGCCATACTTCTGAATGCCAAGACTTGGTCCAGGCATATGGTGAATGTCCTCTATTTCAGAGGAGTTGGAAGTGCTCCTCTGTCTAGTGAGGAGTGCTCATGATTGATTTTTTAAAAGAATTTTTGGTGTTGGAAGATTTAGACACATGAGAAGCAGTGTCTTCATAAGTAGGCAGATGTTTTATCATGAAATCTTTAAACAACATTGAGAGGTCTAAATCCCTATGGAAATCTGATTATGACCTTGATAAATATGAAAATTACAGCAAAAACTAGACATGCAAGTAGGCTGGAGGCTGAGTATTGCAATATGTAACATGTAGATATTTTTGGTGGTATAAAAACAGAAGGTGAGAAGGATGGACATATTTTGGCCCATTTTGCACTTGCCATTTTAGGAAAAATATTTCTTCAAAAGGATTAAGAATCTGTTGTGACAAACCACCCCAGATGCTAGTGGTCGTAGCACTCACCACAGAGGAGCAGATTTTGGCTGCAAACTCCAGAAAAAGGTGGAATTTCCACTGTGTGCCTCTTGCAGCTGAGTCCTAGGCAGCAGCAGCAGATGGATGTCATTACCACCTTCATCATCACCACCACCACAACTGTTTCACTGGGTCAGTCCTTGAAGATCACTTAAGCAAGGCAAAACCTCAATGGTAAAACCTCCGTGGCATGTCCCATCAAGGCCTCAAGGTGCTCAATAGCTGTAGGCCTTAGCCAGAGATCAGTAAAGAGAATTTGCAACCACACCCGTTAAGTATATGTAATTTAGCCACCATCGTTAGGGTATTAATTGCTGAGTGCATGTTTTGGGACTATAGATGTGGTATACAGGCATCAAAAATGACACATCTATTTTGCATGCAGGTTTAAACTGCAGCTCATCAGGAATACAAACTGCTTGAAGGCAAATCTAAGCATGACAGACACAGAGAAAAGAAAAAAAAAACCATCTAGGAGCCTATCCCTCATGTATGCGTCACTGCACAGCGTTGTCTACAGCGGGGCTCTGCAGAAAAATTGTTTTGGGGTCTTTTTAGGACACAGCACTACTACGTGCAAGACCGGTTCTTTTTTTCGGGGGAGTGTGTGTGGAATCAGGTGTTCACGTTCCAGCTCCTCAGTGACAGCCCTGGAGAAAGCATGCGACACTCAGGCCTGGGAAGGCACTTTCTGACGCCTGCTCCCCAGCCTGCAAAACGCAGCAGCCGCGGCTGCTGCAGCTTTAGCTGCTCGAGAGACGAAGCCGTAGTTCCTGTCCTTTCCTCTCCATGGGTCGCTTCCAGGTGTGTTTACTGTACGTTCCAAAACGTGCAGTACTCAGAGGGCACAGCCGCCCTGTGAAGCCGGGACAAAACGCCCCATCGAACACAGACGTGGCATTACAATGGAGCATTAAACGACCGGGTCTTGAAGCGTTCCTCTTGCGACTGGAGAACACGCTGTCCCTGCCACCGCTTCTTCGAGTAAAGGCGGAGCTCCTCCAGTAAAGCCGGGGG
>VZTG01004488.1:24014-117137 GCA_013397845.1 Melanocharis versteri | reverse complement strand
GCTGCCGCCGGTGCGGAGGGTCCGAGCGGGCGACACCTCTTCAGCGGCGGTCCCGCACCGCCGGCGGACACGTCGGGGCAGCATCTCGGGGCGCTTGAGGCATCGCGCCTCCGCCCGCGGACGAGCGGGGACCTGGGGCGCTGCGCCTCGGCGGAGCCCGGGTGCGAGGGCCGCGGCGGTGCACGGCGGCGGGCGGGAGGTGGTGACCGGGTGAGAGGGGGCGATTAAAAGACCTGCTGTTCCTTGCTTGCAGGCTCCTCACCAGCCAGCGCAGCCCTTTAAATTCACCATTTCAGAATCCTGCGATCGGATTAAGGAGGAGTTTCAATTTTTGCAGGCTCAGTACCACAGGTAAAACTGCCTACTTTCCCCGAGCCCCATGCGGTCTCTCCCGTCGCCGCTTTCAGTGCCGCGCCCGGAGGGGCGGCGCGGCGGGGGTGCGGGACCCCTGGCGGAACCCGGGAGCGGGGCAGACCCACCCCGGCCAGGCGCTCCTCGCCGGCTCCTCCACATCCCGCTCCGCTCCCGACCCTGGCGGCGCGGTGCTCCCCGCCGTGGGCCCCGAGCCGAGCGGTGCGATCGGATTTTCTTGTTTTCCCCGCGTTACGTTTTTGGTTGTTCTTTCTTTCTTTATTTTTTTTTTTCTTTTTCTTTTGTTTCTTTTGGGTTTTTTTGTTTACTTTCGGGTGCGGAGTGGGGAAGGGCGGGTGTTGAAAGAAAAATATGTGTCTGGCTGGGCTCGTCCTCTGCTTTTCTTCGAAATGCCGCTCAGGACAGGCATCTTGCCTTGGCTCAGCCCCCTCGCGCCTTTCATTGACATGTCAAGTGCTGATAACCTGGAAGTGAGGCGGCGAGCTATTTCATTATCCTTAGGTGGAACAGCGCTGTGTCCTCAAAGTGACAAGTGACTTCTGGCAGGATTGTTTAGCGGGCTTCTGGAAACAAAACAAACACTGGAGTGTTAGTATTTACCACGATATTCAATAAATTACGTGCAGTATTTTATTTACAGTTCTATCCTCAGTAATAGCAAAGAGCAAAAATGCAAATCCACAAGTTTTGCTTCTTGAAGCGGTAGTATGCATTTGATTCTTCTGTGGGTTGAGTAAAAGAAAGAGGTGTTTCTAAAACTCCTAGATAAAAACTCTGAAACTCAAATTATATTTTTGTTATTCACTTCTCAAGCTTGACTGTTAAAGATATGAATCCCTGCGTGCTTCTTCTGTGAACCAGTGTCGGTATTTAGTTTTCTTGTCAGAAAAACAATTTTCTGTATATACTGCATGTATGTATGCAGTTCTTTTAGGCAGTGAGGATGTTCCGTAGTATCCCTTGAAAATGGAAAAGTGCAAACCCCCATCCTAAACTCCCAAGAAAGAGCTGGAATACACATTTATATTTGGGTGATGGAGAAGTGTTTGAAAAGGGGAACAGCCGGTGCTCAGGAGAATGTCACTTTAGTGTTATGAAGTACCTATGCTTTTTCCTTTTTGTCTCTTGAACAGTCTGAAGCTAGAATGTGAAAAACTGGCCAGTGAGAAGACAGAGATGCAGCGACATTATGTCATGGTAAGCAAGCTGCATAACAAATTCAAAATGTCTATTAGCCTGGTATAGAGACTGACATGCATTCGGATTGCTGGAGGCGAACAGAAAGATTGTAGTAGCGCTGCTGTTGTTGAGGTTGCATCAGTGCTTCCATTACAAATCCATAGTTTCTGGGGTCTTTTAACTTGTTTGCAGCAGTCAGTATCTGTGTGAAACTGGCTTTTTAACCTTTTAAGCAATTAAGGATGTTTCTTCCAAATACAAGCAAATCACTTGCTAGCCCCTTAAGGCTGTGTGCAACTTCCGTAGCGTACCTGAGGATGATGTTTTCACTCTTGCTGACTTGTCCCGATGGTCATATCTCTGTAAAATGGTTCGGGATAATATTTTTTTCTATAATGAGAGTGAGACAAAATTGCACACAAGCGCTTGCAAATCCAAAGCGTACTTCCTAGAAGAGCTGTTGCTCTTAGGCAGCTGAATCATTGTTTCATTAAATTGAGAATGTCAGGGATCTCAGCTGTGAAAGGGATTTCCTCAGTTGTTGTGGTCTGCCTGGTTAAATAATGTGCATAGGAAGACATCTCTAAATAGATAATTGTGTGATGGATCACGATAACTCTAGAGGAGCTCTTGCTGTCTCTTCTCTTGTACATCTCTGAAGGATTAGCCGTTTTCCATATGCACATGACAAGTAATACTCTTGTATACACAAAAAGAGTAAATAACCTTGAAAAAATCTTAGGCAAGAGCACAAGCAAGTGGTAAGGCTTACAGTTGTCATTTTAATGCCTGATATGCCTAAGTCTTGGAGATTGTTTGGTATTAACATTACACACTGAGCAGAGTTCCCTGCAGTACTTGGGCACAGCAGGACGTAGTTAGATTGGTGTATCTGCTCTGGCCCTGAATTTCTGTGCTGTTTCCTTTTTTTTTCATTCCTCCAATTTAATGGTAGGATTTTTTTTGTGTTCTTTTTTAAAATTTAAAATATTGAGTAATCGGTCTGTTAGATGTTGCTGATTTATATGTTTATACGCTTGAAGCACTTTGGGTGTTTTTTTGGCATGTTTTATGCATGCTAGTGAATAGAATCTTGATAATTTTCTGCTTCTAATCCTTGACTCTGCTTGTGATTATTTTTTATTATTTTTTGTTGTCTGCTTTTGCCTTGTTTTAGAGCTGCTCTTTGTAAATGTGGCACAAAACAGTGTAGATAAAGCGAAAAAAAAAAGTTTGTTCTGAAATGCGCTCTTTGTAATTCCAGGAACTCTTCAAGGCAAATAAATGTAGGTCTGTATGTCTTTGTACAGATAATGTTTCAGTCAAAGTGAATTTCAAAATAGTTTTCACAATTGCAAGGTTTAATAGAGTAATTTTCTTTTTTCTTAGTATTATGAGATGTCCTATGGGCTGAATATAGAGATGCATAAACAGGTAGGTAGATAATTTGTTTTGTTGTTAGAATGGTCTGTATAATTTCTCCCATCAATCTTAAAACAGATATGTATTCTGTGTGACTTGCCTTAACTGCATGCTTGAGTGCATCAGAAATTTTTTTTCTTCACCTGGCCCTGAATCTTCTGTCTCATGTTTGGAATGCAGACTCTTTGTAGGTTACAGTCTTGACTGCCAGTTGTGCATTATTTGCTTGACTTTCCACATGCAATTTTTGCACATGCAGGCGCTCCTATACTTAATGGGGAGGTGTCTGTGGGTATGGATGCGTTTGTGGGTTTATCTTCCTTTCTGTCTGGTCTCAAACCTTTGGGGTTTACTTTTTGGAATGATAGCTGCATCATGAATGTGTGTTAGGAAAAGGAGCATGTGTGGAAAAATACAGGTTTTTTGGTTAAGCTAGGCTGATTTAAACTGGAGCTGCAAATGCAGTTGATGTATAGCCATGTTGATGTTTCTCTCAGGCTACTTACTTGGACTTCTGTCCAGAACCAATGTGTTAGCATCTCAGACACAAAGGTGTAAATGAGCTTTCTGTGAGGGTGTAAGCATAGAATCATGAAATGGTTTGGGTTGGAGTGGACCTTAAATATTGTCTGTTTCCAGCCCACCTTGCCATGAGCGGGAACACCTTCCGCTAGATCAGGTTACTCAAAGCCCTGTCTAGCCTGGCCTCCAGCACTGCCAGGGGTGGGGCATCCTCAACCTCCCTGTTCCAGTGCCTCACCATCCTCACAGTAAAGAATTTATCATAATATCTAAACGAAATCTGCCATGTTTTCAGTTTAAGGCCGTTTCCCTTTGCCCTATGGCTACATGCTCGTGTCAAAGGCCCTTTACAGCTCTCTCGCAGGCCCCTCTCTAGATACTGGAAGGCTGCTGTTGGTTCTGTGCCTTGAACTCTAGCACTTAGGCCAAGATTAGCAAGAAATTAGTCAGCTAGAGCATGCTAGTGTAAATTAGAGTTTCTTATTTGATAATGTGTGTTTTTTAACCTTCTGTAGAGGAGAATGAATTAAACATCTGACCTCTTTTCCAGTGAGGGAACTTTTTATGTAGTGGACTTTAATACTGACAGCTCATTTTAGCAAATGGTTGAGAAATTTGCCAGCATTGCTGGGGAGCGTAAACTGCAGAAATAAAGAAATGATTTGATGGGAGAAGAAAGATGGCTTGAAAATTGGTTTTTACACACTTCTGTTCAAAGTTAGGGATTTGGAACTTCTCTGGGTTTGGAAATAGGATTTCTTTAT
The DNA here is from genome assembly GCA_013397845.1 of Melanocharis versteri. Classification (NCBI taxonomy): domain Eukaryota; kingdom Metazoa; phylum Chordata; class Aves; order Passeriformes; family Melanocharitidae; genus Melanocharis; species Melanocharis versteri. The sequence continues at coordinate 112,878 of VZTG01004488.1, read as the reverse complement.
TTTGTCGACAGCAGACATAGAAGTCAAAAGTTTTTTCATGTTATTTATTATATTTTGTATTTCATTAGCATCTCAATGCCACAGAACTGATTAGGGCTGTTTTTGCTAGATGGCATACATACGAAGACACTGGGATTTCCTGCCTCAAAGCATTTTGCATCTACAACTCCAAGCTTACGGCACCTTGTACATACAAGTTATTTTACAGACATATGTAGATCTTTTGAGTTCTCCTATGGGTCCTTCTCACAGGTACCGTAAGACTCAACAAATGCATTTAACAAATGGCTGACAGGAAAAGGCAGCGATTGCAGCAGATCAGATTGTATGCACATGCTTACTCTCTGGACCTGATCCTTGTCGTGCATGCTGGTGGAAAGATTGGTCACTGACTCTAAGAGGTGTTGAGTCTGTTCTCAAATGAATATCCAGATTGTTTCAGGTCCCATTAGAGTAAAACAAAAATCAAAATGAAACCAAACAAACCCTCATTCAGAAAAGCTGTAGATATGGAAACAATTCACAAAGACCAGAGTCTTTACGGGCCACCTACATAGCAAATTCTTACCGGCGTTTGAAAGCAAGCATTGCAGTCAAACTCGTTTATATTTCTAGATACCCTGTTTTTACAGCGGTGCTTTAGACTTACACTGACTGCACAAAATTCTTTGCAACAAAATCAGCTTGCAAGTGCGGTGTGTAATGAAATTGTATTAAGCAAGGGAAAAAAAAACCCACAGCAAAAGCCTTTTAACTTTTAATTTCTAAATGCTTCAGAAATTTTATACATTTATGGTGATGGAGTTGTCAGTGATACTCTGCAGAAATTAAATACTTAGTGACAACTGAGTGTGGGGATTACAAAGGGCTGGGTTTTAATTGAACACTTTTTCCCATCACCATTCCATCTATCCAGGTTAGTAATTTTAAGTATTGTACTCTCATGCAAAACACTTAAGTATTTTGTCAGATGGTGAATCAAATTATTTGCGGCTAAGAAACTCGTTCACTCTCATTCTTAAATCTGATATCAATTTCCTGTCTTTCATATCTCCCTTTCTGTTGACACAGTGTTGTATTTTTCCTTTCTCCTCTTGCCTCAGCAAAATATTTCCATTTTCCATAATGATCACGGTGTTAGGGTACAGTTTGGTATTTGTATGGATGGTGTTGATTGCTTCATTTGATGTGTGCAAAGCTTTTTTAGTCTACCACCTGAAATTCCCTTTTCCTCCTCTCCTATCTTTGAATTTTACTCAGCTGAAATTGAGCGATTCACTCTTTTTTATTTTCCTTCTCCCCTGCCCCCCCAGCTTTCTAAATTCAATCATATAAAAAATCCTGAGGGCAGTTTATCACATTATGAAATACAGACAGCCCTGCAAACCACCTACTTATTATATTTTCTTTCTTTTTTTCACTTTAGCACAGAGGCATATCTGTCTTTATTTGTTTTTCTGGGCAGACAGCCTTGGTTCCTCTCAGGTTCTTTTCCAGATGTACTCACTGGATGCCCTTGTAATGGAAAGCAGGCAATAATGCAGTGAAGTTGCCCTTCGGCGTAATTGGGCCTAGTTCTCAAGATCAGGTTAGGCTTATTCACTTATTAGATTTGCGTCTCAAAGGGTTCAAGAGCAGGACTCTCTGGAGTCCTTGGAAGTACCCTAGTAATTGGTGGCCCTGATATTTGAAACCTTTGTGTATTTTTCTGTTAAAGCTCCTGTTCTTCTTGGCTGCTTCCAGCCACAGAGTATTTATTTTTAGAGAAATTTTTCACTGGAACAGAAAATGATGTGTGATAGAGTCATGACTCTGTGACTTAGCAAATTGATAAAAGGATAAACGTGCAGAAGGCAGCGGTAGCGAGTGTGCTTGTGTGGCGGGGGGCAGAGAGGGGGGAAGAGCATCTCTTTTCCCACCCCTTGTGTGATGCTCATCATCAGTCATCCTGTGTTGATTTTGATAGAAGACTATTAAAGTGAAACCTATGGGGAATTTGTCATTCTGAAAGGAAAGCTAATGTAATTAGTACCAATTAAAGTACATTTAGTAAATTGGATTTAATCTTAATTAAGCCTGCATAATGTTGCCAATTTTTGACAATTATGTTTGAGAACATAATTAATTTAAATTTTGGTAACTGAGTAAATAGCATTAGACTGGTAGAATTAGTCATTTGTATTTTTTTAAAAGACAAGTGTAGGGTATATTGTCACATGTGATGTTATAGCCTAATATACTAAGCTGATTTTTGATATTCTGTATTAGGATCAATACAGCTTCAAAATCAACACGTTCTGGGAAAAAAAGATACTGGATTAGGAATTTTGGATCACAGTATAAGCAGATATGTCCCTACAATTTTAAATATTAATATTAGTATAACGCCTGAGTGTGGTCTAAAGATGCCTATTTCTTACTAAGTTGCTCTTTTAAACAGTTTTAAGAGGCTCAGTTGATAGTTTATGAATGAATAGTTGGTTTGCTGGTATGTGTTTCTAGCATACTGTTGGTACTTGGAGGTGGTCATTTGGTTTAGTTTCTGAAATTAGACTGTTTTAATGTTATGGTAAAGTTTATTTAAATTGCTGTAATCAAACACGCTTGCTGAATGTTTAATTGAGAATTGTAATTATTGCTTAAAATAAGTGTCTGTATTTGGCTATAGACGAGATATTTGTGAATGGATCTGATGGAAAGTATAAATAAGATACGGCGTTCATTTTTTATTTAATGTTTCTTTGGAGGTGTCCATACATAAATTCTTCTTTGCGCTTTTTGCCCAGACCGTCATCTTTGAACTCATTAATGTGCTAGAATGTTGGAATGTTGAATTTCAGCATTTTTTGGAAAGAAAATTTAGGTCTTTTAAGAAGTTGGGTATTAAAAAATAAATGAAATGGCTTTTTAAGATCACAGGAAAAAAAATCATTCCAATCCATGTAAATTTTATTACAAGACTTGGGCAGCAACCATTTGAGTGCTGCTAAAATATTAATTGGATAGAAATGAAAGGGTTCTGCTAGCTGATAGGATATCATAATCGTAGCTGCAGTAGTCGATGGTAAATGATGATAAATGGCATTAGGAACCTTTTAGCAAGCTGTAATAACTACGAGGAGGGAAGCAGTATGGATTTGCATTATATCTGATACCCTCTAGTACCAAGTGGATTGCCAATACTGCTTGTTTAGCATTTTCTGAGGGCAATAGGATATTGATTTCTGTCTTACAAGGAATAGCTCTATTTTCACCATTGAAAAGTATTGCAGGTTGTTAAGAAGAAATTGACTTGAAGAGGCCTGACTGCTGCCCATCATGGAGCAAATAAAGCAAAACTGCCGAAGCATGGTGGAGCAGCAAGATGGGGCCCTCAGCAATTTGTTGCTATTAATTTACCATGCTCGACAGCAAATCAATCGGCATCTACTTCATCTGCTGGAGAAAATGCTGTCCAGGGCAGATAAAAGGCCCTGCGTGGTACAGGGAATAGACTGGATTGGCCAAACAGAGGCTGCAGTTAATGTGTAAATAAGTGAAATCAAGGCCACTGTTGCCGAGAAAGCTGTTTTTAATTAGGTTGGGGCTTTATAGTGAGCTGTTTAAGAAAGTAGCATGGAGAGTAAGGGGAGATTTATTGCTGACTGGGTTAATATATGGGCTCTATGACATCCCAGCCTTTACTCTGCTTGCTTCTTAAGGCTTAGTAAATTATTTTCCTAGGGGGCTAAAGATGGGAATCAATTTGTTTAATTTAGGGCAGAGTTTTGACTGTTTTTCATCTTCATGGTGATAAAACACATATATCACAGAGAAATGTTTTTTATATGCTCTACCTGTGCAACAGAAAAATACACTCTTCTTTTTTCTCTTTATTTTTTGGCGACAACCTGGGCTTGGCATGAATGCATGCGCATGCACGTGTGGACTTTTTTTTTGACACATTCAGTAGCTGAGTGTATATTGCCTTGCATTTGAAAAAGAGCTGGAAAGCCAGCTAAAATTATACTGGCTGAATTTGTTCTCTATTGTAAACAGTAGGAAAGATTTAATAGAGATACAGGCAGTGGGTAGTCAGAACTGAACGGAAAAAACTTCAAAATGAGAGAGATTAGAAGTGAAATTTCGAAGACTGCAGCTCACACAGTACTGTTAAGGAGGAAGAGAAAAACAAGTGGCGTTTCGATTAAAGTCACAAAATGTAAAAAATAGGCTGTCAAATCAGTTTGACAACTGCGGCTTGTTTGTCCCAGTTTTAGGTTATTTAGCCTCTGAAGCCAGCAGAAAAGCTTAGAAGCTTATGAAAAGTTAGAAAATCTATTATTCTGGAGTTAAACCAGAAACCTTTTACTTGGTAATAACTGCTAAGTTCTGTAGCAAGATTCTGTGCTTTCTTTTCCTCACAGCTGTTAAGCAGCTGTTCTGTGGAGAGGTCCTGGTAATTACTGGGAAGTTTGTTGTTGCTGCTACTCCATGGGTTGCTGTTGAAATAACCTTTCCCCTTGCAACTGCAGAATAGTATGCATGATGACAAGAACATCCAGGTTTTGCTGTTCATCAGCAAAGGAAAGTGCTGTTTTCTCCCACTTGTTTAGGCAAATTCAGACAGATGCTTAAGACACAGGAAGTAGCACAAAACATGCTGAGCAAATGTTTAAATTAAGACATATGCTCTGCTTTTACTGGCAAAAGGCTGTTCTCTACAGTGCTTAAACATGAAAGCATTTTTCTGTCTTTGAAAGATGCTAATTGCTATGATGCTGCCTCACTGACTGTATCAGTTTATGGGCTGACTTGCAATTACAGAGGAGGGCGACCCTGTGGTTATGGTCACCTAACAGTTTCCCTTATAAAAAAATCTTGCTTTTTTTTTTTTTTTAATTGAAGGGATGTGCAATAAGGGAGAGTGTTCCAGTGAGAACCCCCACCCCCTTTGGAGCAGTGGTAGAGGAGAAGGAAGGCAGAGGGAGGGAGAAAGGTGATGTGTACCATTGCAGCGAGAAGGTCTCCTGCCTGGCACTACTGCTGGCTCTTTGGGTTGTCCAGTGTGGCTGGAAATATGACACAGGCATAAGGCTCCTTCTGAACAATCAGGACTTATTACCCACCAAGAGAGACCGGCTGTGTCACCATTTTGTATATAGCTTTTGCACCATTTTGTGCGGTGATATTTGCCGTCCTTTTAGGGGCAAAAAAGAAGTGCTGAGGTCATTCAGCACAGGAAAAAAACACTAATTAGCAGATAGATTTCAAAGTGAAGTATTGCTTTGCTGGGATGCCCAGGCTTTAAGCATTTGTGTAAACTTGATCCTGCTCTATTGTGTATGTGCAGTGTGGTGCAGGTTTTAGTTATACACTCGCTGATCTCATTACCAGTTTTCCTAGAGGACCTCTTTCAGTGCACAAAACAGACATTAGGAAAGTAGAATTAAGACTGCGGAGCTGATTGTAAAGCTGGTTTAAAAGTGTTTGGCTGCTTGTCTCAGTTAAGGAAAAAACTTCAAACCTAAGGATTCAGGCATGTGAAATAATTGCCATTGTGAGCTCCTTAAGATTCTGATTTTGATTTATGTTACAAAATGTGAAGGGGTGCTTACACTGGTCAATCGCATTGAATACCATAGACTTGGTGCATTAAAACTGGTGAAAAAATTTTAACATCAAGGCTGTCAGATGTGGAGAATTCAGAATTATCAATTTGGTCTTACTATTTTTTTCTTTCTTTTGTGGATAATCATAATGTACTGTTTATGGATGTAAGAGAGAACTGGGCTTATCAAAAATGTGGCTCAATTTGTGGACAGTGTAATTGTAATTGTTAAAAAAGTTACCTTTGTGGTCTGCAGATTATGTACATCTTGTCACTGACTTTCAGAAAACCTGTTTAGCCAGAAGGTGCGGCGGGAGCAGAAAAAGATGATAATGTGAAACATGGGCTATATAAACTGATACTTGTGGTAACTAACAGGCGACAAAAGTGTGTCTTGAAGCTGAACCTATCTACAGTCAAGAAATGTTGTTCTGTGTCAGAAATTGAATGTTCAAGTTAAAAATTAATGTTTATTTTAAAATAAAAAATATTAATTGGTTTTAAGAATACCTATTTGTCTTTCTGTTTATCTGTATTCTTACAGGTTTTGTCTTGGTTCAAGGTAATAGTTTTACAGTTGCAGTGGTACTTAGTGGAAAGTGTCTCTGCCTATGGCAGGGGGCGTGGAACTAGATGAACTTTAAGGTCTCTTCTAACTCAATCTATTTTATGATTCTACTTCAAGTACTTCTTCTCTGAATTTTTTCTCCTGGTACTGTTTGTCTTAGTGGTGGCACAAACTCTGTAGGTCAGCATAGCAGAAATGGTTTTGGCATAATGGCAAAAGCAGGTGTCCATATATATTTTTTAAAAAATAATAGTTTTTAAATATAACTTAAATATGTCACAAATAATAAATAGAATTCTAAATAGTGATTTCTTGCATGTATGGATAGGATTTAATAATTTGATAAGAATCATCTTTCTTAGCCCAGGGCAGGTACATAATGCTCTGGTATTGAACACTGTGGTGTTATGGTTAAGACACTTAAATGTGCAAATGTCAGGCAAGTCAAAGTTAAAGTCCTGATAATAAACTTGAATTGGTCTCTTTATGGTTGCCTGGTATTCTGTATTGCCAACTCCAAATGTTAAATCATGCCAGTCACTGGAATATCATGATATTGGCTGAAAATTAATCATGATATAAACATAATAAGTTCAGAGTTCTTTTTACGTCCATTCTAATTTTAAGCTGCCAAACTGTTCTTGTCTCATGCTTCTTCAATTTGTCTCTGGTATTTTTCCACAATTTTTTTTTTTTTTTTTTTTGCAAGTAAGGAGTAAAACATACCAAGATTCAGGATAAAGCTAATGGAACTGGGTATGAGATGATACAGCTGACAATTTTTTTGTCATAATTTCCTGCTCTCAGAAAATGTGTGAGGTGTACCCTTCTAAGGAAAAATAATACTAAACTGAAAATATATACAGAGTCTTTCTGGAACTGCTTGTTAAGTTTTTGTGTCATAAGGTGGCAGAGATACAGTGGTGACAGTTCTTCTTGTGTTAGAAGGAAACTGAGAACTTAGTTTTGAGCGGCGGTCTTCTAAGTTGGCCTCTCTTTTGGTCTGTGTAAATAGTTTCGCTGGAGAATCTTACACAGACAGAGGTTTTTGACATTTGCTACATGAGATTCAGATTCTTCAAAGGAGAAGAACTTTTCACGGTTACGTTTGAGATATGAAACATTGGCAGTGAGAAAGTGTGCTTTTCTTTTTTCTTGTGTTTGCTTAAAAAACCTTGGTGGAACATCTCACGATTGAGCAGAAGTAAAACTTTGTCCCCTATGATGATATAAAGAATCTGCATAACACTAGGCTCTGCCACTAGATTTTGTTTGGTATGTATTACGTACTGTGTGCATGTTCTGTATATCTGCTGAGAGCATTTAATTTTTAAAAATGTTGCTATTCCCTCCATCTAAAGTATAGTAAACCTCTTTTGTGTTACTCCGTCTGCTTATGGATGTGGCTTGGCTGTTTGGAGGCTTTGCAAAGGAGAAACACCCCCTCTGACCCCGTTCTGGCTTACCCCAGAATGAAGTGATTGCCCTAGGACTGAGTAGCCAGTGATGGAGTAGCACCATAGAGAGGGCATGATGAAGCTGCTGCTGAGACATCACCTGCATTTCAATTACAGGTGTAGCCTGTGGTGCAGGTATACTACAGCAGAAGAGTGCTTCGGAGAGCAAACGTGGTCTTATCCCCTTGTCTTTTCTGATTTTGAGCCCTAAGTCAACAAAACAGAACATGGCCAATACACGCTTCTCTTCAAATACTTAATAAAGTATTGTGGTACTTGTAGGCAGTGGCAGCAGACGCTTTTGAAATTTAACACTGACAATTTTAAAACCAAGAACAACAGCAAAAAGGTCTAGCCTGGGTCTGTTGTGTCCTCAAGGCAGTTGGTTTCCTCAGAACTCAGGGGTGCCCATGGGATTACAGCAAAAGGCTCAGCTGGGGGTGAGGGAGGAGCAGGTAACCTGGAGCCCACTGAGCTGGCACAGTGGTGAGATCCTTGTGGAGGCTGGGAGAACACTTGCATGATGGTGCACAGACCTCAGAGTTGGCAAAGTCAGGGTTACAGGATGTTGTTGGCGGTTGCTCCATGGCTGAAGCTGTCGTTTACCATGTTACCTTGACAGTATTATTTAAAATTATTCATAAGGCAAATTTGAGTGAGCTTTTAGCTGGGGGTTAAGGAAGCGAAAGCATTTTGATCACACTTTTTCTTTCTTGAGTCTCTTTGCTTCTTGGCAGGAGAGGTGGATCTTCATTTTTGCGCATTCCTTATAATAAGATAGACAATGAGGCTTCTAGATTAAAATATTTGGATATCTGATTAATCTCTCTTCCTCAGTAATTTAAATGTGCTGGTAAACCAATTTCTCCTATTTATCATGCAATTCAAATGTTACTTCTTAAAACCAGTGGGAAAATAGAGCAATCTTTGAGCAAAGTTTTTATCTTGGACAGCCACTTCTCTCCATTTCTATGCTTTTACAGGGGTGAATAAGAAGTTTTCAGCCATGCGTTATATCTGAAATGATTCTTGACTTCTTTTTGAAAACACAGTGCTGTTTTCCATTCACACTTTCCTATTAATAAGTGCAAGGGAGACAAAATAACTAGTGCAGCCTAGCTAAGGCTTGGGGTAGGGAGCACACTCGTGAGTGACGGTGCTTATCCACGTGTTTACACCTGTCTGCCTTGAGAGATTCTGTGCTGGGTTTGAAGCGGACAAGCCACCATCTTTCTACTTGATGGCCAAGAAGTCAGTGGCAGCAGCTGAGCCAAACTGTGTCGTGGTTTTGCTAAAGAGGGATGTGGGTCTCCACTGGATTTTTATGGTGGCTGCAGGAGGCGAAAGTTCGGTACTCATCCCTCATGAAGCACCATGGATCTGCAGAGAAAAGTCAGTGTTGCTGTTTGTTCTGTTTCCTGCTCTAGATATGTGCTGATGCTTATCCAGGGGCTTGCTTGCCTCAGATCCAGGGAAGAGGCCATTTTTAATTTAGGGCATGTGACAAATTACCAGCTGGGGTTTCTCCGACTGCGAGTTTGTGAGCTCTGCAGCCTTTTGTGAAAGTCTCGTAAAATTTCTGTGCCTCTGTATCTCACTGAAATGGTGGTGATATGTACGTGATGGGGTGTGATCTAAGATTTACTTAGTTAACATCCATTATTAGATGAGAGATTCTAGAGAATCACTGAATATTGAATGAATATGTGTTTGCTGTGGAAGGAAGAGGATTCCTTCCAAACCCATGTTTGCTGTGTTACAGGGCCCAGCAGTGCCTGAGCTACTATGGAATTTCCTTTGTTCTTATGCCCCAGAGGTTACCAAGAGATGCAACACCACAGATACTTGTGTTGTTCTCCTGTCTGCTATTCTGTTAATTGTATTTGGAGATGGAAGTTGGAAATAGTGGAGTCAGGTCTTGTGATAACATTTGGAGAAGAAAAGAAAAGAGGTTAAGGCCAAACCTGGCCAAAACACTTACACTGAATTTTTCATTTGAGGGAGAAGGCAAAGAAAAAGGAATATTTGGAGGAAGCTGTTTATTTGGTTTTCTTCTCACATCTCCTACTTCCCTGCAGTACCATTCACTCTGTATGAGAACCATCCACTTTCTTAGTGCCCCCTTTGAAAGATGGCACTGTACTGATGTGTAAAGGAGAGTCTGCTCTTTACACCACTACTAATGTTGGCTTTCTGTAATTTTATAGAGCATGTGACTAGATACAGAGTGGGTGCCTCTTCTTGAAATATACATACACAGTCTTGAATAACACAAGATTTGGCAGACTTTGGGCATAAAACACTCTCTGTATACTTGTCTCAGTGTGTTAACAAAGGATAGATTGTGTATTCTTATGCTCAATTTGACCAGTAGACTTTCTGTCCTAATTGCAGAAAGCTGTTGCAGTCTGAACATACTGATTATTTACAATTTTTATCAGTACTTCCTAATTTCTGGTGGCAAGATATATGTTTTCTTTCTGTCTTGTCCTAAACAATATCTACAGCATCAAAATCAAGCATTGATGAGGGTTTCCTGCTTATTCACTGTGTTGAAGAAGTATCCTTGGCAACTTCATCCAGATGTCAAAGGACTTTTTATGTTAGAGTTACTTTTTATTAATTTATTCTTGAAAAGTAAATTGTGTATAAGTTCTTGGGTTAATTCATTCCAGAGTGATACCCTGCTTCCTTTGCATCTCTCTGCTTTCGATTTCTTCTAGAGGTGGCTGTAAAGGAAAACAAAGCTAATAATGGGTCTTGAATGTGAAGGACATAAGAAGAACATTTTCCATTTGTATCTACAAGGCATTTTTTTTTTTCCCCACGTGAAGTTCCCTGCTTTATCTGTACAGACACCAAAAAATGCATCCCGTTTCACTTGTTGGCAGCATAAGAAAAAGTCTTAAAACTGTGTGCCTGTGACATCCTAGAAATTTCTGAGGCATGGTTTGTTTCTGACATATTTTCTAAAACCCCAGTCTGTCAAGGATGAAAATTGTTCTTGTTCTTAGGTTTGATCGTGTATATAGAGATGTAAAAAGCAACGACACCACAAGGTTGTACAAGAAGGCAGCCGCCATGAGCATACATGTGGTTGCTTTTTTCTTTCTGAGGCTGTAGGTTTCTGTTTGAGGATGAGTTTTCAAGCATGTATACAAGATGCTTTTAAACCTATCATTAGCAGCCTTGCTATTATACACCTAAAGAACCTACTTCCATGGAAGGACATAAGACTTTTCTTTGCAGATACAAATATTGAGCTTCTTTGCATATGCAACATTTTTTTTCAAATATGCTTTCAGTCAAATGGACGTAGAGACTTTGTGAATGTTGGGAATTGTCTTTTGTCCTTTGCTTTGTTGCTGTTATCTCTCTTCTTGTGCTTGGAACTCAGATGTGTATTTCATCTGAAGCCTTGATTTTTAACATGTCTTTGTGTAGGTGAAAGAATCCTGGGATAATCTTAGTTTATACATTTTGAAAGAAAAATGCAGCTGTAAGTATGCACTGCATAAAGGGTCAAGAGGGGTTTCTTTAAAGCCTGTGACAGACCTGGAGGGCTTAAAAATGTGTAGACACAGGAAATGCCTCTCTGTATTAATGTAAAGCAAGGCAGAAAGGTCTCAGGTGGATGAGATGCAGCTGCCAGGATCTGGGGCTTGGAGGGAATCTAGTGCAAGTTTCTGGACTATGCTGTCAAAGGATTCCTGTGAGATCTTGGATAAGCCACTTTGACTGCTCTCTGCAGTGAGATGGGAGCAATGCTGTGGGCACTTTTGCACCACTGGGCTGCAGGGCCTGCTGAACGAGGGCAGACAAATGCTTGATGTGTGTGGTGTAAGTTAAGTGACTCGGTACGGTACCAAATAAATCTAGCACGTGTGGAGGGTACCTCATAGGGGAATGTTGAAGTTGCAGGAGTGTCTCAAATCTCTCATTGCTTGAAGTCACCAAGGTTGGTGCTGCCAGGACATGCTGTTTTGTCTTAGTAGTTTCAGAATCACTTTTTGAAGAATGGCACCTAATCTTTATATCAAAGTATAAGCATAGTATGGATTTTTATTAAACAAAAAAGCTGCAGAAGGCAGCACTCTTGATTCATCTTAGTTCAACTGGTTTTTTGTATACTAGTGAGACCCATGTTTCTCCTCTCCCAGAAAAATGACTTGTATACCCAGCAGAAAACTCTCTGGTTTGTGTGAGATCCTTAAAGGTCCAGTAAAGTTGAAAGAGGAGAGATGCATGCTGTGCTCTCCCCCCTTAAAAGACTCCGGTCAGCGGGATGAGTTGTACTGGGTTACAGTCCCTGCCTGAAACCTATTTACATGGTTTAGCCCTTGGTGTTTTTTCATGTATGTTGATTCTGTGCAGGGACTTGAAAAGAGACTTTTCTTCTCCAAGGGAAGAATTGGGAGTATTTTCACTTTTCACAGAAACCTATTAGACAGGGAAGGAAAAGTAAAGAAAGAATGGAAGTAATGTTGGTCTGACTAATAATTGGTCTGACTAAACTCTTTAACCACTCAGCTGTTACACAGAAGTCTGTCTGATCCCCACTCTTTATTTTTAATGTGTTGCTGCTGTATTTTATGGGTGAATAATGCTGGCAGAGATTCTCAGCTCTCTGGGGAACATGGCTGGAGAAGCCTTGAGTTGCAGGAGCTGCTGGGACAAGGTTTTTGCAGGGCTGGGTTGTGAGCTGTATGACAAAGAACTTGGTATTGTTAAATCAAAGGCTCAGCAGGGTTAGTAGGTAGCTTCAGTGTTGAAGATGCACTTTTGATGACTTCATCACTGTGTCATTCCTGAGTGAGGAGACTAGGGGCTGCAGACTGTAGTTTGGGATTTTTCTGGTAATGTGCTGTGGATTTTTTAGGATGCAAAGCTACATTTACATAGCTATAAGTAAGGGTAGAAGCCCCCATGTGCTTAGGTAGTCTAGAAAATCCTCTTTAGTATTTGTCTCTTGCTAACTTTCTGCTGAATTACATGTCTAGTCTGCTAAGACATTTTTAAAAATCCCATTACATATCTTCTGGAGACTTCACCTGTGGCTTTCACTGCTTCAGATCTCTGTCTGGGAAGTGGAAGTAGTACTGTTTCCTGAAGCGTAGCCCTTACCACAGGGGATGGTTTGGAGAGCAGTGTGTTAAAAAATGGGAGGTGAGATACTATTACGTGGGAGTCACTTAGAAGTGGCTGTGTTTGTGTAATATGGCGGTATGCTTGGGGCAGAGTGCTGTTTCCCAAGACAGTTTTATCCTCCTTTTGTTTCCCATGTGAATTCTGCTATCTTCTGTCCCAGCTGCAATTAACAGGTTCCAGTAATGTACCTTTCAGTGGTAATGCAGTCAATGCTTTGATTTGTGTTGAGGAAGTCCGCCTGTGGTAGTCTATCTTCTCAGCCTCTGTCCTCCATTTGGACAGTGGGGTAATATTACTTTTTTACCAGGGTGGGATTTTTTGGGGAAAACGGAAACAAAATTTCTTACCTTGTGGTAGTATTCATGCCACCTGTGAGCCCAGACCTTCACAATGCATATGTGGTTGCAGCACAGTGTAATCTTGGTTCTCTGGTACAAGCAATTACATTGTAAAGTTAGGGGAAATACAGGGTTTGATACAGTGTTCTGTGCTGGGTGGTTCTGTGTGGAGCTATGCAGAATTAGTTGGAGGCCGGCTCTTGGTGTAGCTCTCAAATAGCTAGTTTTCCAGTCTCTTTTTAACCACAATTGTATTTTACCCGCCCACTAGACAGTGAGTTCTTCAAGGCTCTTTCTTGATCTGTTTGTTGCAGGGGTTGAAGGAAGGAAGGTAATGACAATGCGAGATGTCAAAAGATTAGGCAAACCAGCTTCGTATTCAGTAGTGAGGATCTCAGCTTTGACTGAATCATCACTTCTCAGTGTATGAATACTCTGCACGAGAGGAGCTGTAAATGTAATTTGAGCACGTTGGACTTTTGAAAAGAAGTACCAGTCTAAGGACTCTCTTCAACATAATATAAGAGAAAGGTTTGATATCTGGTTCTCTCCACTGAAACACCGCTCTGCTTTTCCACTTTGGTGAAGGAGTGGAATTTAGGTGGTAAAGCAGGTCACTTTCTGTATTCAAGCGTCAGTTTGCTTCTACCTATTGTAGTTACCCTCCCTCAGAAGGGAGTCAACTTTGGATGCAGAACAGCTATGAATTTAACAAAACTATAGTATCTCTCAGTGTACAGTCTAGGTTAGTCAGTAGAGCTGGAGGAAGTCTGATTTACAACTGTATCACATGAGCACTACACAGGTTCTGTGGTGGATATTGAGAGTAATTCTGTATTTCTTTAGACTGCAGGAAAATGGTATCTGTTTCCAAGACTTTGTTTACAGGTACAGAGTTAAGTTAAAGTGGTGTTTGGTGGATGTGGGTGGTATTTAAGAGTATGGCTGAAGTACACACAGGTGTGCTTTAACTGCTGTTGAACAGACTTGCTCAGGTCCTAATAACTGAGGAGTTGGCAAGGTTTTACTGTGCTGATTATTTATCCAACTCCTTGGGCTTTTCTGTAGCTAGTTTAGGGCAACTTTGGTTTTGTGTTCATGAGCAGAAGTTATACTTGTGATGGTAAAAGTGATTGTATCCCTTGTTGGTGACATAAAAAATAAATGTTTTCTCACTTCTCTTTCCCTTGCTTTCACCTACACTTGGTGTGTTACAGTAGTGAAAATGGACTTATTTCAATAAATAAATGAGTAATTTTAAAGTGATTTCACTTTATATTGAAGTATAATATTTTCCAACTTACTCTCTCATCTTCACTGAAGCTCACACAAAGGAAGCACAGTCTGAACTATATGCTTGTCATCAAACCTATTTTCCATCCTACTCCTCCCAGCTTTTTCTGTTTCTTTTGTGAAAAACAGATAATGATTTTACACACGCAGGTTTGCAAACAGTCCGTAGGTAGTTCAGTAATTTTACGGTTTCCTTTCTTGTATTTCTGGCAAATTTCTAATGCAAACAGAATAGCACAACTAAGTCTCTAATTGTCTTGGGAAGCTGCTATTACAAAAAGGAGTAATTATCATAGTTTGTGCAAAACATATTTTCATAAACCAGAATATATCCAACCTCTGTGTATTTTTGTGGGTAAAAATGTTAGGATTTGAATGAGTATTTTTCATGTAAATGCCTGCCTGAAACCTTTTTGATTAAAAGAGTGGCAAGATTACAGACCTAGCAAGCTAAATATGAAATTAACAAGCCCAGAGGCTGCATTTTGGTAAACCATAGAATTACTCCATGGCAAAAAGCCAGAAATCCATTAAATCCACAACAAACCGGGCACGGAAATGTGGTTTTGCTGTCTCTCACCCTGTCTGCTATAACTGAAAAAACATACATTGTTTTGTGAGTGTGGGTTTTTCTTCACAGTTCTGACCACAGCATTTAATTTCTTCATTTGGCCTGTACTGACTTGGTATGTCTGCCACTGATTTACACTAGTTTTTATTTATTAATTTCATTGTTCATATTCATTTGTATATGAATTCACTGTGAAGTTGGATATTGGTGGTTTGATTTACCAGATATCTAACAGGTGGCTCTAAAGGCTAGTTGAAACTTCAAGCTAAACCAACCATGATACTAACCTGGGAGATGAAAATTTTAGGCTATGATTGAAACCAATATGACTTGGTTGCAGCGTAGTGGAGGAAGTGAAACAGAGTGCCTTACCTTGCCCAGAGAACTACTGGTATCTCTCATGATGAGCAGCTTGACAGAAATGATGCTGTGTGGTCTACTCTACGTGGTTTTCTGACTCAAAGGAGTGTTCAGAAAAAGTCTCATCTTGGAAATTTTGTGTATCTAGGACTGAAGTTTTCTGTGCACTTGAAGCAGTGGAAGATGGCGGTGGTAATGAAAAAGGTGATCCTGCATTTGAGTCAACCCTGTGTTAAACTGGGTCTGGGATGGCATTTGTGTTCCAAAAAGATAACTGTTTCATTTGGAAGTGGGCTCTGCTTTAATGTGGAAAAATCTGTTGCTTAGCTCACCACATGCCCACAAAAATGCTGTCATGCGCCACCTAGAAGAGTGGGGCAAGCAAGAGTAGATGGATTAAGGGAGAGCCTCTTCTGTGCCTGGTACGTCATAACTGGTGAGTGTGTAATCCGTGTTTCTCTGGCCCAGACATTTTTATAGTAGGGGGTCATGGGTGTGAAACTGGTACAACTTTGTGAAGGAATCTTGTTCTGACTGATGCCTCTTTTGATAAGAACATGTTTGAGGAGAACTGCTTTGATCACATGGTTAATCTGTTAAGAGAGATATTTACCCTTTATATTTGCTTACATTTGGTGTGCTTTCCATGTTATAGATGTTCTTATAAGAGTTTGCAGGTGCAGTATCATGAAAAGCACATTTAACATATGGTGTGTCTTGAGCATTTGTCTGAAATTAATGCAGTTCATAGTAGCTCTCCACAAAGTGATCCCACAGGAGTTATGGACTGGAAAATGTTCCATGAAATCTACATTTCCTAACCAGAAAGTTCTTCTTTTTCCATTCCTCCTGTTGTGCTTTTTATGGCATTTTCGTAAACTTTGCTTTTCTACAAAAAGTTATTTTATATTGAATCCCTTTAAGATGAAGAGTGTTTGAAAATTTCAATAATGCTGATGTTATTTAAAGATAAAAGCTGTTAGGTGTGGCTTGACTCAGATTCTGTCTGATCTGGTAGGAGTTTTACTAGGGGAGTGCCATTCAAATGAATTGAACATCAAGATGTACTTAGTGTATCCAACTGTCTTGGACAAGGGAATTTTTGTGAACATATTAAGCATGCATGTCTTACAAATGTCTTAGCATTTGCTTTGCAAATGTGTCTTCTTAGGAAGGCTAAAAAGAGAACTGTAAACTACCCCATTATTTTAGATGTATTTCCCTAGTGAAACTACCACTTGTTAGGTATTCACATGTTAAAGGCTTAAATTACCTGTTCTTCCATTGTCCTTCACTTAGGAGGAAAAATGACGTGAAATTCTAATTGCAGAAATGCTGAAATCTGAATAATTATTTTCAGCAGAGTTAGTTATGATGAACAATGATTGAAATTATGAGCAATGACAATTCATACCAATATTTTCTTCTCAATAAGATTTGGAACTACAGTCTTATTTTTGTTGTTCCACTTTGGAAAACAGTATTCTGCTGCAGCAGGAATACCTTCCTGTTGAGGTGGTTGCTGCAGCAAGTCTTTTACTTAAAAAATACAAATATGAATCAGTGTCATCTGAGTGGTGGCAGAGATGTGTGCCACGTGGAATATCTGGTCTTTACCTGTTTGATGATTCTGCTCAGCTCCCCAGCTCCTTGGTACTGTCCCTCGTACTGTCAGGGCAACATGCTCCAGAGGATGGGAATCGAGATCCTCGCTGGCTGTGTTGTCCATCGTATGCAGTATGGTGTAAGCTCCTAGTGACAAGTTGCCCTTCCGTACGGGGTACTGAAAGTTTTTGGTTAGTGCTTCTGTAGGTCTGTGGCGTTGCCATCTCAAGCATGAGGAAATCACGAGCAAACACCTGAAGCTGAGACTTGCATTTAAATTTGGAGTAAAAGAAAACGTGTCCTGCTTTTACACTCTTAGTATTTTAGTAAACTTTCACTTGTAGACTGTTGATTTAACAAACAAAAAACTCTTTAGATCAGAAAGGGAGAAAGGTGTCTTAAGAGTATTCTACTTCTCAGATGATTTCTCTATTCCAGCAACTGGGATTTGATAGAGTATGAAACATTTCTTTATCTTGAGAAAGAATTAGCAGGTTTTATACTTCACTTGGTTTGAAATGTGAGAGAGTAACATGCCTTATTTGAATTTCTGTCTTTGTAAGGATTCAAAATTGAAGTTTGATGATATCATTACCACAGAACCCACTGCACTGTTTTTTCATATCTTTCAGGGATGTTGTTAAAATTGTGCTGTTCTGTATTGGCTTAAAAGGGGCAATATTTTTGTCTATTATTTCAAATACTAAAATCTGTTGTATTAATCTGCAGAAATTGCATCTGCGTATTGCTCATTTTCATGGTAATGGAAAATGAGTTAAAATGTTGTTTCCTTTAAATAAATACCTTTTATCTTTTTATTTCTTGAGCTAATTGATTGCTGTTTGTGATGTATTGTGAAATTGCTGGGTAGGAAGAAGAGATGAATGATTGAAGGTTATACACAGCAAAGTTTTCAAGCTCTCTGAGAATTCTTGTAAATGGAGTTAACAAATCCACCAAATAGATCAGTGTGTTTATTCCTAGTATTTTCTTTTCTGGAAGCAAACATAATCAAGTGTGACTATCAACGAATCAGATGAACTCTGGGCTCCGCCTTTCATGACCCGCAGGGCTGAAGCAGATAAACAAAGGAAACCAAAGGTGGGAGAGAGAGAGTAGTTTTGTTCCTGATGCAGGAAGACTGATTCCTGGCTTACAGATGAGTTTGGAAGAAAATAAACTTGAGTTCAGCAGTCACATTGTATTTCTTGTTTTTATGGGTGACTTCTGATTGCTGCTTTTATCAGTTTATTGATTGGTTTTATGTAGTTCATTAAAACTTGTAACAGCACAATACTTGCTGGAGAAACTTAATTTTCTTTCTTGGCAGACTGTTGTCTGTTGCCAGCGGTTGCAGTGCTTTCTGCAAGTATCAAGACTGAAAAGTGTAACTTTTTAGGTGTAACTGGAAATCGGTCACAATCTTCGCAGTTCTCAACTCTGCTAGCATGTCAGCTTCTGAGTGATTAACACTTGAAGCATGCTGCTCCAGAGTAAGCAGTGTAGCCGTAGTATAGAGAGTGGATGTAGGATAACAGGCACCTATAGCTATTTCTGAGTCTTCCTTTATATGTATTTGCAGACAAAAGTGAAGTTCTGACAAGGGTCAGAAGTGGACATCTACAGTTTTGTTTTGTAGTGGGAAAATTCAGTGTTTATTTTATGGTAACGTTTTTCAAAAAAAACACAGAACCCTCTTTTGTAAGTGCACTATATGTAAATTTTAAAAGCATGGTTTCTTTTAGATTAAAATGCTAGATATTTTCACCTTTTTCATGAAATCTTGCCCTCTTAATATTGTTTCAGAGCAGTTAAGGCCACTGCCTCAAGTTAAACACAGGCCTACGGAGAACAGTTTTTTACTCTCTCAATCTTTTTTTTTCTGTGTTTAATCTTTTCATAATACAACATTGAAGCTACTGATCTGCAGTATTCCTTTCTGACTAGTTTTCCTGTCACCCCTGTGAAACAAAGCATAAACAAACTTGTGATGTAAAGAAATAAATGGGAGACTTTTCTTCCTCCAACTAAATTAAAACTGGACACTAAAACCAGTGTATGCATATAGCTGCAAGGACAGGCTCAGACTGGCTTGTGCTGTTTCCAGCAGGTGCAGAACTGTGGTCAGACTCTGGCAGAGCGTGTGAGGGCAGAAATTGAAGAGTAAGAGATTGTGCATGTGCTGCTGTCTTTCAGCAGTTATGGGAAAGATTAAAATGGGAAATTCTGACCTAATTGCAGCTAGGAGACAGTTGCAAAATACTGAACTTTAAGCTGAAGCTGCCTTAGCGTGGTGCCATAGGTCTGTAAGCTTAAATTTTTTTTTCTGTATTTTTTTTAAACTGTGAAGTCACATCCTTCAGTTGGTAGAGGGTGGTGGAAACTTCTCATCCCTATGTAATGAGGACATATTTCACAAAAAAGTGTTGCTGTGAAATGCTAGGGATTGCTTGTAGGTGAAGGCATAGTACCTTGAAGAGGACTTTAAAGCTCTACTAATGGAAACAGCATTTCCTGTGGCAGTGTCCTTTTACTCGTTTCTGTCTGATTTTTCAGCAAGTGTTTCCTGCTGCCTTTGAGGAAGGGAAATTGAAGCCAGTCTTTGTCATTTCAAGTTCCACTTGCAGCCTTTTTTCTGGATGCTCTGCAGGTACATATGTCAGGACAGGGCAGGATGCAGCTTGTGGGCTGCCTGAGCAACTGAAGAACTTCGGTAATCTCCAGGTTGTGCATTTCTGTTCCCCTACTTGCTGATGTAAGTTGATATTAACAAAAAAATATCGACTTTATCAGGTGACAGGCTTGATGCATGTTTATATGTCACCCTACTTGACTTGCTTTTTATTGTCCTAATTGTGAATGGTTCAGTATGTATCGTTTCATGCTCAGTTCAGCTCCATGTGATCCTTAAGACATTAAATAAAAGCTGTGTCTTATCAATTCACTTCAGCAGCCCACAGAGTGGTATGTACATTAGAAAATTGATTTTGAGAAGTCTGCCACTCCAGTTTATTGCTTATGCTGCTGTTCATAGTATTTTTTGCAAAATAGGCAACTCAATTAACTTACAAAACACTAAATTATCTTGCAAAGGGAAAGTTACAGCACTTTATGAGCTTAGCTGGGATGTTTGTAAAAAAGTTGTCAGGAAAGTGAGGTGGAGAATGGTGCCGGTGATTGTTTGGCAGTCTGGTGGCGGCCATTACATTCCGCTTGTATGTGCATGGCTCAGATTGCATCTCCTAAAGAATCAACCGTTGGCTTAGTGAAGAAGATCTTTTCTGTTTAGTATCCTTCTTACCAAAGAAGGTGAGGTCTTTTCCCTCCACTTGCTTTGGCTACAAGACTAAGCTCTTTGTGTCTTGGTTTCCAGTCACCATTCCTGTAGGGCTGAAGAGAAATTTGATATTCGAGGCTTGTAGTATTTCCTCCAGTTCTGTAGAACTGGAGTAAGCATTTCCAGACAAAAGTCTGTGATTAAAACAAAACACATTCTTCTTTATGAGTGAAGAGTTAATTTTCTGTGAAATACTAAGATTAGCTTTTTTGCTTGCTTTATTCAGAATCATGATATGTTTCATACAGTGTAATAATGTTTTTTTGTTCTCACTAATTTGTGAAATGCTTGTTTAGGGTGTGTGCCTGTGTTCTTTGTAAGCACTTAATAAACTAGATTGATCTTTTTGGCAAAGGCTGCATTGTGTAGAACAAATTAAACCTGAAATAACAGTTGTTTCAGATTATTTCTCTGAAAGCGTAATTGCATATATTCTTCTTCCTACTGGCTGCTGAAATGGGTTTCCCAATAATGTTTTATTATTCTGGTTTATTTCAACAATACATATATAGTAGTTTTGTTTCCATTCCACTGAAAAACCTAGAGCCTCCAGTGGTAATTCTTTACCAGCAAGTTTTTATAATTGTAATAACCATGGAACTTTGTGAAATATAGTTGAAATATTTTCCCAAAGTTTATGTGCTATAAATAAAATCCCAATTTTCTTTTTTCCACAGAATCATTTATGGTTTTTTTTCCCAGGAAAAAGGGAGTGCAAGTAGATATTTTTAAGCAACAAGTTTATTCTGAGCTCCCTATCTGTTAGAACATTTCTGAATACTTTAATATCTGGAGTTTATATGACTCTTGCTTCTTTTTTAATCTCCGTCAAGTGGTAAGAATTTGGACATATGCTAAAATGCTAATTAAAGCACTTCAACATATTTAACCGAGTGCTTATGTCCTATTTTAGCTGTGTGTGGCAAGGGTAAATTGAATTAAACCACTACGTTGCCATCCTGAAAGGGATTTAGGAGTCTAATGGTCCATCACATGCTCCTCTTTTCCTACAACTGATAGCTGTGGAGCCATGGTTGTACTCCAAGGACCAGCTTTACTGAACCCCTTTCATAGACTGGGTCACCTCATGTGACCTGAGCTATAGTCTTGTCTGTGGGCTTATCTTTGAACATTTTTCGGAATGCTTTATAGGCACTCGTGAACTTAAGGTGTCATGTTTTTGGGTGTATTTAGGAAATAAAGTACCATTTTAACCATCAGGTCAAAAAGATTTTGTTGTCTGAATCAGAAACCTGAGCATTTGTGTTTGCATTGAATCCCTGCAACAATGCTGAGGGACTGTTAACAGATGTGGGTCTTCATACCTTTACTGGGATCAGATTCTGGCACAGTGATTTTATTATCATCTCTTTATACTCAGAAAAAAAGAAAAAAGTTAACATTGTAGTTAATAAATATTTAATATTTCTGTTTTTAAAAATGGTGTCATGTAAGTGGCTATGAAAGGAGATCAAAATTTTTAAAATAGTGTGTTGTAGGTGTCTCCCAAAGGGTGCAAACAATACAAGCTTGCATTACATAAGCAAAAAGGCGATTCAAGCCCAAGCCTTTCCTTTCTGCCTTTCCTTCATAATTTCTGGTTCCATGCTGGTGTGTTTTTATGCAAAACCAAGCATCTTTTGTGTTCAGAGAAAGGAGTAATAGAAGTGTCGGTGTTTGTTAACAGATTTGACAAACTGTGGCAGCAAAAGCTATCTTTTTTATATTTTGGCATGAACAGTCACCCTTTTATTGGGCCATTAATGCTATTTCAAAGCGTCACGCTGTATCCACAGGCAATAATTTAGCAATTGTTTGTCAGGAGCTTTCATAAAGCTTTGAATAGTATTAAAACATTCAGTAACACTAACAACAGCATTTCAGAATCCGTGCCAGTTTACATGGGATATCTGTGAATATAGTTGTTCGGGAATGCGTGACCCACATAACCTATAAACGTAATTGGAATTTACAGTGCTGGCATAGGCTGATGGATAGCAGATTAGAGCCCTGATTAACCATGTGATTCACAGGCTGGGAATATATTGTCCTAAGAAAGATTCATTAGATGCAATCAGAATTTCAAGTGGTCAGATGAAATTCAAGTATGCTGTTTGCTTTCCTTCCCCCTCACCCCCGCCTTGTATTTTTCTTTTTAGGTTGCCCTCTTATTTATTTATTTATTTTATTTCCAGAGCTGGAAAATACTACTTTGATGAATCTGTTCCTCACCCTAAAGCTGTCTGTCTGTTATTCATCAGAAAGCAGGTCGCAGTTCAGTGAGCAGAAGAAAAGATTTTAATAGAAGCTGTGCCAAGGGCTGTAATGCATCATTTTAGGGCCCTAATTACATTACAATGACAAATATCAATGGTGACAACAGCAATAACCTACATCCTTTAATGGCTGTGCTGGAAAGGGAGTTTGGGCACTGCGCCATCAGATTAGACTTGGTTTCAAAACATAGGCCATTAGAAGTGTGTGTGTCCACAGCATTATTGACTGATAACTGAAGCCCAGTGGAAGGACCTGTAAATAAATGAAGCCTCTCTAAAGCCTGGCCCCGTGGGACAAAAGAGGTAAAATTAGATGACTGTGGAAGCAGCCGTGTTTCCGAGGCAACTTTGGCTTTCTGTGTGAGGAATTGGATGCCTGGTTTTATGAAATCATACTTTTTCCTTTTCATGGCAGTTAGACTGATCATGAAAAACCCGTTGACCTGATGCCTAACAGAAAAAAGAAATTCTAAACTGTTGTTCAAATGTAGGGTTTTAAAAATGTGTGTGAGTGTAGAAATGTGGAGTTGTGCTTTACCTTGTGTCAGAGTTTGTACCTTAGGCAGAGAAGAATGAGTTTCCAGGCTTCCTCCAAGGGTACTAGGAATAGGTTTACTGAGACGCTAATCTATGTCATCAGCACCTCTACACCTTGAAGCTTCAGGACAGCATCTCAGCTATCCCACTCAACTGTCTTCTGGTGGCTAACTCCTTTCTTTTGTATGTTTTGTGGTAGACGATCAAGCCTGTTGCTGTGGCATTATCTCCTGCAGTTAATTGTCGAAACAGTTGCAGTGTTGAGACAGGGTGTACTTCATATTTACTGTGTGAAAATGTCTGGTGTGAGACTTTCCTTGGTACAGAACGTGTACCTTGCTATCATTTGTGCATGTACACAGTGTTTTCCTTCATGCCTTCAGACTGCATGTGGTCTCCAAAGGTAGGCAGTCCGTGTCTCAGTCCTGCTGTGTCTCTGCAGTCTGTTGCTGCTCAGCTGGGCTGTTTCCTTGCTGCCTGAGTGTGGAGGATGATAAAAGGTGACTGTATGCTCAACCATGCAACTGGGGATGCTCTTTGTTAGGGAAAGTAAAGACTGTTTTAATAAGAAACAAATGCAAATACTTTGGCAATTGCAAGGGCTTTCTGGCTTTGTTGTGACTGGCTTAGCAGAGAAATGCTGCTGGGGAATGTTTTGACATCACTTGAAGCTGTTTTAGCTCCTTTTCTTCTCTGTAGGCTGAGCTGGGTGCTGTCTCCATCAGCTCACTTCTCTGCATACAGCATGAAAGGACTCGTTCTGCACTCCAGTGAGGTTGATATCAAGAGATTTATTGCAGTCATGTAACTGTTCATATTCAGTCACCTGTTTTCAGTTACCTACAGCTTTTTGGAAAACTCTTTTTAGTTGAATGTTTCCTAGGTTCAGAATCTGCCAGAGGTGAATTTTTATATAAATACTGAGCAAATATGTTTCAGCCACTTTTTGGCCAGAAGAGCAGTAGAAGAGAGACATACTTCTGTTGGGGAGGGGGGAGAAGTGATCAAAAGAAAAACATCATAACTGAAATAACTTGAGATATCTATGGCTGAGTACCTTACTTGAGAAGAAATGCCTCAAAGTGAATTGAATAAAATTATTTTTGTTGACTAAGCTATATTCTAGCTGAATGGTAATTTATGGGTTTGATGGGGAAGCCAGTGAAGTTTTACAGCCTGTGTTACCCAGGAGATCAGATAAGACAATTGTAACAGTCCCTTCTGGCCTTAAAATCTGTGAATCTAAAAGCCTTTTAAAATTCGACGCTGAGCTCCTGCATGGCACTTAGAGCCGGTTTTGTTCTCAGTTCCTTGGCAGTGCAGTAAAGGTATCCGGTTAATGTAGCTGAGGTAGAAGAGTGGTTTTCCAAAGGCTACCCGCATAGAGCTGTGCAGGGAAAGGTTGTGACAGGCATTTTAAAGATGGGGAGGAGTTGTTTTGCAGCAGAGGAAAGCATGATGTGCCTTTTTTTTTATGAAGGCACATATGTGTGTTAAGTGTCAGGTCAGAGTGGCTTCAGCTTATGTCAAGACAGGGGCACTTTGGAATTTTCTGCTCATGTGGAAAACCCTCAAGGAATAGAATATGTAGTTTTCTCTCTGGCTTTAGCGCACTCAGGATATTTCTCCAAAAAAAATAGCAGTGTGGCTGGAACCCAGAATTTGGAAATGACTATATTAATGGTGCTTGAACCGCTAAGAACAGGTACTTTACAGCTGTGCCTTGTATTACAGTCTACATTTCCTTAATCAAATACTGTTTCTCAAGTAATGCAGTATTGGATTGTGCAGCATTTCTGGCTGAAGCTTAGATGCACACAACTTGTCACTCCCTGTGCTGCTCTGTGTTAACAAGCAGTTAATAAATATAATTGTCAACTAGTGTAGTGAATACTGTTTAAAGGAGTATTTAAGTTTTACATTGTGGAATATCTGATATTGTAGGTGCATTTGAAATTTGTGGATAATTCAGCTTTTTGCTGAACAGAACGTATTCTGAAGTAGCCTATAAGGTACCTATGCTACTGAATAAATAGAAAAGATGTAGTAGACAAATACAAAAAATTTATTAAAATACATAAATTTAATGAGATGAGGACTCGCAAAAACACTGAAGACCAGTGAGGAGATATAAGGATGGTTTAACATAGAAATTGCTATATAAGTAGCATATGGGAATCTAGATGGATTTCAGAGAAATGAAGAAGTTGTATTGCAAAATAGCATGTATTAACTCGTGTGTATCACACAGTATGCACAAGGGGGCAGAGTTAGTTTCACATGTACTCTTACCTCTTGCAAACCATGTCTGCTGGTTACGTAGCTCTCTAACTGTAATATCCCTTGAACCCAGATTTATTTTATGTGGACTTCTGACTTTTTACTGTTACTTGTGAGCCTTTCTGATCTCTAGATTATTTTCTAAGTGTTTGCTGTTTAAAAGACAGCATAGCAAAAAGACTGAAAGGTTGGCTGCTAAAAGAAGGAAGGTGAAATGGCATGTTAGTATGTTTGCATCACATTATTCGTGACTTTGCAAGAGAAAAAGCATTCTGTCCTATCATAAAATGAGGAACTGATCCTGGTTAGAATTTATTGTAAGAAAGTTATGATTTATTGTAGGAAGGTCTATGTGGCTTTAAATATTCTGCTTCTGGAGCTGTAATTCTTGGGTTATCTAAACAGATCTCCTCTGTTTCTATTGAGATTTTCAGATTAAATACACAGAATAAGAATTGATCTCTGGTATGAAAATAAAGCATTGTGTATCATTAATTTGTGTTTACAGCTGCCACATGAAAGTAACTACTACTAACCAGTCGAATAGATAACAGAAGTGTGTTACAAGACTGCAGTATTCCTTTCTGAAATATATGGTAGAATGATTATCAGTAAGGTTGTATATTACAATGCTAATGTTCTCATGATATGCAGTGTTAGAAGTAAATGGTGTATTTGTTCCCTTTGCTTACAGTGGCATTGCTGTAATTTGAGATCATCCTTCCTTTTGCATCATAGGAGAGAGTTCAGTTTGATACACAGAATTTTGTTTATTTTTTTGTTACATCTCCTGAAGATTCTGTTCTTTAAATTCTGTGATTGTGTAATCGAAATTAACTACTCTTTGTGTCACTTCTTAATAATGGTTTTTGAAGAAAAGGTTTTAGCCAGAAATTACTAGCTTCCTAAGTATTTTTGAATCCGTGTGCAAACACGTTTGTTATTTTGAGAATATCTCTTGGCCAGAGGATGGCCAGAGTTGGAAAAAACCAAACAAATGTCTCTTTAGGGTTCATGGGTGACAGTCGCATTTGAGAATTTATATAATTGAACTTCTTTTTTCTTGTGACTTGCAGGCAGAAATTGTCAAGAGGCTGAATGCTATATGTGCACAAGTCATTCCCTTCCTGTCCCAAGAGGTAGGTAGTCATTTGTACTGCTTCTGATCTAAACGATTGCCTCATCATATCTATTACGAAAGTGGGCCTTTTTGTTGAGGCTATTTCCTTATGAATCTCTTATGAGTCTTCAGTTGACTTTCCACTGTGCTGTACTCACTTTAACTTCATTATCTTCTTCAAACCTATTATAATATCATTTAAATATATTTATGAAATGGAATGTGTTGTAATGTAAAAGCAGAATTTTAGTTTAAATATTTTTCTTTAATGCACAATGTAGTTTTTCTTGTAATTATGATTTTGTGGGTCTGAAACCAAAGACAGCTTGCAAAAATGCTAGAAAGACATAATTTGTGCTACATCTTTGGCAATGAACATTAAAGTTCGGCAGAAACTTCTGTTTTGATACATGAATAATGGTGTTCAACACAGCAGGCATAGAAACACAGTTTTTATTTTGCCTTTTTCTCTCTGCATCCCCGATTACTTACTACCTTAAATGATTTTATGGTTTTGTGTATTTGGGGAATATAAACAGAAAATTGAAACTCACTGTGAGCTAATTTCTCTAAGCATTAATTTTCTCCAAATTATGATTTTCTGGTATTACTGTGAATGCATTGTAGATAATTTAAGAGGCACTGGGATTTGGGGGAGCTGATGGGAGCTAATGAGGAAGCTTCTGAGCAACTGGCATGTGTGAAGTAAATAGGAAGTGTGGTTCATGAAAGGAAACCTCGGGAGAGTAATGGCTTCTGTTATCCACCTCTCTGAAGGAAAGGTCCTGGAGACTGGAGTCTGTTGGCATGGGTTAGTGTGACCAATTTAGCACGTGGTTTTGATTTCAGTACAATATGTAGCTGTGAAGTCAAAACTGGAAGGTGTATTTTTGTGTATTGCATCTGTAGAACGTCATGCCTGAGAACACGATGTGATTATTTCTCCTGGCTTTTCAGTTGTTACAAAAAATGCCAGTGCTTTTTAAGAGAGCTGCTCAGCCGGCTGCAAACGAGAGGCTGTGTGCTCCATGTTGCTGTTCAGCTAATGAGCTTCGTGCATGCCACGTGTGTGTTTATCTGTGTGTGTTTGAAACGAGAATAATGCCATCAAAACTAGAACCTGACGGTGTTTGTGAGTGCTGCTGTACTCTCTGCTTAATAAGATGGATTTGTGGAAACTGAATGGTGTGTAATGTTCCAGCTGCATTGCTGGAGGACCAGAATTCAAGTCCTGCACAGATCTAAAACAAGTAGCTGTTTTGTACTTTGACTGCACTGAAGTCTCTATAGGTGTAGTTACACAGTTTTATTTGCTGTGCAGAGATAGTATACCATATATAGATGGCAGGGAAGGATTGAGAGGGGAAGCATAAAAAAGCTTTTCACATGTCTTGACAGTGCAGCTGCTGGGGACTGTAATGGGTTTAGGAAAATCTTGATGATTGTTTGACCTCTTCTAGTAAGAATACATATTTAAATCAGTCTACATTGGCATACACTGATGTGTCAAAAGAGAATTGAGCTTCAGGTTTGAGTATCCTGCTATTCTTGGTTTCTCTCTAATTTGTGTCTTTAAAAAGTGAATGTCTTAATGGAAGTCTCTTTATTTCATCATCTAGATTAATAGAGAATTGAATTGCAGCATGCTTTTGCTGTTTATGCATTTTACATACAGTCTAATTGTGGAATAGTGGCTGAAAAATGTGATCAGGCTCCTTTATATTGTGCCTGAGGGAAAAATGAACAAAATACAGTAGTTGCATGCACTGATGGCAACATTATTGCCTCATAATAGCACCAGGTTAACTTGTCTTATTGCTTGTTAACTTTGTAAGGAATCAATGGCTTGTGATAACTCACTTAGAAGTAAGAAATTGTGGGCAAAATCACTAGAGATCTTGTGAAAAGGATGCATTTATAATACATCACCCTACTGTGTACTACTGTCTGCTTTGTTTCAGGGGGCAGTTCAGTAAAGTATTCAGTAAATTCTCCAGGCCTCAGTCAGTTTTACTGTGCTGTACATCATCTAAGCATATATTTAAAACAAAGTTTCTAGCCTGCCTAAATATACAGTCAATGGGTACCTTGTTTTTATGTTTGTACCAGTTTAGGCAGACTGTAAAAAACAGCACCAAGAAATACAAGCTTCCCATTTTCATAGGAAAGGCTGATTCTGTGGTCAAGATGTGAGATGGACCTCAGGGGCAATGTGCATTCGATTTCTGCTGTGGTTTTGGGCTTCCTGTGTTGCAACAGTCATTTTCCACCTCTATGTGATACTGTGAGATACCAGTGTGCTCAAAGTAGTTCCTATCGCATAAGATGAAAGGGGTGCCTGCAAGGGTGTAGGCTGTGGTCACTCAGTTAATTTAGTTTTGATCTGCTGCAGTTAGTAGATGGTTCGATGTTCCCATGCTTGAATGATCTAGGAAGTACAGTGCAATTAATTTTGTGTCTATAGCCATAGTGCCTCTGCTAATTTACAATTCTCAACTGAACTTAACCAGCTTCAGCAGATTATGACACTTTCACAACCCTGTGGCTTTCAGGCTGGGGCTGGTTCCTGTCTGCTCAAAGTGGTATGTGTGACTGGTTGCAACCTGTGGCTGTCATTGTGGGCTAAGTGCTGAATGACCTCAAGTGTTGGATAGTGACATTTCTTCAGTGTGTCTGGAGATACATATCACAGTTACCTTCTTTTGAGTAAATACTGACGGTGTTTATATTCATGAAACACATGCAAGCTGGCTGATGTACAGCAAACACTGTAGTTGTGGCAACTTGGAGCTCAGCACTGCTTGCAAAAGCTGCTTGAGAAGCCAGTATTGATCTCTGTCAACTTGTATGCCTCAATGTAAACATTTTGTAAGGCTGAAGGAGGCTGTAATAAACTTTCTTGGAAGGTTCA
The DNA here is from genome assembly GCA_013397845.1 of Melanocharis versteri. NCBI lineage: Eukaryota > Metazoa > Chordata > Aves > Passeriformes > Melanocharitidae > Melanocharis > Melanocharis versteri. The sequence goes on along the minus strand of VZTG01004488.1, from coordinate 83,487 downwards.
CTTCCCCTTCCAACTGCCAGTGAACTAGCTAATAACAAGCTAGATGAGTTGTTTTTTAACAGGCATCTTCAGTTCCCTGTGCACAATAAGGTGGTCGGATATACTTACTAGCATAATAAAATGCCAAACAGTGGTATGCATACATGTAAACAAACATCAAAAGGAAATTCTGCTTGGAGTCTTCTCTTTTGAAACATTTTAATACCAGTTGATGGTTTTCCTTTTAAGAGATTGATGTGGGCCATAATATGCTTGCTCTTCTTTGTACATACTTTCTCTAGAGGTGCTTCTAAAGTCCAGTAAATTTGAATGAGGAGTGTGAGATCCATTATGTAGAAGCAGAGTAGGACTTACATAGTGATTGAAAAGAAACAGCTTTTGGTCTGAGATGTGAGGTTGAGAAGACAGAGTTGTTTGCCTCCATCTTAGACTTGCCCCAGACTAGGGCTAAAGAGGAAATACAAGGAAACTCTCAGAGATCTGTAATCCTTCTGCCAAGGATTACATCTCATTAGCAATTTATGCATATATTGCTAATAATGTTCTTACGTTTTTCAGAAGTAGTTATTATATCTTGTCTGAGTTACAGTACCTGGATGCAGTGACCCAGCTTGTCCCTTCTAGCTTTTACAGGGTGTGCTGTACTCCGCAGTAAATCTGTATTTGCTCTCCAATTCTCCCTAGCGTTTTTGGCACAGCCTTGTCTCATTATGCTGTCTTTAGATAGGGCTTCTAAGAAGGGCAGTGCCTCAGTTCTTAAGCAAGACCCATACTTCCTCTAAACATAACATATAACAACAGAATAATGCAAGTAAGGAATAGCAGAGGCTTCTTGCTTCTTCAAAGCAAGTTGTTCAGTGAGTTTTGCTTTGGATGTTGGTGGTGGTCATGAAGACAGGCTGTAATTAGGGGTTTTTAACACCAGTGTTACTGTGTTCGTGCCTGGGGGAATTTTGGCTGCTCAGTTGCTCTCAGCACAGCTCCCCTGTCATTGGGAGTTGTGGAGAGCTGTGACATCGTATTAAAAGCCTGGGAATTTTCCACCATGTTGCAGTGCCTGTGCATGAGCTGGGACTAGGTGACGACTGTGTGGTGAGACAATGTGATGGTGAAAAAGCCTAGATTCTTCTTGTGGCCTCTGTAGCTGTTGCTACCCACTGTGAGACTTAAAAGAAGTGATTTTCCAAAACGAGGCAAGTGCAGACCCACCGCTCATTATAGAAGGCAAAAAGGGGAGAGGAAGTGAGAAGAAGTTAGAAAGGAGAAACAGTACTAGTCTGCATGACAGGAGGGGCAGGGTATTGAGCTCATTGCTCTGGCATGTTAAATGCAGTGCAAAATACTGTTTTCCCACAACTGAAAAAACCCCAGGTCTGTCATTTACTTGTGTGCACAGAGAAAGGCCAGCATTAAATGTGTGTGAAATTTGCAAGCTTGTGTCTATATTTGGTTGAGGAAAAAATAACCCTTTTTTGTTGTTGCTGTTTTTACTTGGCTGTAAATCACTACATGGTCACTTGATGGACAGGCGGATGTGTACTGCTTGCTTTTGACATAATGCTGCTTGTTGCTGGTGTGCTGGCCCAGGAGGGTGTTCAGGCACGTGGCAGGTATTGGAACCATCCATCCTTGGGTATCTGTTCAGGCCAGCGGCCATCCTGCTCAGCGGGCCCCTGGGCTCCCTGCCTCTCACCTTGGTTTTGGGTTGCAGCAGGTCCCTGGGCCCAGTTGGGCTCCTTCTCTACGTGTAGAGATCCCCCCCTGTTCCTAGAGGCATGGCTGGTAATGTGGAGCCGCCCACCCCAGTTTCAGAAAGGCTGTGAGCAGGCAGCTCTTCAAACCCTTCACGGGCTCTTCAAACTCTTCATGGGCTTTCCTGTGCCTTTTTTCACACAAGTGTGTGGCTTGTGTCTGTAACTTGAAGTAGCCCCACAGTCACACAGGGCATGCCCCCCATGGGGTTTCTGGGAGCTGAGGAGGCACCTCCTCAGTTGCTGCAATGAGCTAGAAGTGATGGAGAGGCTAATTACAGACCACCTATTTTGAGTCTTTTGCATATGATGCCACTGAAGCTTAAATCAATGTTAAAGCAGCTAGCAATAGGAGAGTTTTAATTGCCTCTACTGTACCTAATTTAGGTTCAGTGCTACTAGGCCCTTGGGTTTTCTCCTCTCTGTGAAGTCCTGATCCCAAACCTATTAGAATCAATGAAAGATGGATTGTGTGGCTGCACTGGCAGAAATCTGGAAGTGAGGTTTTGGTAGTCCATCCCTTCACATTCTCTTCCTCTGACCTAAAGGTGAAATAACATTTTTCCCAAATTCTTCTGAGAGCTATTCTTTATGTGTTTGCTCTAAGGGAACAGAAAACTCTCTAGCTCTTGTGGAGTTGACTTATTTTCCAAATCCTGGATGCAAACTGAAGACATTTCTACAATAATTTTGATAGGTTTAGGCCAGCTTTTGTAGATATCTTAGAAATTTTTTCTTCTCCTGGGAACGGGATTTAAGTAAATTAATGTTGAAGTAGAAGACTCATATATACAAGAATTTTCTTTACCTCAGTGCAAAAAGCATTGCCTGTGAAATAAAACAAATAGAAGATGACTATAAACTTCTCAGTAAATGCTTTTATTAAAAGAAGTAAATATTTTAAAGACTCTCCTTCATTCTTTTGGGGTTTTTTTAATGACTTGATGAAAAATTCTGTGGTGTGAACGACTGCCACAAGAAAATAGTGGTGTAATTTTTATAATCGCCCTGTTGACATACAGAGGTGTGGGTCACCAGGCTTTCAGCTATATAATTGATGAAAGCTGTACCTGTCCTGAACAACTGATAACCTGGAGCTGATAACATATTGCCAGGAGCTTGGTGCTTGAATATCAGGATTTCCTTTTTTTCTGGTATCTGTGCTAGATATACACTGGATTTTTAATTTTAATTTTTTTTTTCTTAAATACCAAGAACATGTTTGCTGATGTTCAGCCTGCTTCTTGGGCTTTACATTGTCTTCTTATAAATGGCAGATTTGGTTTATATTGGCACTGTAGTTTTACGAAACTCTGAATGGGACTTCTGTGATTCTGTTTGCAGCTACAAAGTAGCAGTATTCTACTTGGTCTCCAGTAATTTCCTTCATGTAATTCTTCACTTAAAACCACACAAACTCTAATACCATTTTCTTCCTTCCAGGAGTGTTTCTAAATTACAACCGTCATTACTTGCATTTATCTGTTTTTCTTAGTTGGGATCAGAATTTCTTACAGTGTCATTGTTTAGGAATGGCATTCCGCAGTTCAGTGTTCCCGCTAAAAAGAAAACCATGCAGCTACTTCCCCCAACCACTTCCTCTGTGGGAGAAAAAAGGCAGAGATTATGGGTTCGTATAAGAACAATTTACTGGAAACAGCAATGAGATAAGAAAACAGACAGTAACAGCTACAATGGTAATAACAAAAACGTACAAAGAGAGGCTGATGTACAAGCAAAATTGTTCGCCAGGCCCAGGACCAAAAACCAATGAAAGACAGACCCTCTAGCTGCCATGCTTTCCTGGACCAAAAGCCATGGAAGCCCAAGAGTCCCTCATTTTTGCCTCGAAGCAGTGAGGTGAGGTGGTGTAGAATAGCCCAGACACTTCCACACCTCATGGCTGCTGTGTAGAAAATAACTCTGTACTGGCCAAAACCAGAACAGTTATGGGTGGATTTTTAGGTTTGTTTTTCCTTGCCCTGAGAACTTTTGTGCAAGAGGGCTTGTAAGTGAAAATGCCATTTTTGTTTGTGTGTTGCACTGAGAATTGTGAAATCTGAGTCTGCCAAGCCCCTGAAGTAGCAGCACCCTTTTTTACAGCCCCCTCCCCCAGTGGGGCTCAGGGTGCTCCCTGGGGAGCCCCATGCTCTTCGCCTAATTCTTGTGTTGGAGGTGGTCTTGAGGATTTGGGTCCTCATTTTATTTTATGCAACTTCTTGCTTCTGCTGAGGATGCACAGTAGGAGTTGCTGCACAAGATGGTCTGTACCTTTCTCCATTCTGCCCATATACCCAGCCACGGGAGGGCAAACTTGATTCTTTAAAAGGACCTTCTCAAACTTTTCCTTAAACTTTGTGCTAAAAAACAGCTGGGTGTTGGTTTTGATGCAAAGCTGATGTTCCATTGTTACAGTTTTTCCACCTCCCCAGATTGTCAAGACCTCCCTCCTTTCTCTGTTCCAACCTGTGGCTGTAAATCAACGGTGTCTCACTCTCAGTGCAGATCATACAACCTACTTGCAGCTCTCCCTGACCCCTCCTTGCACCTATTTGTTCTGTGTCATCCTGATTCTGCGAGGCTGCCTGTGAAGATTAATTTGCCGTCGGTGGAGGTCTGAACAGGCATGGATCTGGTTGCAAGATGAGAACCTTATTTTGTTGGTAGTTGATGTTTTCAAATAAATACCAGTCAGCTTTCAACATGCAGCGCTTTTGAATTTACTGCAGGAATACTGTATCACTCAAACTGAGATAATACAACCACTGGAGCTTGTAAACTGTGTTGTTAATTAGACCATGTGTTTTTGATGGACTTTTTAAAGCTATTAAAATTTACATGTTGCGGATTGAAATAATTAGTTCTCTTTCACATGTTTGACAGATCTGTGAATGTCATTTAAATTTTTTTTCTTATGGTTGAGCTGCTTTGAAATATACCTAGGAGGAGAATCTGTATATTCTTCAGTGATATTGATGCCATGTGCGTGTTGAAAATATATACCTTTCTTTTCAGAATACTGGGTGGGGTTTATTCATAGAGATTCCATGGCTGTAAGGAAAAAGGCTTACATTTGAAGATGGCATTTAAATTCAAAAGCACACTGTGCTGATGGACAAAAGGAAGACAGTTTCCCATTTAGCCTGGTTGTGAAAGAGCTCTTTGGGAAGCAAAGGTCTAATTCCTACCATGTAATGACATAAAAATAAAAATCCTCCCCTTGCCTATATATTTTTGCATATCAACACACAGCATGACTGTCTATAAGAGAACAGTTATTTCAGATCCTGCGTGTCTTAGAAAAGCAAATAACAACGGTAAAGAAAGACTCTGTGCTTAATAATTAAGAAAACAAATAATTTTGTTCTGTTTCTGATCTTCATTTATAGCACCAGCAACAAGTGGTGCAGGCTGTGGAGCGTGCCAAACAAGTGACCATGGCAGAACTGAACGCAATCATTGGGGTATGTGGTCTTTCCATTTTAGCTCTGATAGTGTTTGTAAATAGCTTTTCTTTTTCTTTCTCTCTTGCATGAACTCATTTCCATCAGGTGGTCAAAAGTTGTGGGCAGTGGTGAAGTTCAGTAGCTTGATCTTCATAAAAGCTGGTTACTACCTGAAGACTTTTGCTTGCACTGTGCCAAGAAGACTGATGGGGTAATTAATATCTGTGTTGTATCTATTCCCCAAAGCAGGCTCAGTATTTGTTTTTTCTTTTTTTGTTGTTGTTCTATTTAAGTAACATTGTTTCCTTTGCATACCGCCTGCCAGTCTGCCTCTGCAGCCACGGTAACAGGTAGCCTTAATATGATACACAGTTTCTCCCATCCATGCTGCCCGCATCTTTTTCTGCGTATTGGTTCAAGATTCTGAGTATTAATTACACTTCTTATTTTTACATTAAAAAATAGCTGTTACTTTAAAAAACAAAAAACAAACAAAAACCAAACCAAAACCCACCTACCCACCGAACCAACCAACCAAAACACCCCCACCAAAACCAAAATACCCAAACATACAGCCAAAATCGAGGGCAGAACAGCTCATCCCCACTGTGCTTATAGGTGTCCTGCTCATAGTCATCTGAAAATAAAGGTGCATGGAGCCCCTCTTGTGAAAGCGTTACTGCCAGTGGTATTAGCCCTGTACAGAGATTTTTATAGGTGTGGGCAGCCACAGTGTTTATATTTTATAACTGGAGAAGACAAACATAACAGCAAAAGCCATGGCTGGTCACACTACATAAAATAAAGGTGAGAAGTCATAGCTTAGTAACACATTATTCTCTTGTATAATTATGCAGCTGGAGCAAGCAGTTGTTTGAGTTATTCTAATGAAGACACTACAACTGTACTTAGTATCTTCTGCGTCCTCCCAAATGCTTCTTCTTTTGTGTATAGATTATACATAAAAGTATTTTCCTTTTTTTACTCAGTGTATCAAACACACTTTGAAATGCTAATTATTCCATTTACTTTCATTAAAATTCAAATTGCTGAATGAAGATGTGGATAAGGGTCGCCGAATAATCAATCTGAAGTGAAGATATTGCTTCAATTATGCCTCTATCTTTTAACAAGGAAATCAGGACTTTCTGATCATTGCTGACAGTAGTTTAGAGCAGCAGTCTGATTGTAGCTTGTTTTTAATAGGCTGTTTCTAGCTCTATTTTGTATACCTCTGACCACAAGAAAGCAGTGGTAGTCAATTAGAAATTATAAATGGAAAAGAGTAACCCTTATTTCCTCTGAAGTGCCCGTTAGAAAGAAGGGGGTGAATCAGAGCGCATCGTGTAGAATCATGAATAACATTTGTTGTACGTCTTTTATGCTCCAGTGGGGAGAGTGGGAAATGAATGATTTCCCAATTAGTTTTCATTACCTAACCAAAAATATTGCCTTCTATTAACATTCTTTGCATAAAGTAAGTAGCTAAAGGTTGTCTTCTTTGTTAAAGCTTTTACACGTGTGTGCTGCATGTGCATTTGTAGCATGTGTATTTGTGCGTTTATGGTTTTTTGTATGTGTACACACTTCCTGGTCTACCTGGGCACATTTTTGCCATTCACCTTTGTCTGCATTAGAGAGACTGCAGAAAGGAATTTGATTTCTAGTAAAGAAAGCAAATGTAAAGTGTGTGATGTTACAGATACTGGCCATCGCACTCGTTATTTGAGTCTATCCTGCTTTCATGAACTACTAAACCACACAGAATAAAAATAAACAGATGAGACACTTGTCTGGGAGCCTGGGAGTAATTGTGTTGGTCTTCCCCCCATCAGACAGGAGTAAATTTTCTTTTCTCTTCCTGTCTGAGTTTGTCTTTTCATGTCAACTGAAATTCTATTGTCTCAAACTTCTCTAAACTATCAGACTTTTGAGTTTGTGCATTAAAGTTGGCCAGCCCTTGCCTCCCTTACAAGCCTGATTTTTACGTTCCTCTACTGCTTTTTTTCACTCAGCTGTTTTATGTTGACTTAGCAAATACTGTGTGTTTCTCTTTAATTTTAGAAAAACAGGAGCAATACGGACTGAAATTGAGTGCTCATTAGGTTTAAAGAGAAGTAATCTCATGCAGTCTTTTAGAGATTTTTTTTAAAAAACTGAATAAATAGGAATGCAAGTTATCTAAAAAGCTTTAGATCATGTTGCAAGAATCCCGTAGCAATGTTATGTCGTCACTTAGAGAGATTTAAAGTCTGAAACCATAGCATGGGGCTAGAAAAGGCTTGTCATACTTTGTAGAGTGAATACCAATAAAAATAAAACAAAGAACATAATTGGAAATCATGTTTTTTTAATATATCTGATTGTTGTCTTACGTTATTTTTCTGCTTAGTAAGTCTGACAGGGTTTGTGTTCTTTTAACCCTGTGGTATTTTAAAAACTTCCAGTGTTTGTTAAACCCATTGAACTGTGTATCAGACAAAACCAGAAGCAGTATTTGAGCTTTTGAAATAAAATTGTAGCTTGAGTCTCCCTTTGTTTTGTGGGCATCCTGTTTGGTTCACCTCACTCATGCTAAACTCCCTTGGTTGGGACAGAGCAGCTCTGGGTTTGAGTTAAAAATGCATGCTACCAGAATGAAATGGGGCACTAGAAAAGAATTGAAGGTGCACAGATCATATCTCTCTTTGTGTTTCACATGTATATATTTTTGTGTGAATGTGCTCTGATTTAATGGAATCTGATGAAGCACCTTTTAACTTTGCAATATTATTCTATCTTCATTGGTAAATGAACCAAATCACTGATCCATGCAGTTTAAATGCAAAATACTGAAGTGAGCCCGGAACCCAGAGAGACTGCCTGTTCTCCTGACAATAAACTAGTTATGTTTAATGGAATGAAACACAGTTATAATGACTTCTTTCACAGGTCATGTTCAGTTTAAAACTGTTGATGGGCTCAAACAAGTTAAATATCATCCATCATCTTCTGGAGAGATGCAGTGAGAAAAACTAAACCAAAACTGGCTGTATCATAAGCGTGCTGCAGCAGCACTGTAAATCTGCAGGCATCCAGACTCTGCATCTGGTGTTTACCATGGACAGTGTGGTGTAGCATTCTTGCTCAGGGCAATCTGTAGTCCACATCCAGAGCTGCTTTCCGGGCTGGGTGTTCCAGGATGAGCAGTGTGATATATCCATTTGATCTTGTCATGTGTCATGCTGCCGTGTTTTTACATGAGAATCTGCAAGATTGCACCGTTGGAACAGCACACAAATCGTAGCCTTAAATTAGCAATATGATCTAATTAGGAATGATGTTATAATTTCTTGTATTAATAAATTGAGTCGTCTAACTTTCTTAAAATGTTGGGGTTTGTTTCCTTTAATCCATTATGCTGTACAATTGGAACATGCTGTGTGAGTGTGGTTACATTTTAATAAGGGAACCAGGGAATTAACTTACAACTTTTCAAGAATTTTATCTGTTTAAAATAGTCGTTTTTCAACTGCAGTTGGGTAGTAAGGCAGAAATGAAGGCTTGCATGCCTGCTTATCACATGGAGAGAGATAAATGTACCAAAAACTTAAGAACAGGTATGTGATGGTATTCAAAGAAAATGCAGTTTAGCACAAGAAATGCTGAACTTCAATTTTTAGCAGTGACATTTTAATGATAGGAAGTCTGCAAAATTATTTGCCATCAATTGTGAAGGCAATAACAAGCCTTGGTGGTTTTTCACACCCTCTGTGTTAAGTGCTTTCAGAATGACAGCGTAAACTGTGTTGGAGAACTCCAAGGAAGTAAAACTGATTAAAATGTTCATGCTTGAATGGTGCTGATGGAATAGTTCATTTGGACTTTCTCTACCTCCTGCAGCTCAAGCTGAAATATTAAAATTCAGTGAATTTAAATCTCTCTCCCCTCAGCTCAGGAAAAAAACATTACATTTTAATAGGTTTTAAACTCATAATTCATTGGTTTGGAGCAGCACTATTAAATCTATTTAAATATTACGTGTATTACTAAGGAAATGATTGAAATAATTCTTTTTCTTTACCATTCTATGCATCTGAGTGAAAAAAGAAAGAATGGCTTTGGTTTAATTTTTAAGCATTTTGTTTTATTGTGCCACTTTTATTATCTTCTCAAAAAATAAGCAAATGACAGTTACTGGAAGAAAGAACTCCTTCTGTCCTGTCACATATAATTACTACACTAAAATGTTTCTTCTTAAATGCACCATTTTTCATGATTTGTACCCTGTGTTTGGGGCTAAGGTTTGACCCATCTCAAAAGGTCCGTAATTTTTTTGGCATTTGAGAAACTGATTGTTTTACAACTGTGGAGAACAACAGCTGTTTAGAAAATTGGCAGGGAAGCCTTTGAAAACGGTGTGGTGCAGAGAAGTACGCATGACTTGAAATGAAGGGTTGGCCTCAGTGCTGGCCATCATTGCCGTGGTGCTTCATCCAGGGTTGCAGAGGCCAAATGCTGCTTAACGTGCAGAGGCATCTCCTGCTTCTCTCAGATGGTGGCTTGTTTCCGGCTCACCTGTGTGCGGGTGCTGTGAGGAAGAGTGAGAGTTTTCCACTTGAACCATTACACACAATTTGTATGGAAAAGTTGTTCCTGCCCAGTGTGTGCATTCAGAAATGGTAGTGTCAGGGAGGATGGGCAAGGGCAGTTAGAACGAGTGCATTGTAGCATGGGGACAGCAGTCAGCTTGTTTCTCCAGCCCTTCTGTATTGCTCATTCAAAGGTGCATTAAGCAGTGGTTGAAGCTTAAATTCTGTAAAACAAGTTGGTGGTCTGCTGTATATTGTACACAGGTTGTTAAAGTGGGAAGGTGACAGCCGAGGTTGACTTAATAGCTGTGTGCTTTGTTTATTTGTGTACCCTAAAGAAATGTTGAAATTCATTGCTCCCCTTTTAATTACTCTTGTTTGCTGATTTTTTATTGAGTGGTGATATGGTCCTGCAAATATTTTGATCCTGCCTAGTGCCCGAAATTGATTTGTAGAAGGCTTTTGGGTGACCACTTTCACTTTTGAATTATTCACCTGAAGTCTGGCTAAGTTAAAGACACCCTGTTTTTTGGTTGCAAAGAGGCATTTTTGTGGAGTTTGTCATCTTGTTCCCTTGTTCCCATGTGCCATCTTCAGAGAAAGCCTTGAAGGTGAGGCCTAATTTAAATAAATCTCTTCTGTATGCAGCATCATCCTCATTTAAAGAAACTGAAAATTATCTTTTTAGGGATTTTTGAGGGAATTAATTGGAATGTAAATAATTTCTAGGTTCCATATTTCTGAGAATGGATTTTAAATATTGTTGCTACGCTTCGAGTGGGCTGCCACTGTCTTCTGCTTTTTGTCCTATTTTCAGTAGCTGTGGTAGCTACTTGAATTTATATTGGTCTATCACTATATGAGCAGTCAGTAGTATTGCAGTGTGAAGTGCTGACCACTTACAGCATCTCACTGCCAATATGCTGGTGCCAGAAGCCTTTGCTTGTTATGCTTAAGTAAATGCATATGACATGAGTGTTGTGGCTCACACACTTGATCTCATCAGACAGAAGAGCTGGCTTTGGCCTCCACGTTTCTCAAGGTTTTACAAATCCTGGTACCAAAGCTATGTGACCACTGTATCTTTTTTGTTTTTTGAATTAGGATTAATCAGTGCAGATATGAAGAGTCCTGTGGAGAATTTTCATGATAATCTGTAGCATGAACATATGCAATATTTTATTTATGACTTACATTTGTATGGTTTCACTTCATATACAGTAGAAAGGAGACAGTACTGTTGCCAGCGGGGTCTGTACTCCAGTAAATGGAAGCTGTTGCCGGCCAAATACAGATGTGCTGTGTTCCATCTTGGTCTGTTATATGCTGTATATTGCCTTCAGTGATAGCCTTATACCAGTTCTCTGGAGAAAAAAGAAAAAGTCTATCTGTTTGGTTTTAAAGTATTGTGAAAGCAGGAATTTCCCCAAACCAGTTGATTGCAAAATCAGCCATGTTTATGTACTCGGTGACAATGCTGTCTATTTAAATAGGTATCCTTACTGTACAGTATAGCCTGAAGACAGTTGCTATTGTATCATGGTTTCATGCTACAACAGTTCTGATGCTAAACTACCTTGTTACTCCTAAACAAGGTCATATATTTGCCACTTAGACTTCTTCCCGACCACACTTTGTAGGCTGCTGCCTGCAGCAATGAATGAGGACCAGGACTGTATTATAGAGTGGATCAGTTAAGTGTTTGCATGTCTTCAGGTAGGTGGATAGCTCTTTTCATGTCTTCAATCTTAAATGTAGGGCAAAGCAAGGGCTCTAGCGCTTAACTGAGATGGACACTAAAGTACTGCATAAGTAGAGTATTTCCGCATGTTAAGTCCATCCATGAAGAAGGAATTTAGGAGGTCTTAGATACTTACGTTGTCGGATATTTCAGAACGTTTGATTTTTATTAGCAAGACAGTTACTGGCTTATTGCACGGTGAATTTTTCACAGTCGTGTCCTTGGGTATATGAATGCATCATGAACACTGATGAACTAACTCAAGTAATGTTTGTGGAACAGGGGAGTACTGCTTTCACTTTTATACTTTTGAAAGAGGCTAAGGCAAAAAAAAAAAGCAAGTGGTCCTTCCACAGTCTTGGGGCTGCACCTTAAATCCCGGTGATTTGATCTCTGTCAAGACCTTCCTTTATCGAAGCCGCTGTAGCTGGGAAACTGCACTAAAGCAAAACAAATTCACTTTAAGTTTCAGTTACCTGGCTAATGGGTGCTACATTAAAGAGATAGAACACTACATCTCTCAGTGAAATCTGCTTGGAGAGATAATAGTATCCATGTGTCCTAATGCTTGTGGGAAGAGGCTACTCACCTCCAAGAAGAGCAGGCATTACAGTCTTCTGCACAGGACAACAGCTGCACCAGAAATGGCTGTCTTTAATGGCACAGAATGGGTTGGAAAGAATGGATCAGTCTGCGCAACCCAGGCTTTTATCCAAAGGAAAGACAGCTTGCTGAAATCCAACCCAGTGTGTACTTGTGTGTTGTAAGCATAATGAAACATGGTGTTAGCACTTTGAGTTAAGGAGCTTCTGCTTCTCAGTAATTGCTGTCTAGAAACTTGACTTGGTAAGGATCGACTTGATAAGATGCGTTAGAGAAATATACTTGTGAGATGCCTAACATGCATCTCTTTTATGCTGGTATTGCATGGCTCTGAAACTATACCTTATGAGGAGTCTGAGAAGCGAATTATAGTTGCCACATTCAAAAGCTCTGGTAATAGAATTGCTTTTAGATTTAGGCACTTGGATCTCTCTGTGACCAGTGGCATTGCTTAACTTCTGGCTTTTATTGTTTGATTCGTGATACGTGTCAGATGGTAACTTTTCACTTTTTAGCCCATGGTTTCAGAAACTTTTTGCTGTGGTGACCCTAGAAGATTATTTAGAAGTCTGCTGGGAAAAGCATAGACATTACTCTCATTTCTAAAGAGACGGACCAGAATTTATAAGGTCACAACAGAGATACTGTCTTTTAACTGTTAGTCCAGAGGAAAAATCTCTTCCCGGTGTCTATGCATAGGACATTAGTGGAGCATTTGGTAAATAAGATACTTGAACCGGTGTGCACCTACTTAGATATTAATTTTGCAATCTGTTTATATGTAGCAGAAAACACCCATTTGCTGCCATTGTTATTTTTTGCACTGGTCTGTGTGAAAAGATTTTGAAGCAGAGGTTTGGTACATTGAGGCACGTATCACATCACTGGCACTCCTCATGGCGAGACCTTTAGCTTACTGTTTGTACTTTCTGCTGTCTCTGGCAAAAGATGTGGATTTTGTTTACCTTAGATAGAAATTAATGGGGGAGAAGTAAAAAGAGAGTTTTGGGTTGTGTGATTTGTGCAGGAATTTCTGCCCTTTATTATAAATTATAGTAGAAAGTTATTCTGAAGAGTTTAATTCTCCCTCCCTCCACCAACAATGTGAGATTGAGATGGCATCCTGCAGTCAGGAGGAGGAAGTACTGAACTCTTATTATTCTGTGGGAAGATGAATTTAGCCTTTTGCAGAGGACTAGGTTTTTCCCTTATTAAGATTCTGTCCATTTTTTGGCCATGAATCTTTTATTTGTTAGTAGGTTGTATTAATTTTTTGTCCTCTGTCTATGCTGTTTCAGTGAGTGAAAAATAGTCGTAAGAATGGAAGGGAGGACAAATGGCGAAGCATGTATCCTGACAGATGTTCCCATATATATGATTAAGAACGGAAATGTGCTCTGCATATATTGCCTTTCATCCCACAATATGATTTGGGAGATGACTTTTTGTTCCTAGATCACTTAAAAGATCTTTGAAGCAATTTGTAGAGATATGATTCTGATGGTTTCTTTGTTATTTATGTAGGAGCTCTAAATGCTCCTCTTCTGATTAATGACAGCTATTGATTTTTTTCCTTCCCCCCATAGTTTCCTCAGTACAGCATGCTTTCCTTCTGTGGAATCAGCATCCTCAAAGACAGAAATTGCTGATTCTTGGAGAGCAAGTAGCCTGGCATTTGATTCTTAAAAAAAAAAAAAAGCATTATTATTATAATTTTTATTATTATTAGTCTGTTCCTTATTCTCTCTCCTTTTTCATAATTTTTTATTCTTATTCCTAGATTTTTGTTTAAGGTCTGTATTCATTTCCCTTTGTGAACAGACACATCTGCATTTTCTAGTAGATCAGTTGCATCTGAGCATTTAGTGAAACTCATTAGCAGTGAGTTTCCACTAGTCTCTGATACATTTCATAGAATCACAGCATTTTTTTATGTTGGAAAAGACCTCTAAGATCATCAAATCCAACCATTAGACCAGCACCTCTGTGTTCACAATTAACCATGCTCCCAGATGCCACATCCAGAAGTTTTTCTGAGCACTTCCAGGTATGGTGATTCCACCACCTCCCTGAGCAGCCTGTTCCAATGCATGACTATGTTTTCAGTGAAGAGGTTTTTCCTAATACCCAGTCTAAACCTCCCCTGACACAACTTGAGGCCATTTCCTCTCATCCAATAGCTAGTTGCCTGGGAGAAGAGACTGACTCCCACTGTACTACAACCTCCTCTCAGGCTGTTGTAGACAGTGATAACATCTCCTGAGCCACCTTTTCTCCAGTCTAAACACCCCCAGCTCCCTCAGCCACTCCTCACAGGACTTGTGCTCCAGACCCTTCCCCAGCCTTGTTGCCCTTCTGTGGACATGCTCCAGCACCTCACTGTCTTTCCTGAGTTGAGAGGCCCAGAACTGAACACAGCGCTTGAGGTGTGGCCTCGCCAGTGGGAGTACAGGGCAGTGATCCATTTCCCTGGTCCTGCTGGCCACACCATTGCTGATACAGGCCAGGATGCCATTGGCCTTCCTGACTACCTGGGCACATCTGGCTCCTGTTCAGCTGCTGTCAGCCGGCGTTCCCAGGTCTTTTCCACCAGTCAGCTTTCCAGCCACTCTGCCTCCAGCCTGTAGCACTGCATGGGGCTGTCATGACTTGTTCTTGTTGAATCTTACGCCCTTAGCCTTGACTCATTGATCCAGTCAAGAACTCTCAGTAGAGCCTTCCTGCCCTCCTGCCCAATGTGGTATCCTCTGCAAACTGACTAAGGGGGCTCTCAATCTCCTTGTCCAGACTGTCGATAAAGATGTTCAACAGAGCTGTCTTCAGCACTGAGCCCTGAGCTGCCAACTGATGAAACTCCATTCACCAACACTGCGGGCCCAGCCATCCAGTCAGTTTTTACCCAGCAGAGTGCACTCATCCATACCATGGGAAGCCAATTCCTCCAAGAGAATGCTATGAGAAAAGGTGTCAAAAGCTTTACTAAAGTCCACGTAGACAACATCCACAGGCTTTCTCTCATCCATCTGGTTGTTCAAGCAGGATGTGCCTTTCATAAACCCATGCTGGCTGGGCCAAGATGGCCTCTGACCACCACCTCTCCCACTAATCCTTGTCTGTTCACGAACAGCAGGTGCACCTGCCCTTGTTGTCTCTCTCACCCACTGTGTCAGGAAATCGTTCTCCAGGAACCTCCTGGACTATTTCCTCTCTGTTGTGTTGTATTTCCAGCAGACATCTTATAAGTTGAAATCCCTTATGAGAGGAAGGGCCTGTGATTGTGAGAATTCTGCCAGCTGCTTAAAGAATATTTCATCTGTCTCTTTATCTTGGTGGTCTATAGCAAGGGCACTGTAATAATTTTGAAAATGATCACTCTCTCTTAAAAGAGTAAGGGTAGTAGTTTTTTGTACTCTACATCAATATCACTGTTTCTTTATGCAAACCAATTATATGGTATATATTTATATAGCTCCAGAACCATTCCACAGAAGGAACTGCTGTATGACTCTCTTTGTAGGCTGTTTTGCTGTCTTGTATCGTAACATCAGAAAAAAATTTTTTTTTTTTAAATATCTGGCACCAGAGAGAGAACAGTACAAAGAAGTACAAACAGTGCGGATCACATCAAGGGTGCAAACAGGCGTGATAGATAAAAATTCATATCATCTTAAGTACACTCTTAACTGTGTGTGCCAAAGACTTGCCTTTGCTGGTTTTCAAACCACTGGCATTGATATTATGTACTCTTGAGCCATTGTTTTTATGTCTTTGTTTCCTCTTCATCTTGGGTTCTGTTTTGTCTGCATGCTAGCTTACTAATGATTCACTCTGAGCAATCAACCACACCGCCTAACTCATTTCAAACGAACAGTGAAGCTTATTTGATCCAGATTTTTTGAGGTCTTCTCCCAGCAGTACTGCAGGTATGAATAATGAACATGTGTAAAAATATAAGAGAGAAAATATGCTTTTGAGGCATTAGTTTGTTAACATTAGAAATGTCTTCAGGTTAGAGTAGTATGTTAAGGTTGTTTGAGTAATAGCTGTGACTTTTCAGGGTCTGTAAGAGGGAAAGTGGTAGATTACTGCAACACAGAGCTCCTTGGAATGTATCCAGTAAAAACTTGAACCTCTTCCAGGAAAATAGGCTTTGAATGTGCTGACTATAACAAGAGAGCATTCGAAGCTAATTTGTTAGTGGGTTTGTTATCACATTTTTCTTTAAAGTTGATCTCTTAAGATGTGTTGAAAAAAGAATTAAGCTAAGCATCAATATTTAGAATGGTGGTTCTAAAAATTAGTGTTACTCAGATAAAAACCTTCAGCAAATCCTTTTTACCTATTTGTGTAGATGTGACTTTGGAGTTATTTTATTCCTTACTCTAGACAGCCTAGAAAAATATACAGAAAAGAAAATACCATTAGTAGCAGCCAGATGTTATCTTTATTTGACATGTGTTAATGTGTTTTGAAAGCTTTACTTCAGTTTTTACTACTCAGCTGATTTAAATTATCATCTTCCTAAATTTATTACTAAAAAGAATGCAGTCTTCTTTTTTGGCTTCTTTCTGATTGCTGTGTTTACCCCGTGCTCTTACGTTTTGTGTGTGCTGAATGCTCCTTAAAAACATTGCAGTCTATTTTGTAATTCCATAGGGTGTATTTCTTGGTAGCTAACTGTTGCTGTTTTTATTTTCAAATAATTCTGGAAAATTTACAGCATCATAAAGTCTGCCTTTCCAAGTTTTCACCTATTATGCATTAATGCTGAAGATGTATGCTTGACTTTACGCATACTGTAGTCAACTGTGATGGGATTGTCTAAAGTTAACCACATGCTACACATGCTGAGAGTTCATAAATAACATGACCAAAGATAACAAATGAAAGAGAAGGTGGGGAACGGGAAGAGAAGGCATTACAGCAACTTCAAAAAAATTATGTGGTTGCTCAGTTGGCTCATTTTCCGGCTTTCCTTGCAAGTTTTTAAATTGTGTCAGATTTTATGATCTAAATTCATGCTATGGGCAGAAATAACTGTGAACTTCCTCCATAGTGGAATATTTCTTTGTGTGGAGAGTATCTCATAAGTTGTCTTATTCCTCCGTATCTTTGGCATTTTGATGACTAGAGGAGATCACCTTTTCTACCACTTTGTAACATTAATCTGATGCCCAGTGGGGCTAAGGAATTGCCCATTTTTATATAACTTTCCATTTAAACAAGTAGCTGCATGTAGGCCACCTGATGCTCACCAGTGATGCCCATAAGCAATGCAAAAACAAAGTCAAACTGTCAGTGTGTGGGTATTTGAATACAGTAATATTTTTGAAAGGTTTGGAAATGACAGTCAGAGATGTCACTTCGTCTTCACCTTCTTGACTACACCTATTAGCAAGCAGCACTAATTATGTGATTATATACTTTTATTTCCTTTTCCTCTTTTACATTTTGAGAGCAAAAGCCTGCCCAGTTTTTCACTTGAATTTGCTTCCTTTCTGGTTTTGGACCAGTGCCTCATTTTTGGTGTTCAGCATTGCTCCTTGTATTGGAGAAGGTCATAATCTTTCCCATACCAATGAGGTCCTAGTCCACAATCCTCCTCCTGTTGTTGAAATTTTACTCCCATCCCATCTAACAGCATGCAACAATATTATCCTTGTGTAGCACAGGTATGTGGGGCTATGCTGGAATTTTGGGCATTAACTTAGACTTATTTAACAGTCTGGTTTTCATACCCAGACATTTTTTTTCTGCTGTTACAATGTGACTAAGTGGCACCAAATTTCTGCTGTATCAGTGAATGACACTTTGTCATTTCTGAGGCCATGTTCTTATCAGATTTCAGGTTCCCATCACTTTTAATAGAAGATCTTGGTCTCTTCAGAAAAGTTCTCTATGCCAGGAAGGCTTTGGGTTTGTTTTTTTTATTCCCACTCTCTGCAGTTATTTTCAGAGCTCTCAACTTGCAGTAAAAACACATTGATTCTTGGCCAAGAGGGACTGGGCAGCCCAGCTCTTCTATGTGATCTCGAGCTGCTAGGTTACTACTCTTAAAGACCATATTATGTCTGAGAGTCATTAATGATACTCAGTACATCCTTGCTTTGGTCTGTGCTGTTGTCTTGCTGAGCTACGTAGAGAGATTTCCAACAAAGAGCAGTAAAATAGGAGATTACTTTCACAATGCAGTTTTCTTCCAGCTCTTTGGAAACAATCCTATATCAATAGAGGAGGTCATATGATGCAAATTGGGTAGGTCAGTAGGCAGATCTATATGGATTGTACAGTAGTGTGTAATGAGTGCTCCTCTTCGGTTGGCAGTGTAATAGGTAACAAGGGGAAAGCTCGCTGTTGCTATTCTCAGGCTCTTCTTAAAGTCTTTGCTTTAAGCCACTGATAGATTCAGACTGAGATCTTCTTGCAGTGGTTTATAGCACGTTCTCAAATAGGAATGGGAAATTCCTTGTTCAAAACCACATAGCAGAACACAGATTATTTTGTCTGTCCCTTTTCTTTTGCTCATTCTTCTCCTCCCTCCTCAAATCAGGCATGCCAGATTGTTGTAAGGCAGCCCTGTTCAAATCCTAAAGCTAAACAGTACACTGTTTTCTCTTGCTTTGTTTCATTTTAGTTATTTTAATATTCTGAAGACTGAAGCATACTGCCATAAGAGCATCAAGCAAGCAAAATGGGTTTGATACTTTCTACAAGAAGGAACACCTGCTGGAATGACATGGGTTTGCAAGCAGGAAAAAGATTGAGCCTTTCCTTCTTCTTCCACTTGGAAGAATGTTCTTTCTGGGTTTTTGTTTGGCTGGTTTTGGTTTTGGTGTCTGCCCCCTGCCCTCTGCTGTATTTTTATTCCCCCATACCTTTCTTTTAGATCATTCCCCTCCTTTCCCTGGCGCTGATCTGGATTAGATGACATGTGCATGCCACTGCCAGTCTGATGCCACTGCCAGTCTGATTCCACTGCATGGGGTTTATTTCCAAGTGGAAGAGAAGGATCTGTGCTTTCAGGGTGGGCTGTCAAGGGAGGTATGTGTGCAGTGTGCTGAAAGGGTTATCTAGGGTGCTGTGACTTGCAGCCTTTTATTTTCAGCTCACCCTAATGTAAATAAGGTCTCAGGTCTTAGAAATTGGAAGTTTAAAGTGGAATGGTTTTATGCAAAGCAAGTTAAGTTTTTATTTCTTCTAAAGTCCTGTATACAGACATGCAGGTGGGACAGAACAATCCTAGAGGACTTAGGATTTGATTTATCCTGAGCAATAGCTGCTTGAAAATGAAAAGAAAATTTCAGAGGTAATCTGGGTATTCTACGAACAGAAATTAGTTGGATGGTTAGTGTGTAAGCCTTGGACCTGAACAGATCTCTCTTTGGATATGTTTAACTAAAATTTTCACCTGTTTGGTTTTTGTTGTCGATTTGTTAGTGTTTTTTTCCTCCTGCCTTCCCAGTGAATAGCACCAGTCTGTCTACCCCACAGTGGTTAGTATAGCACAGAGCTTGATGCAGCCCTGGTTGAGGTCAAGCACTCCAATTCGAACCTCTCAAGGGCTTTCTCTATGTGTTGCCAGTGTACTGGTAAAAATGACTTTAAACTCTTGTCAGTGCAGTTACTGGTGCATGCATCACAGTCCCACTCAAATAAACCTGTCACAACACAGAGTCAGCAGCTAGAGAAGAGTACAAGGGCAGGCCTCTAGCTTTTCATTCGAGCATCACTAAACGTGCACAGAGTGCCCAATTATTTCAGCATTATTGAGCAAGCCTACAGGAGGACCCAAGCCTTGCTACATTAGATTTTCTTTAGTAATTTGCTCAAGTACCACTGAGGACACTTAAAGGGCTTAAAACGGTGGCTGCAACCAGTTTCCTTTTCTGGATTGTTAATTCAGGTTTTCTCTTTCAAATTAACTTTCACTGCATGCTGTGCAGTAGCGCTGGGAGATCTGTTTAACACTAATTTTCTCTATTTTCAGCTTTTTTTTTTCATTATATAACTGCTTTTACAGTTACATATGTTTTGATTAGATGTGTACATGGTGCGTTTCTACTAGAAAGAGAAAAGTGTAATACCTCTGTCAAAAAAATAAAAAATTCACTGAAATGGTAATATTCATTTGCCTTTTTTTTCAGTTTTTTAAATTTTCATTGTTGTTGTTTTCCAGTTCAGTCTGAGTTTTACCAAATATGTTGTGTCCAAACATCTGGACATTTTTAAGGCACCAGGGTGTTTGTGAGCATTGATAGCTTGGATCAGTCAGATGCATTGATTGGTCTGATCAGTCGTGGTTGATGCAGGTGATCAATCGGACAATCCCCAGCTCCCTGAACAAATTCAATATCTGTGTTTTGTTTTTCACAGCAGCAACAACTCCAGGCCCAGCACTTGTCACATGGACATGGTCTTCCCGTGCCGCTCACTCCGCACCCCTCGGGCTTGCAGCCTCCAGCCATCCCACCCATTGGCAGCAGTGCTGGTCTCCTGGCACTCTCCAGTGCGCTGGGGGGGCAGTCCCACCTCCCAATTAAAGACGAGAAGAAGCACCATGATAATGATCACCAAAGAGGTAGGTGCTGCCAGAGGAGTGCGTGGCTTCATGACCCTTCTCTTTTTTAAAATTCTGTTTAAAACAAGCAAAGGGGAGGAATTTTAAGAAGAGTTCCTAGGTAATTAATTCAGTGTTTGTTATCTAGCAGTAGCCAGAAATTGTGTTCAAATGCTAGAAATCCAGTTTTATAAATCTGGCTGTATAGCATTAATAATTAACTGTACAGAAAAGTTAACATCTGTGCAATTTATTATTTAACAGACATCAGGATTCTTCCTTCGGAGTATGATAAATGTGTAATTTTATGTAAACTAACTAGTACTTTTCTCTTTCTCTCTTCCCCCACATGCCCATCCCCTGCCACCATATCTCCCCCTCCTTATGCTTGGGGGCTGCTCTGCATGCAGACAGAGACTCCATCAAGGTAGGATTCCATTTTGTAGGTGTAAAGGGTAGCTTGACAGAGCTGCGTGAACACTGCATTTTTCTGAAGTGCGGCACAGAGTGGTGGAAAAAGTCACAAAACGGAACTGGGTTGTGAAGCTTTGTTGATTGGCAGCACCCTGCATAGCCTGTGTGTCACATTTAGGTGGTGGCTGGTGGTAGGGCACCTAGGATTGCAAGCGACAAGCCGACCTGTGGGTTTACTGGAACAGCATTGAGGTTGTTCTTGGATAGAAAGAAAGGTCTGCCCAGGGTCTGTGTCCAAGCTTTTGAGACAGAAAGAATAAGCTGGTAGTCTTAAGTCGTTTGGAGGCTGTAAATTGTAATTCTGATATTTCCTGATAATGCAGTTGAGGAAGGAGAGCTCTGTCGCTCACAGGGGGAGACGTGGGGTGCTGTGCTGTAGTTGGAGAGGAGTGAGCTGCCCTTCCCTCTACCCTGATGAACGTGGTACGGAAGCTTGCACTGAGGATTCTGCTTTCCTTTTCCAAAAATTAATTTTCAGATTCTGAGTGACTCAGCAGCATACCTGTATCCCATGTAAGGTAGTGTTCATAAGTAGATGTAGTAACACACCTTGCAACTCGTATAATTCTGAGCATTCAGTAATAGATACAAGTATGATTCAGTGCCATGTGATGCTTTTCCATTCTGATAGCCACCAGAGTCTCTCAGGGACTCCTGGGGCTTTAATGCTGCAGATGGGGAGATGAGTCTTAGCCCTGTCCTCTTCCTTGATGGGTCTGCTCTCCTAGTTTGCACAGTTTTCAGAAACGGAAGATCAAGCCTTATTAGGTGCTGCTGAGTGTGAAAAGAAAGATATACTTCTCTTAGAAATGGCAAGATCTATAGCAGCCTTATTGAGCACTTAGAAACAGTTTGTCAAGTTTCTAGTGGTGCTTTTTTTTAGGAAGATATGATATATTCTTGTAGCTGGGGAAGTGGCGGAAGAGATGTTCACAGCATGAGTCTAGGGTGCATTAGACAAGATTAGCAGGATCTTGTCAGGCAGATATTACTTGTGTGCCCTTGATGGTGTTGGGAGAAGCATGATTCTGGGCACAGGCTTTGCCCCCACCAGAGACCTGTCCATCCAGGGCGGACACAAGGGCTGACACCTTTGCTTCTTTGGCAGCTACAGGTGGGGACGTGTCCCACAGCCTATCCCAGCACACCCATTCTGCCACTGGCACCCTTGACATGTCCCAGCCAAGCGCAACTGAGCCAATGGTTGTCAGTTTTGCTGTTACCCACATGGCTCTGCATAACAACCAGGAGCTGACAGGAGCTGTCAGTTTTCACTGTGAGCAGCAAAGGCACTGAAGCTGTCTATCTGCCGACATAAGACAACAGCGTGTTGGATTTCACTTCAGCCTCTTTGTCATGAGGGCTGGAAACTGCTATTACTGCTTTATGCGATGAGGCTGGAGCACACATTAACGACGATTTCCCTAGAACACCCACTCTTCACTGTGAACAGATAAGTTTAGTCCATTTTCCTTTTTCCTGCACTCATACTAACAAATGCAGATGGGTCAGATACCTAACCATGGGAATACAAACTCACCTGGTTTCTTGAGTGAGTTTGCTTACCTATGCAGTTGGAACCATGATGATTTCATTCAAGAGAGTGACTGAGGAGAACTGCTGATATATGCCATTCGCTGTTTCTAAACAATATATGCTAGTCATGTTTCTGTAACATTTGTGAGGTGTTGGGATGTTTATGCTGGCGTGGGTGTTAGGGGGAGCATTTGTACCGAAAAGTCTGATTTTGTCTGGGATTGATTCAAAAGTGCTGTTACTCATACCGCTTCCGGTAGAGAAGGGCATCCACTTTGTGCAGTTTACTTTGAAATGATAAGTAGATGTTTGTCTTGCACAGTGCTCAGGTTGTGAATTGGCTTGTGTGTCAGCATTATGGGGCTTACTGCCAGCTTTGCAAGGTGAAATAGTTTGCTAATTTCCTTAAATGTTTTCAGTGATGCCCAGAGTAGCAGTTAGTCGCTTGTTCAATCGATCCCTCCTCCCTTAAGTGGTTCCCGGTTAAGAGAGGCTTTTTATGATTGTCTGCTGTGTGACTTGAGACAGTTTTTGTCAGCCAGAACCAGCTGGAGTCTGTGTGCTTGTATGAAATAATTTATTCATGCAGGATAATGCTCCTTAACATTTAACAGGTAATGAACGTGACATAAATTTCCTTCTTCCTTTTAATTTTTCCCTTTCCTCTTCCAATGTGCAAACAGGCAGGCTCTGGTACTCTAAATAGTAAGTAATTTTTGGCCATCTGTCAAAAGGAAATTTCAATACAAATTTAAATTAATGATGCCTGAAATTTTTTATAGCTCCTCTAAAAGCCTCTAATGTGCAGAAAATTCTGAATCTGCTGGTAGTAATTAGTGTAGCATGTAATGAGGATATGGGCAATGTTATACAGCCCCAGTGTAACGTTTTGATATGGTAGCAAAATTTTGATTTATATAAGGTTGTGCCTGGGTTTAATTGTGAGAGACACTTCAAAGTGTTTTCTTGCTGATATAGATTATTAAGCAGGGCAGATTTTAAAACTGCTCATGAAGTGTAAATTTACGTTTTATGTGCAATTCAGATAACGAAGGTACGCTACCCGTTTCTACAAAGAAAGGAATTTGGCTGAAATGACGTCTTTCTTGCCACTACTTCCAGCGCTTTGGATTTGCTGGGCAGTTTTCTTACTGAAACTTGCTCTGTCTAGCTGTGCTGATCCTGACTCTCTTAGTTCAGGCCAGCGAAAAGGCAGTTTGCATCACTCTTCCAAACGTGATGTGTTACGCCTGATCCTCCCCAGCACCTCCCTGGAGTGAGTAGTTCACTGCTGAAACTGAGTAGTCACCTTCAGGAAACATGAGACTGTCCAGGAGCTCTTCCTAAATAATAGATCAGCCTTGACACAGCAAGCTCTGTGGAGAAGGGCAGTTTTGGTAGCTCTTTGATTTCTCTGTGGATCCAGTCCTCCAAATTCTTTGTAAAGTTTGAAGTGTGGGAAAATTCTAAATGCAGTAAACTGGGTCATGGGGGTGTTCTTTGTGCAGTGGCAAGGCCGTGGAGCGGACAAAGGGAAGGGAAGGGCGGCATGCGCCAGGGCTGTGCTCAAAGTGCAGCCCTGGTTTAAGGGCTCTGAGGGAATATAATGTGTTTGGACAGAAAGACAAACAGCTCTGCAGTTAACTGAACAAGCTTTTCACAGAGGACTTGGTGTGTCTCCTTTTCAAAGCCGTAAAACTTTTTTTTAAAAACGAAAAAAAAAAAAGATAAACAAGGATTATTATTTTAGAGTGGATTCTTCCTTGCTAATTGCATTGCACAAGTTTTTTTTCACCTCCTGTGAGAACTCTTGGTGCAGGTGGCATGTCTGTCTTTCCAGCCCTGGTATCATCTCTAGGACAAACGTGGCAAAAGTTTCTCTAGTGCCTAACAAAGTTCCTTCTCCAACTCATTCCCTCTGAAGAAGCTATTGAAACATCTTGTGTACAAAAGCTCCACCTGACAGAAAGTAGTCCAGTGCTAGCACTCTCTTCCCATGACTCTCAGTGCAGCAAATTGAATGAAGGAGCTCACAGATGCTGGCTGGGTTGTGGGCCTGCCAGAGGTACCCTGGGGGTCCCTGAGCAGATTGTTCAAGAATCTCAGAGTCTTCTGAAACGTATGAATTCATGCACAGGATCCAACAGGTGTAACTTTTTATCACTTTTAATGTAGATCTCTTGTTCTTTATATACTTCTGTGCACTGCCTTTCTTTTGGGGTTGGTTTGTTTTGTTTCTTTGGGTTGTTTTTTGGTTGTTGGGTTTTTTTTCTTAATCTGATTTTTAAATTATTTGGGGCAAAGACTATGCCTATAGTAAGATGTGCCAAGGTGATGACAACCTTTTTCATTTTGATCTTGGGGGTTACTGTTTCAGCAGCAACACATGCCAGTAATTGAAAATTGCAGTCTTGTGACAGGAATAAAATAGCTAGTCTGAAATTACTCTGGGGGTAAAAAAAGAATTTTAGAAGAAAAGATCTGAAATAATGCATCAAATGCAGCTTTGGGGTGGCTTTCTGGCCAACATGCTGGTGAACTGGGAGAAGTCTGTCAGGGCAAATTCAGATGAATTTAGAAATAAAATTACTTTTGCCTTAATCTGTGTGAAAGCTAATAATTACACGTGTGGGCGATACAGGGAAGGTGGATGCATACGGTTCCCACATTCCATTTACATTTGTGGTAGCAGGTGCTTCAGTGCTTTTCAAGCTGTTAGCCACTATTAAGTATTTAGACCTCTTTTCAGTTAGTTGTAGGTAAGAGTAAGCTGCTTACTCCTAAATCTGTGAGTAACCTAATGCTTGGAGGAGTTGTGTGAATATACTTCGGGAAAGTACAAGATACTTTAAAATGAAAATGCCCAAACATATCGTGTAAGACTTTGGGATATTACCAAATGTAATTATGTTGCTGACTTTGTTCTTCTGCTGGTAGAGGAACACCACATAAACTGCTGTGATGTATTCTGTGGACTTCGTCCTAATTGTCAGGTTTCTTTTAAATGGGACTTCCTCTAGCAGCATGAGTGTCCTGCCAAATGTCTCTGCATTCTGTGTGTATTAAACAAGCCAAAACCGTGTAGATACCTGTTACAAAATTGAAGAAATATGCAGAAATTATTTCCTGATCATTTTGTTATTTGGCCAGTTAATCACCATGCAGCTAAAAAGCATTTCACAGGCTTGTTAAAATCCAGACATTTCAGACTCATGTCATGGATTCTGTTTGTACCTTTTGCCGTTCAGGAATGAAGCACTGCATGTATTTTGCTTTCTGTTATGATGAAGCAGTAGTTTTAAACAGAGCAGGTTAGAGCTGCACTGCTCTGCAAGAGTTGTGGTTTTGATGTTCGTGGGTGTTTTATGGGTAGCATTACCAAATAATAATGAGTAACTTCTGTTGGCTTCTGATACAGTAATTTTTTCAGTATTAATTGATATCTGCCTCTGGGCGTGTAAGCTGTGCTGAATGTAACAGGTGCCCTAATTCCAGAAAATGTGTTGTAATTGTTTGTTTGTGGAACAGATGAATAAATATCTGTGGGGCATAGCTGGTCCTCAGGTGGTGAACGTGAGTGGATTAATGATGTGATTGGGTGAGACATGCTTGTTTGTTGCAGTCTCGTCCAGTAACGGTCTGCTGAAGCAGAACAAATATTAATTAGCAAGGTCCTGTTTGTTGTCTCAGTCTATCTTAGGGAGCTGATTCTTTGGCACTGCTTTTTTTTCTTAGTAACGTTTTCATGGCTAAACTTGTAGTATGTCATTCAAGCCCTGTGGTTTTTAACAGACTTCTGGAACATGAAACTGAACCTCAGGTGTATATCTCCCTGCTGTGTTTTTTTCTTCTTTTCTTCCCCCTGCCCCAACTGAATTTTAAATTTCTTTCATTCATGCAGTGTCACGTCTTTAGTCTTTTTCAGGAGGTCATCTGGCAAGTTTAATTTAATGTAGGGTATTCATATTCATATGAACATAACAGCATATACTCTGTTATCAAAGAATTAGCTGCTTCTGCCAGTTGTGATGGCTTCACCTCTTTTACCCAATAGCTTTGTTCTGTTTAGTAATGGCACACTCTCCTCTTACCTTACATCTTTTTGCATGTTACCACAGGGTGATTCTTACTCAATGGTGTGCCCACATTTGGTCAAATTCCCATAGTGCATCCCACTGTCAAACTTTTATATTGCCACTTGGTGGTTTAGGGTAACTCAAATATTCTCTCTCCAGATGCTCTCTTCACCCAGAAGGCAAATACATACATGGGCTGTAATTTCTAACCTGAGCAGTCATGTCTAATTATTTCCATGGCAACAGACTGTGATGTTGATAACACAGGATTATGATTTCACATCATAGAGTAGGAAGAGGAAGTTTGCTGGGATGAGGAGGTGGGTGGAAAGGTCTCCAGCGCAAAGGCTTTGACAATATAATAGCTGGGGGAAAAAAGTAAAGGGAGGAAATTAATTTGTTTATTCTATCTTTTGAAGTTCTCCTCATTGTAAGCATGCAATTAAAATCATACTTTGGATGCTGGAATTCATGTCTTACTCTAGTTTACTCATGGTGGATGAGTTGGAATGAAGAACACATTTGCAGGTTGAGTTACAGAGATGTTTGTCAATGTAATGAGAGAAAATAACACATATCAATTTTTGTCAAAAGTGGGACACAGACTAGGTTATTGACTTACAGATTTCTGTTGGCACTGTGATTTTTTCTTTCTTTTCTTTCTCTTTTTTTTTTTTTTCTTTTGAGCACTTAACATTTTGGTTTTGTCTTTAAAACCCTTAGATCCAAAGTAACTAGAAACATCCCTTATTTTTACATGAGTCGATGGATTCCTTATGTATGCAGATTATCTGCTAAAGGGAGGGAAGGAGTGCACCTTCCGGATTCAGCGACATGTATGACATGCGTTGGAAGTTTCTGTCGTATGGGTGAAGTCACTGAATGCTAGTAGTATATTAATATTTGTATTGCTCTTCTTGTCTCTTTTCTGGCACTGGGAAAGAAGCACGTTCCTAGTCCAAGGCTGATTTTAGAATAACTTGAGGGAAATGGGTAGTCTGACTGATTTGCAAGTTGTGATACAAGATTGTTGAGTGCAAAGTGAATTACAAAGTTTTAGCTGTGCTTTGAAGGAAGAAGCGATTAGACGGGCCAGCAGGAATTGGCCATTGAGGGAAGTTTGCAGGAAAGTTGCACTGTTTCCTGCCTCTCTTTGGTACAGCTCTAATCGAGTTGAATAATTAATTAAATATCTAAAGCTCGATTAGCCTGTTCCGCATTGCAATTTGAAAAGTTCTGTCTTTTCTTAAGTGACATTTGGCCTTTTGAAAAACAAAAAATTGGAAATGCTAATGTTTTTCATCCAACTAAGGGAAGAAAATAAAAATGTCTCCATAGCAACAAAGCTTCTTTCTAGATGGTTTCCTAAAATACGCTTGAACCAGAAACAGATGCCTGATTTGAGAATCTCGCCTTCTTCAATGTAAACAAATAACTTATAGGCAGGTGTTGGAAATAATATGGAAATCCTGTTAAAGAGCCCTGGGTTCCTGTCAGTCAGGAAGCCCGTGCCACAAAAGAGTTGGTTGTCTGAATAAAGGAGGCCGAGTAAATTCTCGTTAGGCTTTAGCTTTTCCCAGGAAATTATTGTCTCTGCATGCTCTTTCTCCTGCAAGTCTGAATGCAAGCCGTTTCTTCTACTGATCCCTTCTGCCACCCTCAATTTCTCCTTCTCTTCTCCTGCTGGATTAGTGCATGATGTCAGTGGTGGCTGCTGCTGCTTGGGGTGTTGTGTCATTTGTGATTTTAACCCTTGTTCCCTCCTGCCTCCCCATCTGCAGCCCTGCCTTGGCTGGTGAGAGGACAGCTAGGGGAGACACCTGACACCAGCCTGGAGTGAGGAGAGGAAGGGAAGTTCTCTGTGAATTTATAAATTTTGGCAAAGGTTTTGGTGTGGGTGGTTTGCTGGTGTCATGTATAGGGGTTCCAAATAAAAGCATGGTTTTTCTCATCTTGTGTCCAGAAAGTTGGTGGAACGCTCTTGATTCTTTTTAATCTTCTTTTCAAGTTACTGAGAAAATGCGTTTGCTGTCACTTATCTATTAGTCTAGTGTGACATTTTTGTTGCATTTGCACTTCCTGGTGTCAGTTTTGTCCTCAGACATGGCTGTACTGAGGTCTGTGCTACAACAGCTTACCTGCCAGCTTCCCTGCAGGCTGTGGTGAAAACTTCAGTGCAGGGCAGGTGGGAGCAGGCGCTGAGGACATGCTTTCCAGGGTCTCTAGGCTGGAAATGGAGACGATGTGTTTGTCTCCTCGGATCCTCTCTCTACTTTCCTTGGCATGCCAGACGTAGTGGTGCTCTTAATAACACTCAGAGGGTTAAATGTGGATAAACACAAAACAAGGCTTCTGAAAAGCCTGAAGATTATCATGCAGCATTTCTCGGACTATAGCCCCCGAGACGCACTTCATAAAGCCAATAAAGCGCGCGCTGGTGGTCTCCCGTTGCCCTGGCAACAGACCACAGGGCACCCTGTGTGTGAAATACATGAACATCTGCGAATTAATCTTTTTTAGTTTGTTCTTTCCTTGGCACCGGTGGGGCTGCGCTGGCTGGTAGCAACAGGGCCAGAGCTGGAGGGTACCCCAGGGATCCCCCAAGCTCCTGGCAGAGGGGATGAAGCCAGGTCCTTCCCCAGCAGTGCTTCCCACAATGAAGGGATTGAAGGAATTCAGCTTGATGTCACTTTTGCTGTGATGCTCTTAACTTGCTTCTGGATGCATGGGGGGAAGAAATTTTAAAAATATTTTCCTAAAATGACATATCATTTGGCTTGTTGGTCTTCCATGAAAAAATAATCTAAGAGGGAAATTGAAGTAAGTTCTTGTGTCCACACAGCATTTTTACTGGACTTCACCACTCACGTGCTTCACTCTCACAAGACTGTAGTAGAAACAGAGCTTGAGGGGTAGAAAGTCTCACACAAATCATAAAATGAGCACATGTAGCAAATGTCAGCAGTGTGACAGCTGACCCAGCAAGAGGCCCAGCCACAACTCTGCTTAAGAGATGCAAATCCTGAGGATGTTATTTTGTGCTGTCTCTTGAAGGAATTACAGACACCACTAGCACAGGGGTCGTGTACTTCCTGTCAGTTCACTGGAAGGTGCCAGGTGTTCTCTCCCCTTGCCTCCTGCCACCCTCATCCCTGCTGCAATGCGCCAGGGTGCAGGTTTCATGTCTGGCTTCAGAAGCTGTGCTAGCTGCTGGCTCTGACTGCTGGCTGCCAGCTCAGGGCTTGCCCCAACTCTCCACCAAGTCTCAGGGAAGACTGTAGGGGGAACACTGTGAATGTTGTATCATCAGCAATTGCTGGATGCAATCAGTGTTTTAATGAAGTATTGGAAGTGAAATGCCACTTTAATCTGCTAATTACATTAACAGGACAGCAGATTGCTCTGTATCACTTCTTTTTGATCTGCAAACTTACCAAAGAGTACCTAGGACCTTTTAAGTGAGGTATAGCAGCCAGTCCAGTGCTACTTGTTTGCGTACAAGTATTAGCAGGCACAGCTGCATCTCTGTTTTCCTGCCATTCGAGTGGCAGTGAATGCAGCTGTGGGAGTGTTCCTAATGCATACTTATGAGTGAGTGGGGCGGAGGGGTGGGAGAAGGAAAAGATTCAACCTGGGTTGTTCCTTTTTCCATTAACTGAGTGAGCTGTCTATCACAGATTCTCCATACAGAGAAACTGGTATATTTCAAGCCACTGTACTGTTGGAAAGAGGGCATACAGTATTTTCTTTGCTATATTAATCTTGACAGATCAAAATAAATAATAACACTGATTTTACTGGCAGGCTCCTGCTTTGTCAGACTGGTGTGTTCTGCAGAGGTGCAGTGCAGGAATATGGAAAAAAGGCCAGGAGAAGTGTTTCCCAATTACAGTGACCCTCAGAAGGGTATTCCGCAGTGGTGTGTGGTTTGTGTTTGGCACAGACCACACACAACATAAAACTCTTCAGCTACAGCAATATATTTCTGAGTCCTTTGCTCTTTTTATTATATTAACAAAGCAGACAGACTGTATAGAAATCACTGGTTGCATTGAGTTGAAAAGCCACTGCTGACCTAAGTAACTTAAAGCTTCGCCTTGTGATCTTACCACACCAGACATTAGGAAATCATTGTATCTGGCTTGCACTAATTGTACCTGTGTGTTTATATTTCTTCTTTCTCCCTGATATGTTTGTTGAAGCCATATCTGTTGATGCTATACTTCTATCTCACTTCTCCATTTCTTTTAAAAAACCAAACTGCAATTTATTTTAGCCCTGGAAGAAATTAATGTTTTGCTTTTCTTCCCCTGCTTTAAGAAAAGTTTTGTGCCATGACCTCCAACTACTACTTTGTAATGAGCCTTGCTGTCCCATACTGCAGTTTATGAGAAGAATTCAGTGTCTGAATAATTTTAAAATAACCCCTTTAAAATCAATTATGTTAAACCTTGTAGGGTTAGAGAAACCTTTTTCTGCCATTCCCTTGCAGTATAGTATTTTTCTGAGTGCTCTGTCAGTATGCATAATTGACATGAGAGTAGCAAAGGCACCCCACCTTAAGCATGAGGGCATCTGTCCAGGATCAGTTTGTTGCCTTTAGAAAAAGCAGTGTGTCCTCCTCACCATCTAGGTAGCCTAAAAGCTTTGTGTCACACTGCAGGTGTTTGAAAGCAGTACAGTTATTTACCAAACCTGTAGGACTCTGGTGTGTTTTATGAAGGTTATCTGGTAACAGCATTACCTTCAGCTGTGGCAAAGGCTGGGTACCATTTTTCAATGCTTCTTTCTGTTCTGCTGGATGAGGAAGAGGAGACACCATCAAAAATTGTGATGTTATCTCTCTTCCCTATTCTTTCTAGAGTATGTAGCATCAGACTGTTTCTAGCGTATCTAGCATCAGAGGTTTTTCCCATTTAATCTGCACAAGTTGCAACTCTTTTGATACCAGGTGTTTTCTGTGGTACAGTGCCTCTCTGTTGTGTCTTTGCTCTCTGTGGACCTTAAGCAATTTTACAAATCCTGCTAAAGACTGTAACAGTCCTGCTAGTACTAATAAACAAACTTAGTGTTGCAAATAGCAATAACCTGATTTTTAATAGTAAATGTAACGGAAGTTTCCCACCAAGTAGTTAAGGTTGTAGTGGGTACTAACAGCTGTGGCGATCACAGCGTGATGGAGCTTCTGCTGTTTAGTAGACAAGTGTTTCATGATTGTTTTGGACAGAAAGAGGAAGAAAACTTTATATGATAGAAGAAATCTCTCATGTTGACAACACACAACACCAGAGATTGCTACAGTGCAATCACTAAGAAGCCGCATGTTTTGCAAACAAAATATGTTGCAGATTCTAATTATAAAAACAAAAACATGTTCTTTATTTGACATACAGACAGAATTTCTCTTACTCTTTTTCTAAGTCTTAAAACTGCCAGGAATCCTCTCTGGAATACTAGTTACTCAGCGTGCGCAACTGTTACTGTAGATGTCAAAAATAAAATATTCATAAGTGTATTTGATATTGTATTCTGGCTCAAGATACATATCCGTCCAACACTGCACTGTGATGTATATGTAAACTGGTCCTAGGAAAAACATTTGTTCATATCCAGGGTTGCTCTTGCCAGTAATGAGATTAAATCAAAACAAGCACCATTTGCTACCTAATTTTCCCATTTTCTTAAAGTTTGCTAAAAGTTTAAAAATAATATGTAAATGTAATGTTGTGATTGTGACAAAAGCCAACAAAATCAGGGAAGCAGACATCTGGAGGTGGCTGTTTCCCATACTAAAGAGGCAATTGAAGTAAAACATGTAATGCTTAGCACTTGGTTCTATGCAGTAAGACTGCATAGACTACTTTGTCCTGCTCTTTGAAACTGTAAACATGAACCTATGTGAAACCTCTGGAGGAAGGTGAGTGAGCATTTGCCTTGTGTCAAATGAACATGGGGGGCAGTGGAGGAAGAGAGATACGTGGGAATAAATGCATGTTTCCTCTCTGCATCCACCTGACTAACTACTGTGCTTATTTTTACCTACACTTTACGTATTCTCTGGAGAGAATTCTTTTACAATTCACAGGAAAAAAGGAAGAAAATTTCACACGACAGCTTTGATGATGCGGTGTAGAGATCAAGCAGCTAGTAAATTGATGCGTGCCTAACACTTGTATGTTAAAAGCTGTGTGCTCTTTATACCAGAAGCAAGGTGTAAGAAGGTGTTAAACCTCTAAACATTAATGTTTTTCAAGATCACAGGTTACCACTGCCCTCTCTTATGTCAGAATGTGCCTAATGTTCCCTTTTCTCCTGTAGGACATCTGGTGGTTCCTTGGAAATATTTGAAGAGCCATCGTTTACTAGTTTGAAGGGAAAGCCTTGAATAATTCACACAACAAATGATTAGGCAAGCACTTGTCTATCTAACTGAATTATTCTGCATGTTTGCTGAAGCAGTTAAGCAGCAGAACAGCATTTTCTTCTCTGGAGGCTTTACAGTGGTAGTATTGACCCACCTAGTTATTGGGTTTCAGCCTTTTGTTGACACTGTTGTAAATGAAAGCAGTCTGGACAGGCACTGAGCAGCTGGGCTGGATAATTGTGAAGGATTCATGCTTGTTGCTGTTACCCTCAGTGTTTGTAGTTGGTTGTTTGCTTTGACTTTTGTTGAACTGTTGACAAAAGCATTAGATACAAATGGGAACAAATAAAGTGGTGAGATGCCAGGAGGGCTTGGCAAAAATGGTGGTTTTCATTCCAACTTAAATGGGGAATGTCGGCACTTGTCTGGATGGGAAAAGGAAGGTGTATTCAGCATTTATGTGCTTTTCCATCCCCTTTCCCTTTCTTTCCTTACTGCTAAATATGTTTTGGCAAACAGGTGAATAAAAACAAAGCAGAGGCAATTTCACTATTGCCTTAACTCTTTGGCACTACGTTTTTGAAGCTCTCTCTGACTGTGGATGTCTTGCTGGGCAAATCCAGTTCCTGAAATGAAAGGATTAAGTATACAAAGGAAAGGGGGAAAAAAAAAAAACCAGAGAGAAAAGGACGGGGGTGTAGAAGGGGTAGAGATGAAAAAAGAGAGGCTTAAATAGAGCAGTATACACTAAGTAGTATAGCCAGCAAAATTGAAGTCATTTACTGGAACGCTTTTAATTTGGTTTAAACAAAATACTCTTTTGTATATTCAAATGGGGAGTAGCTCAGCTGTTGTGAAGCCAGAAAATTAATGGTATTTTTAGTGAAATAGCAAACGCATGTCAACAACATAGCTGTGGATGATAATGTTGGCATTTTATTCATGAGGAATTATCAATGCAGGTTACTGGACAACATAGTGTGACTGGAATGATTGAGCACAGGGGGGAAGCGGCTGTCCTTCTGTAAGATGATTTCATTTTACATTTAGTCCTTCAGAAAGAGAAGAAGGAGACAGAAAGAAAGCATTTAAAAAAAACTTATCTGAGATGCCTATCCTTGTGGTTTCTGGGTCCCAGAGACTAACCTTTTTACCTCTGTCTGACTCACAGTTTTCTAACTGTCATTCTCTTCAAGTCTATCTTGAGGGATGGCAGAGAATAGACGCAGAAGAATAGCATCACATTAGGGTATCTTTGCTGAAAAAGCAGTTTTGGCCCTGTAGGAGCTGCAAGTTTACGCTAGCCATCTCTGGCACTTGAGTTTTGTGCCTTAGCATTGTTTGCTAACCTTAATGCATCTAATGTGTTCTGAAATATGGTTATGTTGGCTGGTTGTGGAGGAAGTTAGCATATGATGTGGAAGGTCTTGCCACTTGGCAGGAGAGATGCTTTGTGTTTGTTATTCTGACTGTAGTTTTCTTGTAGCAATCAGCTTCAGGGTGTTGTGCAGGTCAGCTGGAAAGTGGCAAATAAAGTTCACAGAGGTGAAGACACCACTGCAGTGAAAGAAGACACTGTTTAGTATTGCTGTCTGAAGGCATACAGAGGTATTCCTTGCCTCTGCTGTAACATGCACCTGCTGGTATCTGAGGTAGCCACAGGGTTTTGGGGTACGAGAGTTGTGATACGCAGGTATTTTTTGTTGACTGTGTTTATGGATCTTCAAGTTGTCCTAAAAACAAGCACCATAGTAGCCAGGTAATCATGGTATTTATGGACTCATTTTGAGTAATCATCTGTGAGTGTTTTCATTATTCCCCTTTGTTATGGTTGCCATATTGTTCCTGCTCTCATCACAATAAGCAAAGAAGGGAGGCACAAAAAGAGATAAGGAAGAAATTGCCTTTTACTGCTGTCTCTGCCAAAGTTTCTTGTAACATGCAGGATGTTTGTTGTGTCAAAACAGCAAGTGACATCAGCAAGAAGTGTTTTGCCCAGATGTTAAATACTGTGGGATCAGGCCTGAATTTGTTATTAATCCTACAAATATCAAAATAAAGCGTAGAAATACAAAGCTATTTCTAGCAAATGTACTGGGGGTGGTGTTACTGAACATACCAGTTTGTGCATGATGAATCCCCAATTCTTTTCTCTTTAGGAAATATGCATAACAATTCTAGAGGGGGCTAAAGGTGTTACGATAGCAAATTTCAACCTTGATTGAAAGTAAAGCGAGGACATTTTGAAATGCAGGAACTTAAAGCCCAATCAAAACAAATATATTCTATAATCATGTTTGAACAGTATTTGGGAAACCCAGTTTTGGATCACCTAAATTGTGTGATAATTCAGAAAAACTAACTTATGAATGTTCTGTGGCATTGCCTTACTTTTTAGTCATGCTTGGATAGTTTTGTGTTTTCATGTGAAATGTACTTTCCCCTGTACTTAGTTACAGAGATTTAGCTTGTTAGGGTAATCTGCTTTGTTTGCAGATCTGTAAGAAGGGCCCCAAGTTTTGCTTTACCTGGAGTTTCAGAGAACTGAGACCAGGAAGCAGGAAAGTGCTTGTGGAATGAATTTGCATTGAAGTAACAGTAGTTTTGAGTGAAGAAAGGAGAGCGAGAACAGGTATACTACATAGGCTAAGGTCGAATTGGACTTACTCAAGTCACAAAGTGATTATGCATCGCGGGGCAACATTATTTTGCACTATCTGGTGTCAGATAGTACACAACTGGAGTTCTGAGCCGGCCAGTTAGGAATAAGAGTGGATATGGGAAAGAACATTGAGTAATAGGAAACAGTAAAATAGTGAGGCGGGAGTAACAGTATAGCAGATAGACGAAGCCCTAGATCAGTGGTGCACATCCTTCAGCCACAGAAGGTCTTTACTGGCATCTTGCCATGAACCAGTGGGCTGCACCTATTTTGCATGTAATTTATACTGGATTTTAATCATATAAGTACAGACCGTGTTTGCTTTTCATATTTATGTAGTGCTTTAAGTGCAAACACTGCATAGCAAAAAGCAGTAACATACACTGTACCCGGTGGGTTGTAGTAAAAGAAGTTAATGATAGAAAGACTGGCTCTGCATTTCTGCAGAAATCAGGGAGGTTTATCTGACATCTGGCTGTCTTTGAGAAGGTCTTGCGCATTCTGAAGTACAGGTTTGAGTTTATTAGGCAGCTGCAGGCTTGGCTTTGTACACATCTTGAATACATAAGGTTAATTTGAGAAAAAATAATTCCAAAGACAAACTTGCAGATAGCACATTTCCTGATTAATTCTGTTACCCATGGGTAATTCAAAAAACAACAGCATTAACCACCAGTAGCATTTTCTTCCTGGAACTTTGTTCAGAGTATTTAGTTGCATCTCAGACATAGCGGCTTTAGGTTCTCATAGTTTGGCTGATGAGTTTTACACACAATGCAGAAATGTTTCCTCTTTTACGTTTCTCGTGTTTATGTGATACAGATTTGTGCAAACTAGGAATTGGCTAAAGTTATATGTTTGTATAGTTTCTGGAGTTTAGTACAGGTACTCCATTACAGTAGTTAGATTTCTCTAATCATCAAGTTGTGTTTTTACTAATACAAGGAATTCTGGTTATTCCTTCTTATTTTTCCATTTCAGTCTAGCATATGTAATAGATCCTTTTTGGTGATACTGGAGTACCTCCAAATATTCAATCCATGAATCCTCACAACAACCCTGTAAGGGAAAGAAACACTCTCTAGACTTCTGAAATTATCTTGCTTTTATAGATAATGAACTGAGGCATGAAGAGGCTTAATTGACTTCATGTGATTAGACAAAAGAGCAGACCACTAAACCTACATTTCCAAAATACAAACACAGTTTTCCAACCTCCCCACTTTTAGTTTTTAGCTCAAGCATTAATGTTACTTTGTGATCTGTCTGTACCTAATTCTTCCTTTTGAAACCTCACTGTGGTTTTGAGTCCCATTCTTGGCAAGTACATGCATGCTTCTAGTTTAACCACCCAGTCCTTTTGAGCTACGTCCAGTTTCATTTGGCTGTCTAATCACTGCATGTTTTTGCAGAACACAAGCTTTGGTTGAATTTTCATCCTTCCTTCAGGCTCGATTACATTGCTCTTGTGTTTCTGTGGCTCCTTTCGCACCAGGTTGTTGGACACAGGACTGAAAGGGATACTAAGCATGTTTGCAGATGATACAAAACTGGGAGGAGCTGTTGACTCCTTTGAGGGCAGGGAGGCCCTGCAGAGAGACTTGGACAAATCGGGGGTCTGGGCAATCACCAACCATATGAAGTTCAACAAGGGAAAGCGCTGGATTGCTGGATTCTGCAGCTGGGATGGGGCAGCCCTGGATGTATGGACAGACTGGGAAATGAGAGGCTGGAAAGCAGTGCCATGGAAAGGGCCCTGGGGGTCCTGGTCAGTGACAAGTTGAACACGAGTCAGCAGTGCCCTGGCAGCCAGGAGGGCCAACCCTGTCCTGGGGGCATCAGGCACAGCATCCCCAGCCGGGCAAGGGAGGGGATTGTCCTGCTCTGCTCTGAGCTGGGGCAGCCTCACCTCAAGTGCTGGGGGCTGGTTTGGGCAGCCCAAAAGGTGAAGGGCGTTTGAGGGAAGGTGAATGAGGAGTGGCTGCAGTCACTTGGTCCATTCAGCCTGGAGGAGGAGAAGGGGACTCATTGCAGTTACAACTTCCTCTTGAGGAGAAGAGGAGGGGCAGGCACTGATCTCTTCTCTGTGGTGACCAGTGACAGGACCTGAGGGAATGGCCTGAAGTTGTGTCAGGGGAGGGTTAGGCTGGATATTAGAAAGAGGTTCTTCTCCCGGTAGGGGGTGGGGCACTGGAACAGCTCCCCAGGGCAGTGGTCACAGCACCAAGCCTGACAGAGTTCAAGAAGCATTTGCACAATGCTCTCAGGCACAGGGCGTGACTCCTGGGGGTGGTGCTGTGCAGGGCCAGGAGCTGGACCCAGTGATCCTTGTGGATCATTGGCCTTCCAACTCAGCATATTCTATGATTCTGTAATATGTAATATTCTGAATGGCGGAATCAGCAGAAGCCACAGCAGTGTTGGGAGGGTCACAGCAAGGGGAGTTTGTGTTTGATTGTGTTGCTCACCCTGGGCTAACCAGCTGTCACACAGCATATATACACTGTGCCACAAAGCGCAGTGCCAGTGCCCCGGGGTTAACGTTAGCCCGTCTTAGGACCACACCACCCACCAGCAGCGTGACTGGGCATCTCAGCACTGTGCCTGAACTGTTCCTCATTGTGTTACTTCCAGCCCAGGGCCACACAGGCAAGGCTCTGCCACTTTCTGTACGTGGAGCGAGATTGTCCAGCCGCAGATAAGGATTTTGGGCACAGCGCTCCACTGACAGTTAGCAAGGTGCCCAGCAAGGGCTGCCGAACAGCTGGAGGACTCTTCCAGACTTCCTCCAAGGCTGCTGCAGGGGGAGCAGCCCTAGAGGTAGGTGGATGTGGGAATGTGGTTTTTGTCGATAGTGAAAGTGCCCAAAGGGGAGAGCATGCAGGCAGGGAAGAAGGATTTCCGTCTATGGGCTGGAGCTTTGGCTACAATTGTGCCTGCTGTGAAAGAGTTTGTTACACTTTCCTACAGTGAGGGCTCCATCTGGTGCTCTAGGTGTCTTTAAATGAAAATTTGCGTTTACCGTCAGAACTGAAGGCTATGCACAGTAAGCATTCTTGTGGTCTTATCCATCACAACAAATAATGAAGGCTTGTCCTGCCCTCAAACCCTGTAATGTAAAGGGCAAGGAAAGGCAGTGAAGTAAAGGGGGACAGACTGGACAGGTTCAGAATCTGTCTCCATGTTAGCAGGAAACAGCAGTGAAGACCCACTTTAAAATTTAAGATTTTCTGTCTTAAAACAGAATGTAGCTCACTACTGAGGATAATCAAGGTAGCATTGCAAGGAAACTCAAGCTGTCCAGCTGTTGGTCAGTAAACAGTGGTGTGACCCACAACTCAGCCTGCTAAGTTCTGGCTGAAGACATGCTGGTAGTGCTTTGTGTACTCAATGTAAAGCCCTACTCACTCTTCAAATTTGAAGACGATGTGTGCAGAGATCATCATTGTAGTCAAGCCTTGCATTAGGAAACACTTTGCTAACTATTCTGACTAGTGCCTTGGAAAGGAAAGATCTTGGCAAGCTGTTATGGAGAACAAATGCACTGACAAACTGTTGTAATTTGAGATTTAATAACTTCCCAACAGAGAAGCCCATTTTATAAGTCATCCTGTGCATTCATCCCAGCTGCCTTTTAGCCTTCTCACCTGGATGAGTCCTTACAACTGAAATAATTTCTGACTGTGCGTAAAATCAAGCTGCCTATTTAGGTGTCCTTCAAAGTGTGGGTGTTGGTTTTTTCTGTGCTCCAAAGCAAGTAAAAAAATGCTTGTCTGCACTGTTTCACCCAGTCAATGGGTGCCTAGAGGAAATTATATGTATTGAAGGAGCCTGTGGAGGCTTTCCCTTAACCCTGTAATTCCAGCTTTTATAGTGCTTCTTGGGCCTTTGATCTCCACACTCTTAATTGGCTCACAGGGAGATTATTTACAGTCAACAAGAAAAGTACCTTGAACTTGTCATTTTAATAAACTTGTTACTTGCCAGCTTCTCTAGAGGCATCCCACATGGAAATAAACATCTTTAAT
The DNA here is from genome assembly GCA_013397845.1 of Melanocharis versteri. Taxonomy (NCBI): domain Eukaryota; kingdom Metazoa; phylum Chordata; class Aves; order Passeriformes; family Melanocharitidae; genus Melanocharis; species Melanocharis versteri. The sequence continues at coordinate 43,678 of VZTG01004488.1, read as the reverse complement.
TTTGTTTTATAAATAAATTTTTAAAATGGTTTCCTGGAACCTTGATGAAATATTAGCTTCTTTGCAGATCTAAATCCACACCATAGGTATTGCTTGGAAACATGCTTGGTGTTCTTTAACATGTACTTAATGCTAGATTAGAGAACATAAGACTTTTTTTAGTTCCTTGTTTCCACCAGCTCATTTCTAAACTATTTAAAATAAAGAGCCTGGGCATGTATGGTATTTAAAAATCCTCTCACATGAGGTTTTTAAAACAGATCAATTTCAGCATTAGAGTGTTAGTAATTCAGCAAAAGAAAATTCAGCTCAGGATTGTGTAGCTGTAATGATAATGTATTATATCCGTCTTCCTTGAGCATGATTGTAACAGTAGAGTTGAACCCAGTGAATTACATAATTCAGGAGCATTTGCCAGAATGCTGTTTTAGGGATATTACTGTAGTCTTCCCTTAAAAGCAAGTGGAAAGATGAATCGTATTATGAAATACTTCAGTGAGAGACAAGAGTCTTCAGAAATTACCTAAAATAACTAATTTGAATAGAATAGAAGGTCATGTGCGTGCATGCCAAGTTAATCACAGTTAACTACTTGGCAGAGTGCAAGGGGAGTACAAGAGGGAGATTTTCGCTTTTTCTTTTCTCTAACCTGAATTAAAAATGTATTGGCTACTCATTGCTGACATCAAAACATTTCCAGCTAGCCTGAAGTCTGTATTTGATTGTGCTTTTAATATTTAAAACATTAACAGCGTGACCTAGCTAATATGAATAATGGAAGGCCCAGAGAAGTAAAAGCTACTGCTGCTTCTCTTGGCAAAGCTCTACGATGTTCAGGAGTTGTAGTGCATCTAAAAATCTGGCAGAAAGGACCATGTGTTTTATTTTTTCAGTCTCCAAAGTAGGTGTTATACTATGATGTGCTATTATATACTGATGTAACTGCTTTAAGGCTGACTGCAGAATCTGTGTTCCCACCACTCCTCCATCCATTCCACTTAGCAAAGTCTTTGATTTGAAGAATGAAGCTGGTGACCATTATTTTTGCAGCAGGCTGAGGTCCAGATTCAGAGTAGTGCACAGCAGGCATCTAAAGCTCAGCAGATATGTACATTCCTCTGATTTCTTTTTCTGCTTTGTGACTTCCGTAAGATCAAAGTTTGTGGCTGAAATCTGGCATCTGCTCAAGTGCTTTCCTGAATAGGAAATGGGATAATTTCCTGAACAAGGGTCTTGGGAGCACAAGTAAGTGAGAGTAGGTGAAGTTAGGCAGATATAATGGGCTAGGATACTATTTGGGCAGAGAGGAGAACAGTAGTGCTCGACGATTTTTTTTATGGAAGATATTTTTAATCAATGGTTAAGAGAATGTTTTGTTTCAGAATCAGCATGACCTGGAATCTGCAGACATTTAATAGCACTCAGTTATGTTTTATTCACCTGCCCAATTAAGAGTTTGGTTGGATAATGAAATTCTGTTTTCAGTGGATGCTTATCAGTGGCTGTGGCTTCCTAAATCATGTAGGGTACTAAAAAAGCAGAAAATAAATTGAGTCTTCAGAAGCCATACAAAATCTAATGGAGAAGAGAGGACTGAATTGCTAGTCTCTTCCTTAATACCTGAGAAAAACATGCAAACATGTTTCTGCTGACAGAAGCAGTCAGGATGTGGAGTGAGTGTTTCTACTGAATTTTAGGGGGCTTTTTGTAATCATGGTAACATTTTGAAGGCTGCTTTTTTTCCCATCACTTTTCTACTGATCAAGTCAGGAACAAATAGGATTAAAAACAGAGAGAAGGGAGAGAACTAGTCAGAACATGTAGAAAGAGATCATCAGCTCTATTCGTGAATTATTCAGTTAAAACAATAATTTGCTTTGTCTTCTTATCATCTCCTAGGTCATCTCTGCAGCAAAACAACTATAAAATCCTTTAGAGACAAACAAGCAGAAGGGAAGAAAATGAAAGTGTTTTTCCCTGGAGGGTTGATACATATGGATGGATTGGAAGTGAGCAGAAATGTGAAAACTCTAAACTGATGCCTTTGCCATGAATATAGCCTTTGTTAGATATAACCAAAAATGAAAATCTGGGATACTGGGGTGCAGTACCCGATGGAAGGCAGCTAAATTGACTGTCTTGTGGGACTGTCTTCAGATGTGATCTCTGTGGTTTTAAAGCAAAAAAAAAAAAGGCTCATTAGCACTAGGTTAGATCCTTCTGGTCAAAATGGAGAACAGATAGGGAATGTAAATCCCAGGAGAAAGTTGTTAGGACGTGTCACATGAAAACTGAATCCACTTAAATGTCCCTGGAGAAGGCAACACTTAAAGCCTGATCATTGCTTCTTGAACATGGAAAATCTAGGGGGTGTAGATGTGTATATTTTTTACCTCCTGACTTCGGTTGCCAGTACTGAAGAGATTTTTATAACCCTTGTGCCTTGAGACGCTGCAGGAAAGTGTTTGCATTCAGCTTGGCTCTGTGCCTTACAGTCCATTTTAATCACTATGCAAAGTGGAAGGATAACAGTTCTACTATTGCTTGCTCTGAAAAGAGGACTCTGAGCAAAACCCAGTTATTCTTCAGAGAGATTTCCTGATTCTTGCAGGAGCAGAGTGTAAAGCATACTGACACAGGCCTTTAATGGCTATCGTAAAACATTCCCTGTGTAGTGTTTTTTTAGAATTCTGGAAACTAACCAAGTATCCTTGTGAATTCTGTTTAAATACAGTTGTTGTGAAAACATAATTAGTGTTAATATTCTGGAGATATGTTGGATATTGGGAATTTTTATGCATGTCCATCATTGGCTTTTGAAGAACACTCATGGAATGCTGCTGCTATTCCTTGCCTCATGGCATGTCAGTGAATCAAAACCTGTAATGTAGGGTGGTGGCTATTCTGCTCTTTCTCTTTCATGGTGGTGAGCCCACAATTAAATTGCTGTATTGAAAGCTCAACAGCTTTTGCTCTTACTCTGTGATTACATGCTTTCCCTTGCTCTTTCTCCCCAGTTAAATGCCAATACTCTCTATTCTCTGTTTGTGTTTCTGTTTTGTTAGAACTGCTCAAACTGTTTCAGGTCTCTGCTGAAGGAAGTAGTGTGAAAGAGCAGTAACTGGAATCCCAAATAAATATTTGAGGAGAGGAGGACTATAGTTTCACATTTCCTTGGCACTGCTCAGTTCCTCAGGTTTCCGAAGATATTTACCCAGAATTCTTCTGAATTTCTGTAACTTGATGACCTTTGACCTTTCCATTTAAGTGAGTCTGATTTTGGCTAAAGTAACATTTAGAGGTTTGCAGTATTTGATGACCAACATGCAGGTTTGTCTTGCGTTTTCACACTTACTTTCTAAAGTGCCAGCAGGACATTTTTCTCTGGTAGCATCTCCAGGCTTGTGATGTTGGAACACTTACCCTATCTGGGATCATTAGGGTTGATATTCCTTTGCAGCCTGTGTATGCCCTGGGGCTCACCCACTCTATTGTCTATACCAGTTGCAGTTTGTGCCTTAATACCTTCTTGCAAATCTTTTCACTCCATCCAAATTACCTACTCTGCTATATTCTGAAGCATGCAGTCTTATTGCGGGGTCTGGTCAAGGGAGGAGATAGAATCATAGGGTGGTGAATGGAGAGAATGGATCAGGTGAATTGCTCTGTAGATTGAGTGGGGGAGGATGTGTGACAGTGCCCGGGTTGTCCTACCGTCAGTTAAATTCAGTGTTAAGGAGTAGCAAAATGTGGATGAGAACAGACGTCCTAGTAAATGTAATATGTGAACTTCGAGGCTTCTGTAAACCTATCAGAAATGTTTAACTCTTTTTCCTGCCCATCTGTTTCTTTTTCTTTTGCTCCCTGCTGAAACCAGGTCCTGTGTTCAAACTGTTTTGCATACCAAAGGATGCTTCTCACTCTTGGCACGTTTGATTTCATTATCTTCATATGCCTGTGTTAGGATATACTTTAACCTAAACCTGGCCTTCCTTTTTTTCACTTTCATCTGTGTTCTTCTACTACTCCACTGCTTGTCCTAAAGCTGCATTAGTTCTCCCCATCCTGTGACCCTCACAGTGTCAAGTAGTGATTAGGCCTTACATGTGTTATGTCCTTCAGCCAATGGTTAGTGGAGAAGCTGTATTTTAGAGGATTTATTGCATCTGCATAAATCCATCTGCAAAAGACTAGCCAGCAGACCACACCATTGCTTTAAACATCTGCTTTTCTTGTCATCAACATGAACCTGTACACCAGGAGGGGCCAGAGAAGCATCAGCACACGCTGATAGGATCATATGTGTTGCTGTGTGGCCCTCTCAGCCTTTCCAGCAAATTGATAAGTATGTGTTGAAATACAACTGGAATTAATCTGCTCAACCGTAGTAGTTTATTGCTTCGTTTTATCACCCATTTCATAGCATCTAGACTTTGATGCTTTTAATTAGCTCACAGTAAGTACTCCAGTGGTACCACCAATGACAAGCAGATCACAAGTGTGAACAGTTACATGGGCATTTTTTATGAAGTTACTCACACATATACGTAATTTAAACACATATATATACATCTCTTGACGTAACACGAGAACACTTGGGTTTTGAAGACTGCTGAGCCTACATATTCTCTTTATTTTGGATTTTTTAATGGCCTTGTTGCTCTTGCAGGCAGCACTGCACATGTAGACTTTGATGTTTTTTTATGGCGCTGTTATCCTCTAATTAACTTCATTAATTTTGCAATTAGTGAAGTTAATTAGTGGTTAAAAATGCTATATAAAACTTCAAAGTTTGCATTTTAATCATAGTTTGTATTAAAAATAATTATCACATGCTTGATTACAAAACTCAATGCAGTTAGCTCAGACTGGGTCATGTGATACTAAAACCAGCTTTGTTCTGTATCTTTCCTAGCTAGTTAGTTGCATTTTTCACTGACAATTACTGAGGCTTTTTCTGGTATCTGAAAATGCAGCTATAGGCAAAAGGCAGTGAATAAGCCAAAAAAAACCCAAAAAAAACCAAATCATGGTGTGGCTGAGAGGAAGTTAGGTTTTAGTTTGGGCCAGTAGAGAAACAAGTTGGAAAAGGGGGACATGAAAGTATTAAAAAAGTCCACCATGACCAGTGAATGATACATGGGGGATCAGTACTTGACTACTAGCCTCCTCTCCTTTGAGGAACCATTTTGGAAGAGCTGAGGTCCGGGTTGTACTGCCTGTGTCAGCCTGATCATGACCCACTGTGTAAACCTTAAAGTAAGGGCATGGTAAAGAAAATCTGCTTGCCTTAGGGCTGCGATGAGTGTGTGTTGAAAAATTAAAGCAAAGAGGACCTAAAAATCCATGTCCATCCATGCAGATATTGGGATATAGTAATAACAACGATAGTAATTTAATAATAATAACAATGCTAGCAACAAAGAGGCTGTGTAAGTGTGGGGGACTTCAGGAGGCAAGAGTCGCTGTGCAAATGCTCCATTATGATCAACCCACAGCATTTCACACCATCTTCCGGAGTCTGATCAAAGTAATGTACCTGTGCATATAGATGTATGTAAATGAATTCATTTTTCAAACAGGTAGATTGTTGTTACCTTAGAACCCTTAAGCTTGCTTTGTGGGAGCCCTTGGCTGTGGTCTCCTCCCTGAGCACATGGTCTCTGGGCTGTATTTGGGCTGCCTCTTTTTCTTCTGCCCTGGCCTTTCACCTGTCTGGTGAGACATCTCCCACCTCATGCCGGAGCAGTCTTCATCTCACCCTTAGGGTGTCAGAAGTTTTAACTCTAGTTTCCTATTTTCTTTTTCCTCTTTTTTTTTATTTTTTCTCTTCTGATTTAAGCATACAGTATTATCTTAGGCAGCTTAGTGCTCCAAGCCCAAACCTAGGGCAGTGCCTGAGTCCAAGATCCAGTGCTGGTAATTCCATCTATAACATTGGCATCAGCCAACAAAGCGGCATTACTGCCTGGTCGTTTCCCTGCGATGCATATTGTACCCATTTTTATAGTTTCTTTTATACTTTCAACAGTCTTTATAACAGCAATAATGTCATTCAGATAATTATACTGTAATTGACCTTAGCATTGAGCATCCTTGGCTTTTACTGCAGTTTGCTTAATACTTCAGTATGGTCAATTATCTTGTAATTCCCACTTTGTTGGGAATTATTGTTTTAATTATTCCACTCCAAATACATCATTTTGGCATAGTAGTAAGGGTACACTGGGGAATGGTCATACTCGTGAATGCTTTAAAGAGTTACCAGCTTTAACATGTAGGAAGGCTTTTCATCTTGTCATCTCTAGTCATTACTTTTAACACTGATTTCATTTAATTATCACTTAGTGTGCTCAGGCCAGGTCTTATCTGGAGAAGTCAGCATATGGGGACTTGGGGCTTGCAGCTGGATGGCTGTACAATCTGATTTATGATTTCCACACTGATTTCTGACACATTACAGTGTGACTATCTGTGTTGATGCAGCTAAATTCCAATGGAAGCTGGGGATAAAACAGTGATTTTTTTTTTCCCTAGCAATTTGAACTATTAATTATCCCAAACGGACAGTGAGTATGCTGATGAGAATTTTATGGCTGCATAGGAGGCTTGCGTCGCTCTCTTGATAATGGTTTAATTTATACCTATATGGCACTGATACTCCACCAGGAGCAGCACCCTGATGGTGTTGGAGAGAAAACAGCACAGTCCTTCTGGTGGGAAATCATTTCAGTTAGCACTGTGCTCAGCACTGCCCAAAACAAAGACTGAATCATAGCATGCTGTGCTCTATAGCCTAGTGCAAAAAATACTGTGGGTCCAGCACTGGAAAGACACTGTTCCACTTTTTAAGCAAATTATGTGAACATGGTGACGTGTCAGCCTTTCTATAAACGTGTATGTTCACTGGTTTTTGTCAGCATTTCGTGGTGTATTTACCATTAATAAAAATGTTCTACTGAAGCAGAAAACGAAAAACTGGTGTGTTTTGCTCAAACACAAACTAAGTGTAACCCACTTTCACCAAAGAGTATTTTTTCCTATGTCTGATCTAATTATTACATGTGAGCAAACTCAGCGTTGTTTAGTAGGAAAACTCTACTGTTCTAGTAGATTAATGCATTTTATTGAAGAAAACAGCAGTGTAAAAAGACTTTATTTCTCTATAAATTTTAATAGTTACTAAAACAAGGACTCCGGCCCATTAAGTTACAGCCTGCCAAGTCATAGTGCTGAATCACTTAATTTCTGTAAGTAACTATTCTATTCCAGCTTCTTAAAGACAGCTGTTAGGAGTGCACTGATGTTTTAATCAAGGAACAGGACAGAGTCTGTCAGCTAAACAGTGTGTTTTAATGGGGTTTTCTTTCACAGTCTGCAAATGTAAGGACCTCTTTTGGGGTTTGTGGGCTTTCACACTCAGGAACCAAGGTGTGGGTGGGTACAGGACTATTTGCAGGAATCTGATGTCAGTGGAAACCGTGAGGACATTGTTACATCCCAGTATTTCTCAATAAAAGTAGGTCCTTACCAGTGCTTATAGACTGAAAAGCTGTTGCAAACAACAGAGGGAGCTCAGTATGAGTAATATGGCTGTCCCTCACACAGTGAACATAGTAGGCATTAGGTCTGTAGGAAGATCTAAACCATAGCTCATTGTCTATGTATGTGACATGTCTTTATTACTTAGAGTAAGAGATAAATTTAGATCTGTCAGCAAAAGTACCCATGAAGAGGTCCCATGAAGTCACTGAGCTTTATGTGGCAGGGGCATTTCATGTTGAAGGGAAAAGAAGGTAGTTCTGGAGGGGTATTGGTAGGCTGGCTCTGTGCAAGGAAAGGGGTGTGTCAGTTAAAATTGGGAACGTTTAGATTTGTTCTGTAGCAATTGACTCGTGAGGCAAAATAATATCAGTCCTAGCACACTGGCCTAATTTCAGATTGGGAAGTGAGGTTCTGTCTGCTGTCAGTAGGTAAGTTGTCTCCATTTTTTCTGCTAATGTCAGGTGAGAATACTGAAGGAGGATCTTCTCATGTTAGTATAAGGTCAGATACATCAAGCAATAAAACCATTAAGCAGTGTGCATTGCCCCAATGCCCAATGTGGTGCTCATCCTTTAATGTGCTAGTGATAATTAGCTACTTTATCTTTCTAGTAGGGACCTTCAATTTATTACTTTATTAAGTAGTGAAATCAAAGATTAAAATGGTATCTATAGCACATAGCTAACCAGATTGTGAAAGATGGAACTGTATGGTTTCAAATTTATGAAAATAAATATTTCTATTTAAATAAGTGCAGTAGTTTAATTCTTTAGACACCACTTTAATTTGTAGTTTATTGGTGATTATTTTTCTTCGTTTTAAAGCAAATTGCTTTCTGTAGGGTGAAGTTGAGAAATAATGAATTGAATTCACATTACAAGCTACTGCCTTCCAAATTGTAAATGAATATAAATGTAATAGGAGCTTAGTATTAAAATCTTTTGCAAAAGGCTATGCTGTATCATTGCAGTAAACAAATACATTTTTCAAGTCATCAGTTCATTTAATGTTGTGTTTCTACTTGGGCTTTATTTTACGGGCTTCTGTACCCTGGCGCTGCTGTTTCCAAATGTCTTAACATGTGTTGTCGCTTCAAAGCAAAAAATAACTTTCTTAGTTTGTGTTATTTGCTACAATCATTGATTAATCATCTGCTTTAAAACTAAATTAGTGTTTTAAGATGTATTTGCACAGTGTGGGAAGGGCACAGGCTGTGCCTTCAACACTAGCTTTGTTCTAAAATTTTTATTTCCACTCAGTGTTCTTAGAGGGTAATTAACAATTACCTATCAAAAATATGGAAGATTTTTGCAAATTCTGCCACTCATTAATCTTAGCTGCCATTCTCAAGAAGTGGAAATTTTAGCAAAATGGAGAGGAAGACCTGTGTCCCAGTAGGGAGTAATATTCTCTTATATGACTTGGACAATAACCACAGCTTAATTTCTGTGGTTGAGTGTTCTTAATCCTTACCAGAAGCCTGTGATGTAATGAGGAAAAGAAGAAATTTTGTAATAGTGAGGGAACAGAAATTGCTCAATGTAAATGCTAATTTCTTGGTTTGTATTCAGGTTAATAGCTGCACTGAAAACCCCAAAACCAAATTGCTATGTTGTACAGTTTTATGTGGAACAACAGCTGTCCATCATGCATGGAGGAGAAAAACCCAAACAAGTGTTTCTGGGTGAATGGGAGGATCTAATATCCATCAGTCAGGACTTCTTTGGTTGTTCCTCACCACCCCAGTAAAAAAGGAGGACAGAGATGGAAACAGTCAGCAGGGTTTCAACTGGCAATTATTTTCATCTCCATTTCTGTCATTTCCAATTCTGCAAAAGCCTGAACACATACTTACTTATGTACGTTCAGCCACTGACTTCAGAGTGAGATAAAGTTTAGTGCATGCTTAAATGCTTTCTTGAATTAGGGCCAAAAGCTGCTGCTGCTACTAAAATCGGTCCCAGAGGGAACTTTGCATCTTTCATTGCTTCCTTTTTTGTATACCAAGATACAGGCTCCGCAAAGCTTTGGAAATATGGTAGAATTTGATATATGTTGCCTGCCTTGTTTAAAGGAGTAGAGTGGAGTTGTTGGATGATAGTGCATAAAGTACACATTATCTTCCTTTCTCTCCTGTCCATATGTGTGCTCTTTAGAAATCATTACTAGGTGAGAACTGTAGAATAGCAAGAGAATCACTGAGTTAGTTTGTGTTTTGTTTCTGTCTGCTGCAGGCGTAGCCTGTAATTGTAAAAGGCATCAAAATAAAATGAGTTTAGGTGTTTTCTCCTGTTCTTGCCTGCTTTGAAACTGTTCAGAAGCTTGCTTCTTGCTTTGGTAGAAATCTTCATTCAAATGTTTGCTGAAGTGTGACTTGCCTTGAGCCTCTTTGTTCTTTTTGATTTACACAGGCAAACACACACGCATGTGCAAACACATGCCCCTCTTCTGGGACTATTGACTTAACCCTGTATATTTGTAGAGGAAACAAACCAAAACAAGACCAATGCACAGTATTCATAAAATTCATCCCACTGTCAGTTGCAGATAGCCACTATGATCTGTTCAGTTGATCACCTTTTTCTGTCTCTTGCAATACATAGTGCAGTTTTAAATATGCGGCACTTGCTGGGTAGCTATCACCGGTTAAAGCCCAACGTGCTGTCTGTAAGAGCAGCTCCAGATTGTACTATCAGCATAAGATGTATTGAGAGGTAGTGACAAATGAACCACTGCCGTGAATGAGGGCCTGATGATGCTTTCTTCTCTTTTCGGACTACAGAGCTCTTCTGTATCTCCCTCAGCCAGTTTCAGAACAGCAGAAAAGCACAGAAATTCAACAGATTATTCTTCAGATAGTAAAAAACAGAAAACAGAAGAGAAGGAAATAGCAGCTCGTTATGTGAGTAGATTGTCTACATTGTGCATTGTTGAACTTCAGTGTTCCTCTGTAATTTCACCTGATTCCTGCTGCATAACTAATTTTAAAATTGAGGGTCAAATTTTAACTGGTTCTTGCTGCCTACCTCTAACGTCTCTGCTGTATTAAACATTTTGGTCATGTGATTGATACTGTTTTTAACAATATAAGTACGAAGCACCTGGAAGTTGTGTGACAATAGTCCTGAGTTTTAGTTAGGTTGGGACTTTTTAGTGAAGTCTAGCTTGACTCCACTTCATAGTACAGTGCTGCTTTGGATGTAGATTTTCATCCCTAGTCCTTCTCCACCAATGTGAAAACTGGGAAGAATGCTGTAGTTGTGGCAACCTGCTAAGCGGAAGCCCTATAGGTGACCGAAAGACTTTAACTGTATTACCCCATAAAATTTGGTAAAAGTGAATGGTACATTGCAGATCTCTGAGCAGCCTTCCTCTGTTTTCATAGTTATTAGGAGACATTGGGATATTAAATGAAAGGTTTTAACACATTGTGATTTGTCATTGCAGGACAGCGATGGTGAAAAGAGCGATGACAACTTGGTAGTTGATGTTTCCAATGAGGTATACACAATGGTGGTTTTTCTACCTTACAGAAATGGTGGTGAGGGTATCTTAGTGTTTTCTGTGCATATTGGTTTTATGAATAGGATTATGGCATTTGCCTTCATAAAGGAATTTGAAATGCCTGAGAGAATCCAGGCGTATCCTCTTTCTTTAGAATACAAGTCAGATCTGAAACACTCACTTCTACAAAGTACTTCTTGTTTCTCCTATGAACAAAAAGTTCTCCTGAGATATTTGAAGCCAGTCCAGCACAACAGAGGGGGTGCAACTTGTAACAGTGTCTGTCTTTTCTTTCACTCTGGCCATGACTTTGTGTGTGAACCTTATCAGGTCTGCCAAATGCATCAAATCTTTTCAGTCTATCACTTGAAAAAAAAGATTTACTTGCCTATTTCAATATCCACAGGTTTTTGGCATTATTTTTTGTGGTTTAATAGCATCAAATTTCAATACTTCTTAAAAAAACCCAAGTTGTCCTTCATTATCCCTCTCAACTTTAAAATTGTATCAGCTAAATAAATTAAGAATGGAAGGAATATGTCACTTCCTGTGACAGATCTTCATTCCAAATTGAGGGCTGCTCAAGACAAGAACTAGTGGCTAATATGAAGTTTTTATGCTAACCCATATTCCTGATGTTTAGGATCCTTCTTCTCCCCGTGGGAGCCCAGCACACTCTCCACGGGAAAATGGCTTGGACAAGACTCGACTGCTGAAAAAAGATGCACCAATTAGTCCAGCATCTATTGCATCCTCTAGCAGTACTCCTTCCTCCAAATCCAAAGAACTTAGCCTTGTAAGTGCTTCAACATGCTTCTGACCCCTGATCATATGCTGAAATGTGTTGTATTTATGTTTTCAAGGTAGTCTAATGAAATAATAGAAAGTCCACAGTCTTTTTTTGGGATAGGAAGAGGTTATTTTCACTGGTGGTGTGGGTAGATGATAGATGTGGTGTTCTGAGAGAGATTTTTCTCCTCCACCCATATGAAGAACTGTTATTCTGAGAATAAATAAAAGTACACAGGGGTTTCTTGAGCTGTTTTCCTGTGCTGTGGTTTATAGCAAATTCAGTTCCCTGCTTGGATGTGATTTGGTTGTTAGCTTTGTTTGAATTACCAGGCTATATACAACAACAATAATTTTTATTTTCTATCTAAAAAGTAATCTGTCATTTACAAGAGCCTTCCTTGACTTGCATCACAAATCATAATGCAAAAGAAAAGAGCTGCCTGCAAGGGGTGTTCTTTCCTTTCCTGTTTGTGACCACAGTTAATCACCTACCTGAGCTGCACAGTAATTCCCCTCTCGGTTCTTCACGGGGCAGGGTATGCAATTATTTAAAGAAACAAAATAAATAAAAAGAAAGCTTAAAGTGAATGTAGTGCTCAGGAAAGGTGATGGAATGACAAGTTCAGACCTGAGAGTCAGTGGTGTATCTGATGAACAAGCCTGTCACAAGAGCAGCACTGCACAGTTCCTGACTTTATACCCATCACTGTCTCCATCCTGTGTTTCTAGCACCACACTTGGATATGAGTAGTTGGTCAGTTTGGGGATTTTTTTTCTGCTCTTCTTGTCCATCCCTCACAGAAAATCATAATCATAATGGGAGCAGGTCCATGAGCGTAGAGAGACCACTGACAGATTTCACATGTGCTGCCAATTGTCAGATGGCAATGATTTTCAGTCATTTACCTCATTCTGAATCATACAGGTGCTCCTGATGAGAAAAGTTGTGACGGCTGTAGTTAATTACCAAAGCCATTCTATCTTTTTCAGTGTCTTTGCATCTTCTCTTCATTGCCAGGGACTGTTGAAACCCAAACCCAGAAGCTAAATATCATTAATATCACTAATCACTAGCTATAAAGGTAAAATAATTTACAAACTGTCTTCCTTTTTCCATCTTGGTGATTAGAATGAGAAATCTACCACTCCTGTGTCTAAATCAAATACCCCAACTCCACGGACTGATGCCCCAACTCCAGGCAGCAACTCCACTCCCGGACTGAGGCCAGTGCCCGGCAAACCCCCAGGTGTGGACCCGATAGGTTAGTGTCCGTATATTTCGGTGGTGTGAAACAGGGACCATTTGTCGCTCGTCAGGCTCCCTTTAAATCTGACAAGTCAGTATGTTAACAGTTGCTTAAACTGGGTGCTGAGCTGGTTCTTCAGCACTATAATACAGTATTGTTTGGCTTTCCTTGGCTGGCTGACTGCTTGGTTTGGGTTGTTTGTGGGGTTTTTTTGCAGTTTTCCAAACTCATGTTTCATCTGATGACTCTAGAATGCCTCTGTGACTTCTCACTTTCCCCCCTCCTCTTATAGCCTCAGGTTTAAGGACACCTATGGCAGTACCATGTCCTTATCCTACTCCATTTGGTATCGTGCCACATGCTGGTATGAACGGAGAGCTGACCAGCCCTGGAGCTGCCTATGCTGGTCTACACAATATTTCCCCTCAAATGAGTGCAGCAGCTGCAGCAGCAGCAGCAGCAGCGGCTTACGGGCGATCTCCAGTGGTAAGTGTTTGCTGTTAGTGCATTTAGTTTTGAAAGCTGTTTATATTAAATATAAGACCTGGGGGGTTAACTCTAGTTCACTCACTCTGTGGTTTGGGGAGTATGCTATGGAGAACATGAATTAAACAGTCTTCCTTTGCCTAACTCTTACTTTAATACACCTTTTTGTTTTGCTTGGGGAAAACTATAGGTTGGTTTTGATCCACATCATCACATGCGAGTCCCAGGCATCCCTCCTAATCTCACAGGCATCCCAGGAGGAAAACCGTGAGTATCAAACATTCAGCTTTAAAAGTCAATCATCTGTTGGAAGTCATGTTCCCTCGCTGGTTGGAATTCCCTTTAGCTACTGAAAACTATTGTGTGAATAGAAATAAGTATAGCTATTCAGCAAGAGCAGGAGAATCACTGTGTAATCTTAAAGTTGCATTTGTAAATTTCTTTTGAAGACTAATAGCAGTCCACATGGACTGGGTGATACAAATTAAAGGAGACAGAAATAAATGGAAAAAGGAGATGAACTTCAAATCTGACTGGTTGGTTGTTTGTGGAAATGCAAACGGGAATGGGATCTCAGCTTTCCATCTCTACTGTACTCCACTTCTCAGTTTAAAAAAATTATTTCTTTGTTCACAAAAGCCTTGCAATTACTTGCAAGCTTAGCAGCTGTGTGCAGAAGAAGGAACACTGAAATGTTTTGTTTGATTGAAAATACTGGAAAGAATTATTTTATGATAATATTCAGACTCATCCTTGATGGAACTGACCTGTATAATGTGACCTGCTTTACCAGGCTTTTCGTGTTGTGAGCCTCGGAAGAAGAATTACAGAGACAAAGAACTCTGCTCACATTCCTCTTGAGGTAGAGAGGAGAAAAGCCAAAGCAGCTACACAAACCATATTGATGCAGATTTTCTGTAAGATTCATACAGTTCCGCTTCCTTGTGACACTTCTGGGAGACTGTGACCAGTTCATACTGGAGAGTTTGACAGTCAAGAGATGTTTGTGCCAATCCCTCTCAAGCTCTTTTATTTGTTTAGGAGTAGTTGGGGTTAGTCACGCACTTGGATTTGTGTGAGTAAATGCATACGCTTACCTGCCAGTGAGCTTGCAGACGCACGGGATTAACAACATATGGTGACAAGCGATCAGGCCTAGTGCCCATAACTCCTTTGTGTACATACGTCACACAAATCGTGAGCCAGGCGGCGCACACTGGTAACCACCTTAACTCACTTTTCTGCTAGTTGTGCCACCCTGTTAGGTGAATCCATAAGGCAGGTATGGAAATTGGTGTTCGGCAGCTTGCAGACCAGCTGCTTGCATTTAAAATTCTGTGGGGCACAGATCTTCATCCGTTACATACAGTGGGCTCTTATAAATGTCTTGATGTAGTGTTCAAATGCTCGCTGGATTTAAGTTCATCCCTGATGGAGTCAGTCACCTGGAAAGAAGTGTCACTGGATCTACTAGGCTTTGCTTGCTGCGGTGAGTGAAGTGGCAGTTGCAGGGGTTCAGAGACCTCCCTGCTCACATCACTTCTGTTAAAATTGAGAGGAATAAAACATGAGGCAAACTGAAATCAAATCACTTCACTTCTGGTATATCTCCAAGATTTTTGAATGTTGTTGCTTTGAATGTGTTGATGTCTATTTTAAACATTTAAATGTAACTGACATTTGTCTACCAGAGGGCCTGAAACTTTTTGAATCTGTGGTTCTTTTAGCATGATTGTATTAACTTTTCTTCGTCCTGAGTGTGATAGTTGTCACATTTTCCAGGATTGTTATTTTCTCATTTACTTTTTTTCTACCTTTGAGGGAAATTTGTGTAAATTCTCTGCACTGTTAAGTGTCCTGACATGGAGTTGGCAGCATATGGTACATTCAGGATCTGGCCCCAATAACTCTCTTTTTGCTTCGGTATAATATCAAACTCTTGAGTATTGTACAGTATATAAATAGGAAAGATAGCTAATGCATTTTGTCGCACTGAAAATTATTGATCTAGCGTTAATACTCTATGAATCTTAAATGACAAATTCAGTAGTTTAATTGTGAATACTGTCTTCTTCAGCCACTTTGAGTATCAATTAAGGAAGAGAACTTGCAAAGTATTCTCATAAAACAATTTCTTTGTGAGCTCTTCTCATCCCACTCTTGTGACAATGGATTTTTCACAACCGTTATGATGATTTTTTAGGTCTAACAAAATTAAAGCCTTCTATAAAGCATACCTTGGTGTGTATAGGTGAACCCTCTTACAAATTTTGTGCTCTTGTAATAGATGTGATGTATCAGGTAGCATTTCAGAACAAGGCAATTTCACAACCTAACTGTTCTCCCTGGAAAATACTTTGAAATAAACCTGTTGATAGGTTATTCACAGGTGGCATAAGTGGCAATCACAGAACAGATTCTTTCTCAGTGGGAGACCTGATTTTGGCAAGAGAAACTGGGATCTCTAGCAGTTGTGTCAGATCCACAAAAAAAAAAAAAACAAAAACAAAAATCCAAACCCAAAACAACCTATGCAACAAAAAATTCCATTGCAGTGCATTTTTGCTGGTCTGTCATGTCAGCTGTCAGCAACCATGCCTTGAGGACTTAACTCCTTGGTGTTGGTGGAATTTTCACTGCATCCCTTAGGTACAGTGCTGAGCAGTTTTGCTCAAGGGGCCTGGGACTCACAGTACATTTGGGACAGACTGGCAGCAGTCCAGCTGAAGCTGCCACATAAGAGTCAGTAAAGCGAGCAGCCAAATGTCCCCTGGCACGCAGCTACCCACCATGCTCTGGCAGCAGCCAGCCAACTATTTCTGTCTTCCAGGGGGCCCTGACCCAGCCTTCCTTCCCTTCTCTGCATGCAGTCATATCCCCATCCAAAATTAAGAGTGGTGTCATATAGCCTCAGTCACGCCAGAAATCATTGTAACATGAGTTGTAACAGCTCATTTGATTGGTGCTTGACTTTTCACGTTAAAAGCTGGGCACCTAAGTTTGTGCTTTGAGGGCCATGCTATAGATAAATAAATATTTCTTCCTTACATGATTAAAATACCTGATGGTGGCCTAGTTGAGTAGAGCATGGTGCTAATAACACCAAGGTCATGTGTTCAGTCCTCGTATGGCCATTCACTTAAAGGTCGGACTCGATGGTCCTTGAGCATCCCTTCCAGCTCAGAATATTGTGAAATATCTGTGAAAAAATTGAGCTGAGGGCACAACCTCAGCCTGCAGTGGAAACACATCTTTGATTCTGTTTTCCTAAACAGGCTTGAAGTAAAACTCTTTAAATCACCCCCTTGATTTTTTTCCCCTCAGAGCATACTCATTTCATGTAAGTGCAGATGGTCAGATGCAGCCAGTTCCTTTCCCTCCTGATGCCCTCATCGGTCCAGGAATCCCTCGCCATGCCCGTCAGATCAACACCCTGAACCACGGGGAAGTTGTGTGTGCAGTTACCATCAGCAACCCCACGAGACACGTGTACACGGGTGGGAAGGGGTGTGTCAAGGTCTGGGACATCAGTCAGCCTGGCAACAAGAGCCCTGTCTCTCAGCTGGACTGCCTGGTAGGTGGACAGCAGCATACAACACTGAAAGAAGATAGGAGGTTGTGTTAAGATTGCAATGATACCAATAAGGTGTAAAGGGCAGTGGGTATTTGATTTCTGTCATGGTATCACAGGTTGGTATTGCATTTTTAATTGTGTCGTTTCTATTAGAGCTGAGGTTGAAGTATGTTCCTCACCATACTTGTGGGCTTTTTCCCCCACAATGAATCAAAACATTTTTAAAAGCCTAAAATTGTGGTAGGAGGAAAGATCAAAGACAGCACAGCAAATATTGTTTATAAACCTTGACATTTGCTGGCAATCTTAAAGCTTGTTGATATCCTATCATGCTGAAAATTGCTGTCTTGCAACTGTATTCTCTGAGAATATTTGGGGATTTTGTCACGATTTGTGTCTGTGTATGTGCATGAATGCATTGACCTGTCTTAATGTGGCAATTAAAAATATCCCTGAGTGTTATTCACAAATTATTTGAATGTGCTAACAAGATGAACTATTGTTCGCAGCTTTTCTCTTGTCATTTACCAGTTCTTGGTAAGATGTTGCTGCTTGTTACAGAGGCAGTAAAATGAGGACTGTGCAGCACGTGTAGACTTACAATGAATTGCTACACAAGTTGCTACGCAAATGAGGAAAATTGCCCAAATATTTTCCTCTGACATCTCCTAGATGGTGGCAGCAAGTCTCACTGGAATGGGAAGGGGGAAAGTGTGCAGGGAATTTGGTACTCCCCTGTGCTGAGAGGTTAATGTGCTGAAATAAACAGAGTATGAAAATACAACTTTCTACACCAGCTGTCAAATTCCGCTATCTTGAATTGTTTTGGGCTGGGTTCAGGTCTTTGCATTTTGATGCTAATTAAGATTAAATATCTCTCACTACTGAATTTTGTAGATCAAGTTGAAGTACTTCCCTAATGTCATGTAATTTTCTGGCATTAATACACTTTATCATTGTCATAAGTATAAATGGCTCATTAAAACCAGGAGGGAATACAATACTTTTATGGATTTCTGCTCTCATGTTAATGCTGTTTTCTTTCCTCATGAGTAATCTCTTGATGGCTTCTGTCTCCACAGAACAGAGACAACTACATCCGTTCCTGCAGATTGCTCCCTGACGGCCGCACCCTGATTGTTGGTGGGGAAGCCAGCACGTTATCCATTTGGGACCTGGCAGCTCCAACTCCTCGTATCAAAGCAGAGCTGACATCTTCTGCTCCAGCTTGCTATGCCCTAGCTATCAGCCCTGATTCCAAGGTCTGCTTCTCGTGCTGCAGTGATGGCAACATTGCAGTGTGGGATCTGCATAACCAGACTTTAGTAAGGTAGGTCAACCAAACTGGATCATCATGTTGTGAAGAATTATTTAGACACAGCCCTAAATGTGCTTTTGCATATATGTTCTGTTTTCGCCACGCATACATGCTTCCAGGATTTTGTTGTTCAGCATAGCAATGGTAATACCTTGACAGAAGCCTATATGATTATTTATAGGTTTTGAGAGTTTCTAGTTCCAGGCCTTTTGATCAGCCCATAGCTATAATTCCCTAAATATCAGCTAATGTCAGTTCTGCTGTAGAGCCCTTGAACAGATGGATTTCTTTGTTTCTGTGAAATACGCTGCTCTCACTCTAACCTCTTTAATCAGAGATCCAGCAAGTATGTCTTGGGTAAAAACATGTGTAAATTACTGCATTGCAGACTTAGCCTCTTAGGAGTATGTGTTGCTGCTCAACACTGATACACAGTAAGTTAAGAGCTGGTTGCACAGAACTTGTCTGCGCACTGCACTGTGTGTATGTTGTTATATGTAATATCAGTGTTGCATGTAAAGTCAAGCTTTTACTACCTGATTTCCCACTTAGACTGCTTTTTTTTTTTTTTAACTTCAGTGACCTGCACATTTTTCTTAGACTAAGGTAATTTTGCTGATCATGCTGCAGTCTTCTAGGAGGAGTGACTATTTTAAGTTGAGCAGTGGGTATCACACCGCCAGCAGCAAAGATTTCCAGAGTACTTGACTCTTAAAGCTTTCTTTTTGAAGTCAAATTAGCTGTCTAGCCTGATTGCATCATCAGTTCATCATAAAACTCACATGATTGTCTCAGAGTTTATATTAATCTGGGATTGCTATTAGAATCTAAGGTAACAACTCAAGGACTGAACGAAGGTATTTGGTATTTTTTCTCAGAATATGCTGATCTTCTTTTAATATTTTCAGGCAATTTCAGGGCCACACAGATGGAGCAAGCTGTATTGACATTTCTAATGATGGCACCAAACTATGGACAGGAGGCCTGGACAATACAGTCAGATCCTGGGATCTCAGAGAAGGGAGACAGCTACAGCAGCATGACTTCACGTCACAGGTTCAGTATCAGAACCTTTGGCAAGCACTTTTTAATTTTTTTTTTCTCCTTTATAAGCAAGAAAAGCAGGCTCAGAGAGAACTCCAGAGAATTTTTCACTTAGTTTCATACTCCATACTCTTTTTTTTTTCTTTTTTTTTTT
>VZTG01004488.1:0-23969 GCA_013397845.1 Melanocharis versteri | reverse complement strand
GCAGCTAAATGTCTTTCTGGATTATGACTATTTGACAGATTAGTACCTCTCCCAAGAGAGTAATGGAGAATCAGTTTTATGAAACAAGTGCCAGGCTAAAATATTCCTCTCTGCAATCTGTTCCCATTTCTGTAGATTCAAGTTCAAAAATATTTTATGAAAATATTTTTAAACGCTGTCAGGTAAGCTTGGACGTTAACTTTTATAGTTTGATTCAGTACTTCGCTGTTGCAGATCTAGTAACATTTAATAGCATAGTTTTGCAGCTGTGTTTGCGTGAACTAATTTATCTTGATTACTGTAGTAATTGGATTATCGTGTTTTTAAAACTGCAGTAGACCAAAAATATGAGTTTGCATAGTGCTAACAGTGTAGCAAGGGTCAGTTTAGAATATCTCAATCTGATTCCTTTACTGATTGAAGCATGTGCTGTGCTAATTACAGATCTTCTCACTGGGCTATTGTCCAACTGGAGAGTGGTTGGCAGTAGGAATGGAGAACAGCAATGTCGAGGTGCTGCATGTTACTAAGCCGGACAAGTATCAGCTGCATCTTCATGAGAGCTGTGTTTTGTCACTCAAGTTTGCTCACTGTGGTAAGCAAATCTTTCTATATCAGTGTTTTCCTTCATGAAAAATTCACTCAGGGTTACCTTTAAATGAAAGTGCAATATAGTTATTAAACTACGGAGTATAGTTAAAAATTAGGTATTAAATTGAAATATTAAGGTTATTTTAAAAACCCTATCTGACTGCTTTTTTCTATGTACTGCTTATTTTGTGGTGGAACATCATCATGCAACCAGATGAAAATGTTACTGTTCTTTGGATATGTGTGAATGCTTTGTTGTTATAATCATCTGTTTCTTCAGGTGCACTCCTTGAAAACAAAATGCAGCAATAACATTTAAACAATCTGTTGCAGGCAAATGGTTTGTAAGCACTGGAAAAGATAATCTTCTTAATGCTTGGAGAACACCTTATGGAGCCAGTATATTCCAGGTAATAATCTCCTAAAAGCTATTTTCCACATACATTACAGTGCAGTAGAGCTGCACATCTTAGGGTCTGTCAGTAGCCAGAGGAGTTTTCAGGTGGAAATGCAGCTAATTACTGTAGTCCTTAAAGAGTTGTCTGTAATTAGAGGAAGAAATGCTTTTGTCCTTTCTACTATTTCACTAATTCAGCTCTTACCCTAAGAGTAAGTAAGTAGCCCTTTAATCCAAAATTGTTCTTAATACCCTTCTTTCTCACCTTCTTCTGTATATTGGTGGAATACAGTACCCAAGTCATGTCGTTAGGTGAACACTCACTGAAGATCCAAAACGTAGCTAAACCAGTGGTAGTCATATTCAACATGTGTATTTTTCTTGGATGAGATGTGTTGATGGATTGGACCATCAGACTCCTGAACTGAAAACTGAAGCAATGTGGAGGGGCCCACTGAAGCGTAACTGGAAGCTGTAACCTATCTATAGTCCCTCTCTGCCCAGTTTTAAAGGCATTTCAGTGCCACTAGAGAGAAGTGGGATTTTTGGCATGTCTTTCCATTCTTTCACCAGCAGGAACCTCTAGATTGGGAATTTTTTTATTAAATTTAACTGTTTAGCTGGTTCATGTTTGAATGGTATCACATGTACTGATGTCTGCCATGTCTCCACTTTTGGGGACGGTGCAGTTTACCTTGACATAAGAAAGGTAGGGTCTAAGTTTTCCTAGTAGAGGCTATTCAGTTCTAGAACCAGCCCCCACAGACAGCCTAAATCATCCTGACAAGAGCACATACCCCTTAAAAGTGATGTTAAAAACTCCAATACAGCTTTCTTAATGAGGGGTAGATAAGGAGGCTTCTAGTGCAGTGAACAGAGGTGTCTTTGCCAAAACACAGCATGATTGGGAAGTGTTTAGCTCTTGCGGTAACAGGCAGAAAATGATGTGGACATATATTGTGTAAAGAAAACATGCACTGAAACAGAAAGGTAAATGTGACAATGCATAAACTTCATCTTAGAACAGACAGCAAAGCTAGAGGTGACAGAGGTACTGCAACCTGCTGTGTCCTATGTTCCATCCAGCTCCTGCATACTTGTTGTGTGTCCTGTTCCACCACAGTGTCTTTTCGTGATTTGCGTCCTCTCTGATACTGTAAATTCCTTTGTGCAAAGCTTTTGTCTTCCTGTGTTGGGGAAGTAGTGAGAGG
This sequence comes from Melanocharis versteri, assembly GCA_013397845.1. Lineage (NCBI taxonomy): Eukaryota > Metazoa > Chordata > Aves > Passeriformes > Melanocharitidae > Melanocharis > Melanocharis versteri. The sequence goes on along the minus strand of VZTG01004488.1, from coordinate 21,770 downwards.
AGATACAGTTATTTCTGTGGAATCTCTTTGTTTCATACCTGTGGGTAGGTACGGCTTTGTAGTGTTCTTCTGTGTGAATTTCTTGTTTACAACAAAAGAAGTGAGAAGAAGATGGGTTTTCATTCTTTTTTTTTGCAAATGGAATGCATAAAATATTAATAAATGCTCATTCCTTATAAAGTAAATAGAAAGGATTACTTCTATTTCTTTGATTGATAGATTACCTCTAGGTCCATAATATTCACTTCCCTTTCTACCACTGCTTTATTTTACAATAGATCTTCCTGTGGAGCAAAGGTATTTTTAAAAAAATTTGCCACTATGGTACTGATATTTTAATGAGCTTTTCATGTATTTCCTATCTATAAATTCTTCCAATTAATTGTCAAGCCCTTCAGGATTGAAGGATTGGAAAGATGTAATTTTCTTTTTCCTTTTCTTTTTTCTTGTAGTCCAAAGAATCCTCATCTGTGCTTAGCTGTGATATCTCTGTGGATGACAAATACATTGTCACTGGCTCTGGGGACAAGAAAGCTACAGTCTATGAAGTTATTTATTAGAGACAAATCTGAATGCAGACAGAACTCCTTCTCCTAGCACTTTGCTGTATATTACTTTTTTTTTTTCTTTCTAAACTGAAAACTTAAATGCTCATCACAGTTGTGGAATTTATTTTTACCTTCTTAATTTGCTATTGATTTGTGAGTGTTCATTAAGAACTTGTGATACCAAATTGTCAGATACCTACTTGGAAGAAGATGGAATAAGCATACGTAACGGTGACCTTGATTCTTTAATTATGTATTATAGCTGTAATGTATTTATTTTGTTTAAAGAAGGCTTTCTAACAATGAACTGACTAAATAAAGCTGTCTGGCCCGGCTTTAGTTTGAAAGATACATCATATACTTGTGTTTTTGCAGGTGGATAAATTGGGGATCTTGGAGAAGGATGTTCAGGAGATAGTTAAAATTACACTAAATAGACTTGTAGTTTCTATTTAAAAAAATAAACTTTGTTATATTTTTTAGTCCTGTTCTTGGATGAGACCTCTAAGTGTTATTACAGTATAATTATTTGGTGGGAAGATGCTGTATCTTAACTATTTTAGACAGTCTTGGAAACTTAGGAAATTGCAAACTGTAGCCAGTGATCTACATGCCTGTGATGAATGGCAAATTCAGTTCACATCTAAATTAAATTCACTTTAAGTAAGAATGTGCTAATTTATATATTTGCAATGTTAATATAGCATCTTGTGTACAGATTTGTTCTCAATGCTTTTCTGTTGATAAACATAAAGCATTTTGGTGTCAAGCTAGGTTTTTTAATATAAACACCTCTCTTTGTTATATTGTAGAGAGTACAATAAGTTGCCTCAAAGAATCACCTTTGTTACTTCTGGAAACTTTTGCAATGTTTCCTTGAAAATGGGGATATGTGTCTTTGGGCAATTTTTCAATTACAAGAGATTATGAAAAAATATTTGATATGTTCTTTGGAAACTGCACTGAAATAAGAATGGATGCCTACCAATATACAAACTACAAAAGCAATGACCTCTGAGGTAGGATTTACAAGAGTACTCATTCCGACATACAAAAAGGAATGGATTCTCATTGGGATAAGGACTTGCTTTGTTCGCCAGCAGTTCAATCCAAGTCTTGATTGGATGTCCCTAAAACGGACGCAGACTGAGCCATTGTGCCAGAGACAACGTGTTATCTTTTTATGTTGTTGTTGTTGCTGTTAAACTATGATCTGTGACTTTTTTTTTTTGAATGCTTTAAAAAAAAATCTTTAAGTCTGTGGATCTGCTGATGTACAGTGCCTTTGCTGCTATGGATCAAAATCAAGAGACCCGTGTAGATAAATCTTATTGTATAAGTAGAAAATTACTTAATTTCATACTAGAAATGGATTGATGCTGCAAGTTAAAATGGACTGTTTATTGAAGTTCCAAATGTGGTAGCAAAAAATGGTGTCTTAAGTGCTTAGTGTTTGATGTCATTAACAGTTTCGTAATACTCTACATTGTAGAAAGATTTTGATACTAAACTGTGTCATTGTACATAGTTCTAATGCATTGTATTGACCACCAGTACTTCTATAATGGTAGATTATTGTTTGTGCATTCAGACTTTTAAGCATTAAACATAAGTAACTTCTAAGATGCAGTTTTTCTTTTTTTTTCCCCCTCCCTCATTGTCGTGTGTGTGATATTCTCAGTCATGCATGCAGCCGTTCAGTCATGGAACGTACCAGTACGGATACTGTGGTTTTGCCACTGAAACACAATGTAGAGTTTCAGCTGAGATAGTGAAATCTATGAATTTATAGTTTCTCAAGTTACCTGAGTGCACTGATTTTGAACACCTGGAGGCATCAGACTTCGGCCATGTGGGCTAAGAGTTTGCCACTTCCCACTTCCGTAGTTTCCCATCTGACATATCTGTGTTATCCCATACCTTGGGAGAGAGTGAAATTGAGGACCATTACTGCTCACATGCCTGCTGGAGTACATGGAGCTCAGCAGGATTTGGGAGGCATGTGACACTGCAGCATTGCACCAGGGTTTCCTCATCCAGACCTAAAGTCTATTTGTGCTCACAGACATGCTTCTCTCACTGATGTTTGGGCTTAGATCAAGGATTAAGCCCAGCTTCCATGAAGTTAATGAACACAAGTTAAAGTGAGCTAGGGCAAATTAACTGTTAGGAGGGGTGGCAGAGGGAGGAGTTAGACTGTCTGTAACAGGAAAAAAGGAAATGGAAAAAATCCAAGGGAAAATTTGAATTTTGTTGTTCTGTAATCCATTTCTGAAAAGTGATGCTACGCATGGTGGAAATCCCCAAGTATGCAAGCCTGTTGTGATGTGCCAGCCTGTGGTGGCTGCTGGTGCACGAACCCAAGCTTAGAAATAGTTTGGGTTTTCTTGAAATGTCAAAACAAGACTTAAACTGATGAAGTAATTTACTTGAACTCTGAGTAATTAGGTAATACTTACTGATGGAGGAGAGTGTAGAGGCAATTTTGCCTCAGAGCTATCAGTTCCTTAGAGTTAATGGTGAAGAGTTTTCCAGATGTCCCCCAGAATAATGCAGGGTTTCACTTGTTCTGCTACTTCATACAGTAATGCTTCATAAAAGTAAACATGGTACAGATAGCTTCAGTTAATATTTACTCTTGTTGGAAGAAATATAATTTACTGGTTATAAACATATTGGAGACACCTTATCTTTTCAAAGCCATTCAAAAATTTAAAAGGCTAGGGTGTACACCATTTACTAACAGAAGAGAAACCACATACTTAATGTTTGCAGAGGATGTTGTATTTTTATGTAGTAGTTCAGGCATGAGATTACTTAAAACATCTAAGATAAAGCATTCCTTTAAAAAGAATAAAACATAGCGTACACCTGAATTTGTAATAGAGCTAGTTTTGACAGTGAAGTAATACATTTCTGAAGCAGCCTGCCATATATCTGCTTATTAATGTTCGTATTGATGGCTTGTAAACAGTGTAGGAATCAAATGCTTTAATCCAGGATTACTGCAGTTGAATGTGTAGTCATCCTGATTTTTTTCCCTTCAGGGCTGAGTGCAAGTGAGAGATGGTACAGAGCTACTTTCTGTTTTTCAGTTACCCATACATAGGGCCATCTTCTTTTTTCATTCATTAGTTTCGCTTGCAACTGCACAGCACAATTTTGTGTAAGGTGTTTTGATGCAGATGTGTTTTGTGCCACAAACTTGTGGCAAACATAATCCAAATTAAAGGTACAACCATTGCTTTCTCTGTATTCCTCCCCTCTCAAATCTTATTTAGTACAGTGATTAAGAAAGACATTACTTTTTAATTTTTATATCTTTTCTGACTGGCTAGTATAGGTACATTTAAAGGGAACATTTCCTATCAAACCAGTGTTTTCTAAAGATATGCAATTTTAAATTATATTTCTCTGTTTGTTTTTAGCCAAAAGTGATTTCTCTCTCCTATTTCTTAAGCTACTCCATTACACAAAAAGAAAATAAGATTTACTTTACCAGCCATGATTTTCATGTATGAGGGATTTTATGTCTGTACTGGAAGAGTTCAAATTAGATTTTGTGTATTGCGTTGAACTCTGGCACCTGAAGCACGTATAAAATTCCTTCTTCCTGAAACGTTGATAGGTGTGTGGGAGAAACAGGAAGGTAGCTATGCAGGTCTATGTATGCCTGGACTATATTCTACAAAAACATGCTATGTCTTTGGCACAAGTAAATGCTTCTGTAGTTCAGACAGCAATGCTCCCATGGCCTATACGGCCTATATGGCTAGATGAAAATCTAGCTCAGCACAATAATCATGGAGGACCAAATCAACCCATTTGGACTGGGTTGGTTTTTAGTTATTCTTTTAGTGGGGGAATGGGCTTAATTTGAAGGGGGTGTTTGCTTGTTGTTTTATTTGAAATAGTTTGATCCTTTGAGCCTCTTCTCTTCTATTACTACCTTTTTTTATTTCTGATCATTCCAACTGAAATCCTGATGTGACTAGCTTCTACTCAAGTATTTGTGTTGTGAAAGAAAATTAAAACAAAATAAAAATAAATAAAATGAAATAAAATACAGTTTCTGTATGTGCAGGAGTCAAGAAATTCAAAGCAGAAGCTTGTGCTGCACTGCTTCTCATTTACATTGAGTATATTACATCCTTGTGGCACCAAATTAACACTGCATACAGCAATACAAAAACACTTTAGAACATCAAGTATGGCTGTTGAGAAAAATGTCACTTTGAATTTTTCAGAGCAAATGCACTCTGAATAGCTCATCCAAAGAGCTGCTCTAACATGGTATGAGGGAGGGTATCTGCCTTCAGTACTGGAGAGCTTTTCTGGTACTAGCATTTTGCAGTGACCACAGTGGTGTTGAAGAGGGTTGAGCAGTTTGGGCTTGATGTGCAGCTAGCCAGTTCTGCCATATATTTACATGAGAATCCCCTTCCCAGACATAGGAGGAGATGAATTCTGGAGTAGTGTGCTGTAGAAGATCATCTCTGACAAGCTCTTAAATAATGCACCTGCCACGTCTGCTTTTGAACCAAGAGTTACTGAACATAGCCCTTGAGATTTCATGTTTCTTCCAGTATTTGGACTACAGCGTTTCCACTGCACAGCAAGAAATTTTTATGTCAAAACCAATAAATGTTCTTACTCCTACCAAATGATTTTCTGTCCCAGTTACAAGGAAACAGTATTATAGTGTCTTTTTTTATTATTAAAAATGGTGTAGTCTGACATTTACAACATGTCCATAAACCTGCCATGGAGTGCAAAGAAGCTCTTCTGTGGGGTCACTTTGACTCACATGGTTATGTTCTAAAACACTGAAGAAATAAATTTTTCCTTCTTTTGGTAGGGATTAACCTATGGTATCATATGCACAGTGTACAAATTAAGGGGAAAGACTGTCTAGTGGTTACTTCTGCATCTGTGGTTTGGACTTGGCTAATTACCCCAGAATGCTAAAATGCATCTGAAAGGTAAAATCAGTAAGTACAAATATTTAAGGATTTTTTAAAAAATTCTGCTGTTCTACAGTAATTATATTGACCCAAACTGTCTTTTAATGTCATATCAAGGTAAGCATCTGTATTACACCTCCTTTTCATATTCAAATAAAAGAAGAGGTGGAGGAATTTTAAGCTAATCTTTACCTTTCAATCAAATCTGTCTTTAAAAAATACCCCAATGCTAGTGCCTGAAGAAGTAGTTTTCTTGGGTTTATTCTCATTATTCTTGAAGAATTTTATAACAAATGTGCTGTAGCACAATCCACAGTAATGCCATAAATGAGAAAAGGTGATACAGCTGCTGTTAGAAGTTAGGGTTTAGACAATGCTATTAACATTGGGGAAAAATGATTTGGTGGTCAAAGGTGTTGCCTCATTTTCTGAGCAAAAGCAATACAGAATTTTAGCTGTATGTTTTCATGCACTCTCTGTCCAGTATGGCTTAGGGGTTCAATTTCAAGGGGTTTCAGCAATTCTGTCTTGATTTTTTTTACTGTAATTTAGAATGCATTTTATGAAAAAATGGTAATTAAGGACAACTCTGGTCCCAGGACCATGGGCAAGAGGTGATATGTGGAATGGGTTGCTCTACTTCTGATTCCAGCCTGTGCTCTGTGCTGCCTGACATCTGGTGAAATGATTTGCATGAGCCCTGTGTAAAGTGTTTTTATGTTCTTCTTCATGAAAGGCATTATCTAAAGGCTAGCTATCCATTACTTTCAAAAATTTGTCACAGCTGTATTGAAATATAGGGAGACATTTTCTGTTGGGAAAAGAACAAGGAGGACCTCTGGGGAATCAAGCATTTCAACTCCTTATCAAGCACTGTAAATGTGCAAATGAGGCAGTCACAGTGCTGTGTTATAAACTGTCAGTCTTCCGCTAGGGTAGGGAGAAATAAAAAACCTAAAAAGTATGATACAAAGATAATAGACTATCATGTGTTTCAGTATGGCTTTAAGGTCTTAGGTATGAAGTCCAATTTGCACTCATTTTAGAATAAATAAGCATGAATCCTCTTGTGGTATTAATGATGGTGTGGCTGGACACCTAACAAAAAAATAGCAGCTGAAGGAATGAGGATAGTTACCAGGCTTCTCCTCTCCAACACATGAAGCAGTATTATCGAAAAAAAATCTGCTCATTTTATAACCTTGTGTGAGCAGCAATATTAATATTTCAATGAAAATATTTTTTCTAAAGCAATGTTAATGTCATCCTCCCATTTACCTATGCACACGTCTTTGCCTGAATAAAAAATTCCCACCTCCATTGCAAATTAGCTTATTTTATCCAAGCTTTTAAGAGAATGGCTTCTCTACATCATATCAGTTTTAGGGCTTCTTGAAGGCTGTGTGTGACTCCAATGATATTTTCTCACTTTTTCCTCCCCCGCTGAGGACCTTCCTGAAGCTGGTGCTCAGTGCTCCATAGACGCTCTTGCTTGTGGCTTGGTCTTGATCTCAGGGGTTGCTCAGTGAACGGCAATGGGAAGCATTCACAGGATTTTGCTGGCTGTAACAACTGCTGTGACAGCTGTTGCAGACTCACTTATGCCTCCTACTTTCTCTGAGCAGTCTTAAATAAAGAGATGCAGTAGGAGCAGTCCTCTGTGCAGCTGACCCTTCTGCTTTACCTAGTTTCACAGGTGCTCATCATCTGGAAATGACAGAGGAGGAGAAGCAGCTAGGAGTCTGAAGTAGGCTCGATGCGCCAGTGGGGGACAGCCATGAAAAAGACAAATGTGATATAGGATGTGCCTGGAGAGGCATTTGCTGCAGAAATAGGGAAGTATTGCTGCCATTATACAAGGCACTGGTGAGACCTTGCCTAGAATAGTGAGCACAAACCTGGTCACCCGTGTTCAAAAATCTTAATTGAAAATGGGACTGATAGGGAGAAGGGTGTAGCCTACTAGGCAGACTGGAAAAACAAGTGGATGGAGAATGTGTCATGTAAGGAAAGCCTACGTCCTTTTAATCTTACAGGGTGGCAGACCAAAAGCAGATACAAATGGCATCTAAAAATACTTCAAATGTCTATTCACCAAGGGTGATGGAATTACAACTGAAAGATGAATCTAGCACAAAAAAAAACCAAGTGAAGAAAATAGTGTAACCTGGAATAAGAGGCTCTGTTCAGAGCGGGCTACCCTGCAATGGCTTTCCAATACAGAAATGGCCAAGAAAAAGCAGACTTCTTTTAAAACAGAACATGATACATTTATGAAGATATGTGTGTGGTTGTAGGATATTGGCATCCATAGTTCATGGGACTCTTCCAGTCTTTTTTACATGCTTGATTTGCATATAAAAAGAATATATAATCATAATGGAATGAAGGGGTGTTTATTTTGGAAAGAAATTTGGTGGGCGAAGAGAGTAGGAGAGAAGGGCTGTCAAACAGAAAACATGTGATTTCGAGTGTTTCTGTGCAGCTGAAAAATGAACAGTTCTCCCTAGATCTGTTTATTATGACACTGCTTATCTGAAAACAATAGTAAAAAAAGAAAACTGCACATAATGCAAGCATAACAATGCAGTGTGCTTGGCCTTAGACTTACTGGTTTGTACTCCATCAACCCAGACAGATGATCTGGTTTCTCTTATAAGTCAAAAGTGTTTGGATTTTGAGCTTGGAGATTCAGCAGATGCTTTTCCTCCACATCTGTTGCTGGTCATGTCCATAGCACTTGGGTTCAGTGGAGTGTCCCAGACTGCAGCTGTGCAGACTGATAGCTGTAAGCTGCTCAGAATAACTTCAAGGTAAGAGAAGGAAGATGATCTTGGCTACACAGGAGGGAGGCAAGATAATTACAGCTCGGTGTAGTCAGTCGTACTGACTGCTACTGTGCACTGCTGTGAGAGATGCGGCTTGAGGACAAGGATTGCCGAGGGTTCCTTCACTTACCATGTCAGGAAGCGTAGGGGAAAATGGCAATAAAAGCCAAATTGTTCTATGTGAGACACAGGCAGCCTTCTCCCATCAGACTGAATTTTACTAGCCTTGGCCTCTAGACCAGGCATATATTTTCTTAATGCCGAGCAAAAGGAAAATTTCTGATCCTGAGGCAAGAGTTTGTATACTTCATTCTGAGCATGTCTGCAGCTGGAAGAATGTGAACATGGATGTACAGTCTTGATGGATCACCATGGGAGTTATTTCATATCAACTACCTTATTTTCTTTTTATTTTTTTCTACTTTTTTGCCTCCTTTTCAAACGTAGCATTTTCTGAAGCTGGATTTCAGTCCATCAGAGGAATCATTGTTGACCATCCTGCATAGCTTTTCAAAGAACTTGTTTAATGTATCGATGTGCAATTTTAACAATGTGAGAAGATTGTGAGCTGAGTTTTCCCTGGCTTTACATCAGTTTCAAGCAGGAAGGAAAAAAAGTCTGCTGCAATTGAAGTTAGCTACCTGGAATGATACCCAACTGGAATGTAGCAGGTTGGTAAAGGAACATGCAGAAGAAACACAACAAATGGCTGGCTAAATTTTGGCCGCAGAAAACTGTGACAAGGCTGACTGTACCTGTCATGTTAAAAAACCCAAACAAACCCTCAGCAATTCAAAAGACAATCTTCTGTTTTTCTGCACTTTGAATTCATCATGATTGTCATCTGTTTTCCAAGCCCCTTGTTCACATTGTGGAAGTAAGATTTCTTGAGAAGAAAGGACATGAAATTATCATGGATCATTTAGGTTCTCTTGTTATCTCTTACTGAAATACTGAGCCACCTTGGTGGCACTGAAATATTTGAGACTTATGGAGCATACTTCTTTCCTGCCTGGCAGTCCTAATTGTCTGGGTACAGAGGGACTCTAACTTCAGGACATAATTGTATGATTTTCATGTGATCTGATCTGGTGATCTTTTCTCACTGCATCTCTCCTGTAGTTTTATGACTTACAGGGGCATTCCCATGACTGTGGTAATGGCAAGAGAGGCAAGGAAACCTGTCCCCACCCTAAAGCATCTAAAACATCCTGAGTAGGTTGTAAAATGGGAGCAAATTTGAGTCCTTGCAACGTTTTTTTCTCAGACACCTCCACATCATTTGATATGTGCCCTTTCCCTGAGCTATGACGCTGTATCCAGCTCTGGGATCCTCAGCACAGGAAGGACATCAACTGGTTGGAGCAAGTCCAGAGGAGGCCACCAAGATGATTAGAGGGATTGAGGAACTCTCCTATGAAGACTAAGAGAATGAGGTTTATTCAGCCTTGAAAGGAGACTCCGGGGAGATCATATAGCAGCCTTCTGCAGTACCTGCAGGCAGCCTGCAAGGAAGATGGAGAGAGACTCTTTACAAGAGCATGTGGTGACAGGAAAAGGCGCAGTGGCTTCAAACTGAAAGAGGGTAGGTTTAGATTAGATACTTGGAAAAAATCCTTTACCATGAGGGTGCTGAGGCATGCACTGGCACAGATTGCCCAGAGAGTTGTGGATGTCCCATTCCTGGAAATGTTGAAGCCTTGGAAGAGTGGCCACATTACAAACCGCGGCCCCCCCAACTCCCTACCCCCTGAATGCAAGAATAACTGAGGTTCTTGTTAGTAGATCCTTCGGGGCAGAGTAGCATGAGACAACACTCAATAACTAGTGCTTTTAGAGAGAGAGAGAGAGAGAGAGAGGGAGAAAGAGAGAGAAGGAAATAGATATGGCAGGTTTATTTTAGAACAATTTGGTTGCAGATGAAAGGATGTAGCCATTTTGGTTATTATCTATAGAAATGGAACAACACAAAAAGTAGAAAGGTATCACTTAAGAAAATATATAAGGAGAAGAAAGGAAGAAAAATGGATAAGAGTAGATCACAAAGAGGGAAGATGTTACCACCCACGGATCCAGGGATGAGGCTTGATTGTTGCAAATTAGATGACCCTTGGTCGAAGTGATGGTCACAGTCTAGATCTGTTGAGGTGGGGGAAGCCCATATGACATGTGATGGGTTATATACCAGGTTCAGGTACCAGGTTCAGGTGGGAACATCCCGGTACCTTCCCTGGGGGGAGACAGGTACAATCTCTGATGTCACAGAGTATATTGTGAGCAGTCCTCTGGTCACAGGCCCCAGAAGTTACTCTGGGAATGCTTCTGGGATCTTTGATGGCCTGTGACCCCCTCCTAAGATTCGACCGCTGCCTCTCACTTGGTAGTTGAGCCAGTTATGTCCTCTCAGAAGGGATGAATACCCTCAGGCCTGTGCGTGAATGTGAATGACCCGACACCTTGGGGATTTTTACACCTGAGTCAATCATGTAAAGAAGGAAATTAGCATGATAAAAAACATTATCCCACCTTGCAGGATCTGCTTCTTACTGGCTTTCTCCCCTAACTGGCTCAAAACCCAGCTTGTGGTTAAATGGAGGTCGGTTTGTTGTGCTCATCCTCTGGTGGTGGGTGTGCACCCCTCTGCACTGGGGCGGTTCTGTTGTAGACCAGAGGTTTCGCCACCACACACCCAAAAACTCCTCCTTCCTTTCAGGTGGGGGCACAAACATGGCCTCAGCAGAGCACCTGCTTCTTTTGCAAATGGATGTTTTTTTGAGTCATTGACATTTCAGTCTCAGGCCAGGCTGGATGGAGCAGCTCTGAGCAACCTCCTCTAGGGGAAGGTGTCCTTTTCCACAGACGGGGAATTCAAACTGGCTGATCTCCAAGGTCTGTTCCAACCCAAAGCATTCTATGATTTTATGAGTCAATGACAGTCTCAATGAATCTTTCAGAGAAGAATTTTGTCTTTTATAGTGCTTCTTGACAATCCTTTATCTATGAAAAAACCACAAAAATTGTTTGATATAGGCCCTTCAGCTTCTTGGGACAGCTCTCCATTGTATTCAAAGTCTCAGCAGACTGGCAATTTCTGGTTTTCTTGTACTTGCACCTCAGCAAAAAGTAGAAATCCTTCATTATTGCTTTTTCTTTTTGTAGCATAATTGGACAAAAATTTTAATTTTTCTGCCTTTTGCCCTGCATCTCTGCTTGGAGCCCAGTGTTGGTTTGTGGCAAGATATTTCTCAGGGAAAAAAACAGCATTTATGTTCCAGATTACCTGTTTGACTTGCCCAGTCTCAGTGTGTATGCTGCTTAGTTCTATTTACTAGCCTAACTGGATGAATCATTGTATTACTGTTATTGGTCTTTTGCTTCATTTTGCAACCCTTCCTTGATTAATGGGAGGTTTTGTGTCCAAAGGAGAGTACCAAAGAGGGTGAAAGGGCATGACCTAGGAGGAGTGGCTGAGGATACTAGAAGAGGATGCTGAGGAGTGATCTCAATGCTCTCACAACTTCTCCTTCTGCTTGGGAAGTAGAGCGGTAGGGGACTGATCTCCTCCCCATTGTTTGATGATAGGATGCAAGGGAATGGCTTAAATCTCAAGGGAAGTTCAGATTGGATATTAGGAAACAGTTTTTCACTGAGAGGGTGGTTGAACACTGAGAGCAAGCTCCCCAGGGAAATTGTCATGGCCCCAAGCCTGTGAGTTTTCAAGAAGTTTTTGGACAACACTCTTAGATACAAAGGTTAACTTTCAGGTTGCCCTATAAGGAGTTGAACTTGAAGAACCTCATGGGCCCCTTCCAACCCAGACAGTTAAAAACCTAAAAAAAGGAGTCAAATAAAAAAAAAAGCCTCCAAACAACCCAAAAGTTCATCAAAAAGATGTTCTTTCATGGAAAATCTAAGCTAATTGATAGTAATTAACTTTTCAAATTGCAATTTACATATTAGCTTACTTTTTATCTGAAAGCCCTTGTCACGACTCAGGACTCTGGTTCTGCTGAAATGATGAGCTCCCTTCCTCCATGAGAACACCCTGGGCATAGCCACAGGTGAAGCGGGCAGCTCATGGTCAATCCCCTGCTCTTCTGGACTCAGAGTAAATGCTTGCGTGCTGGCAGTTGCCAATATTGCAGGCTTTTCACCCTAGCCATTGCATACAGATCTGTGTGTCTGTGTCTCCTATCTTGTTTCCTTGGTTGCAGCCTATTTGGATACAGGATTTCCTTCTCTTCTGTGTACTGTGACTGAGCCTCTCTGAGATCTTTGTGCTCTTCTGGAACACAGAGTTGTGTTGTCCTTGTTACTGGTTCTTGAGATCTAGACTAAACTCTGGGCCCAAATGTTCCTCTGAACAAATTGCCAATTTTTAATCTGTTTTACAGTTCATTTTTTTAATAAACATCAATTCACTGTGGTGAGTCTGGGACTCTTTTTTGCTGTCTTCGGGGTTAGGAGGTATAATATCAACTCCTAAAATCCTATTCTAACCAACCTAGAAGATTTTAAAAGCCTATTTGGTGTTATTTTCTGTTACATTTCCTATGCCCACAACACTGACTTCATTCTGAGTATTGGATATTAAACTTAGATGTAAATCATATTTCTTCTTTCCTGTAATGAGTAGCAGATCTGTTTTTCCACGGTGGCTCCTAATCCAGTATTTTGATAATGTACTCCATTGAAATCTATGGAAGTTACTGTATGATGCTGCTCTAACTTAGTTTTATCGCTTGTTAAAACACAGTCAATAAATACGCTTCTCTGGGAGACATTTTGCTATCTATGGATTAGAAGTGGGAGTGTAACTAGTATGTTTTACTTAGGGATTCACTGATAACCTACTTAATATTTATTCTGTGAAAGACTACATTAAGGACAGAAACGTATTTTTGTCTGCTTCAGGAAATTTGAGGTTGAAACAGAGTCTAGTGTGAAAATCTGACACACCTATAGATATTCCAAAACACAGAATGCTTGCATGTTGTGTCTCATTATGCAGCATCATGTATAAAACGAGGTGCCTCCTGAGGGATATCGTAATGACTGCTGGTTGGTGTTTGCTGCGCACTATGATGCTGCTCTTGGACATACGAGTCCCTTACGAGGACTTAATGTTGTGGGGGAGTTTGTAGTAGTTTCCCAGGCAGACCACAGTATTAAAATAGTAAGCTTACTCTGAGCCTCTAAACATCTTGCTAATGAATAGATTATCACAACTGAAGTCTCATTTCTCCTTTTCTGAACCCAGATTCTGGATGGGTGAACTTTGACAAAAGGCTGCATTGCAGTTGAAAGCATTCTCCAGACATTGTTATGTAAATAAGGGGTACAGAGCAAGTGTGCAACTGTCTCTCTCTTTTGAGTGTGTCCTTGCTCATCAGCTATAACAAAAGGCAGTGGTAGTTATGGAAGCCTGGTTGTCGTATAATATTTGGAATCCTGTATATTTTCTGTTCTGTCAGTTATGATAAATATGGCATTTTATATGAATGGAGATGGTTGAAGGTATTTGATAAGATGCTTCCATTACTTTACACAAGTATCTTTGCATTTCTATTTCAAGACCTACTTTTTATGAACTGATAAAAATATATTTGCTTTTATTACAGACATTTTTTATATAAGGATTTGAGACAAAAATGGTGTCATCAGGGTAAATATTGTGCAAAAACTGAAGGAAAACATAGAAATTTGCTAGAAACAGTGTTTTTCAAGGTCACCTGTTACTAAAGAGTTCTAAACAGCCTTTTAGGAAAATCTAAGATTGTTTACGTAAAAGCATTTCAAACTCTTCCTCTGTTATAAATAATGTGTGGTGACTAGGTATGGTAATGTTTGCAGTAAACCTCTTTATCATGGTAAGATAAAAGAAATATTTATAAGTTTTTAAAAAATGTATTTAGCTCTTAGTAGACAAAAGATTATTCCTCTGAAGAGAACTGTATTTCTTGCAGTCGTTAAACCAGTATGAGCTGTATAAAAGTGGCTACCCTTTTTAAGTGTTTCACTTATCCAATGGTCCTTTTAGTTGCATGCAGATAAGCTACAACAGAATGGTATGCACAAGCCAAATATTTTATCTTAAACAAGAAAAAAGCTATCAGTTTCACCTGGAGACACCATATATAGTATATGGGTTCCATTGTTTATTACATTTTTCTGATGGCTTATTTATGGTTATTTTTTTTAATAACTGAATCATCACTATGTCATAAGACATTACCAGTCAAGTAATTAAGGTAAAATATTTTCTTCTGTATAAGCATCTTTAAATTTCAATGGACATCAAAATTTGGACTCAAGCTGGTACAAGATTGTATATGGGTGGCTTAGTCATCAGCTTGAGCATGTGTCCAACAGCTGAAGATCTGATGCTTCTTTGTTCTGAGAAGAAGCAATAAAACCCTGAAAATGGTAATATATTTTTAAAGATGCAATCAGTTTTAACCTGCCTCTCTCTTTACTGCAGGGAACCTTATTTTTGCAATCTACTGCTGGGAATGGTACTTCCTCCTGGAAAGAAATGTTTTTGATTCACTTTGCTGTGCTTAATTTTCCACAGGGCATCAGTTTTATTGAATAAAATCACTCAGCAGTGTAGGCAGCTACCTGTAAAGTAGGATGGTGGGCATAACTGTGAAGGTCTGCCCAAGACACTGGTATGACTTCTGTGTAGCCTGTCAGAGTCCTGACACTGTGTTGCGGTGACCCAGCCTGCCTTCAGATTCAAAATAAATGATGAAATAAACTGGGTTGATTTCCGCATGAGGGAAAGTGAATCTGAAGGTGAGGCTGAGGTCGTTGAGCCGACCGCACCCCCCATGTGCCCATCATAAGAAGTCTCCTCCCTGCAACCCTCCCAGTTCATGTTTATGTTTATGTTAATTGTTACTAGAAGGTTCTGTTCGGTTGTTTCCCCCATTGGTTCGTTCATATTTGTCCCTCCTTCTCTGTTTCCCCATTGGTTATATGTCATTACCCATCATTTCCGAGTTGGTTGTTCCCTCTCTCCGCCCCTGTTCCTGTTACTGTATAAAAACCCACGCCCTCCTGACAGTTGGGCTCTTTGTGTGCTCCCCTTCGAGTTTCCCTGTTCTCCCGCCTGGAGAATAAAGGCTTGGAAACTGCAAACAAGAGTCTCCTCCTTCCTTCTCCGCCTGCACCGAGCTTGCATCCACCACAGGTTGTGGCTTTGCCCTTCGAGACCTGAATGCGAAAGGCTCTTCTCAGAGCCAGCCATCAGACACTACGCAGAGGAGCACATTGGGGGAAGCTGAAGCTCTTTTAAGAGCTGTCCCCAGGCGCGGCGTCAAGGCGCTCACTGGCGACACAAAGGCTCTTTCAAGAGCCGAGAGCTGAATCCCTCCAAGTGGCGCGGCCGCTGCAAAGTCCTTCGCTGGCCCACCGGGCTGGTCATCGCTGGCGCAAGCGACAACACTGCACTATCATTTCACAGAATCACAGAATCACAGAATCACAGAATAACGGAATAAGCTGAGTTGGAAGGGACCCACAAGGATCATTAAGTCCAGCTCCTGGCCCTGCACAGCACCATCCCCAAGAGTCACACCTGAGATTTATCCCAAGCAGAGCATTTATGCTGCTGGAGAGCAAAACAGGGCTGAAATTTGTTCTTATTGCTTTTCATTGCTGTGTGGTAAGATCAATGCCGCCCTAGTGACTGGTGATGTACTTACATCTGCTTGGCCTTCCTCCACCTTACAGTTTTCAAAAAATCTGATATTTAATACTGAAGTAATTGACACTGTAACTGTTCTCTACAAAACACTTTTGAAATGAAAAATGAACTAGACCTCTCAAGTTGGATTCCTTTATGTAATATATGTAAGGTGAGTATGTGTAACTATACAGTAGATGTGTTCACTCATTATAATTCATTTGATATCCTATTGTGATGTGCAATTCTGTTTAATATCTTAATTTGCTCAACTGAAGCACAAAAGCAGCAGAGGTGTAATGCTATCATTCAGAGTGTTAAAGGATGATATATTTTTGTTAAAAGGACAGTCCTTTAATTTTCATCTAGTCTCACTGGGGCAAATTACCTTTTACTTCTATGTATATTTGCTTTGGGAGAAAGCCTCATGTTTAGAGCTAAGAGTAGGGTGTACAGTTAGCCTTTGTATTGCACCTTTTAAAAACTTTGCTTATATGTCTTTGTGACTAGTACCTCGGGTATGAAAATGCTTTTGAAAAGTGCTTTCTTTGAATTCCAACATGAACCATCAAAAAAACCCAAACTAAACAAAATAAACACACAGCCCAACATGTTTTCATCTTCCCAGAACAAAAAATGGTAGCAAGCTGACTATGAGCTTTGGTTTCTTTAGAAACTGGGCAAATGTGAAGTACAGCTCCTATGGGAAAGTTGATAATTAAAAATGCTTTTTCTCTTATAAATATGTTTCTGAAAGGAGTACTGAAAAATATAAGCCATACTTTATGCAAATATGTATCTGGATATCCAAAAGTACAAACTCCAAGATAATACCTGTATGCAAAAAGTTAGGTCTGCACTCTACAGAAATAGGTGAATGTTTAATTGCATTCAAAAGGAAGAACAGATTCACAATTTTAAAAATAATTGTTATTATAATAGGGCAAGTTGTAAGACAACAAACAATCTTAAAGATCGTTCAGTGTGTATAACTGCTCACCATGAAACATCTGAAATACAGACTACAGAAGGACACTCACAGCTAAAGATGGAACCCTTTTTTTAAGCCAAACAAGAATGGAATAGGATTATTCTGTTTATCCGCTCTTCTCTTTCTAATGTCCAAAGAAAACTGGATGTGGTTTCGAAATTGCCTTCCTTTGTCAAACATTCATTTTTAAAAATAAATATTGCAGACAAACGTGAGTGGATGAAGGCCTCATTCTGTTGTTTCCTCATGCAGTATTGTAAACAGACATTTTTAGTAGGGTATTTTAATGTTTAGGTTTTTTGTGGTTATGGAAGTAGAGGAAGAAAAAGGGAAACATGAATAGCTCCTCTCTAACAGATTTTGCAGATTTGTTCTTTTCTTCAACAGAAAGAGAATTGATAAATGCCACTTATCTGATCTTGTTCCCTCAAAATTCCTGCCAAAAGCCTTAAAGAGAGTAATTTGATATTTTTCTCGGCATTCCGACATCCACTTATTGATTATAAAACGGTGTTCTGTGCACTCACCAGGGAACTTAACCTGAAATGCTTTCAGTTCCAATCAAGTAATTCACAGAAACAGCAGAAGATTAAGAGCTAAGCCATGCAAAACCACACTTGTGGTACAAGCATATAGAACTTAAGAGAATTGAATTTGGCTGCAACTACACTTTTTAACAAATTGTATTTTATAAAATTTCTTGTCTTTTTCTTGTATTGGCACAACAAAGACCTAGAGATTGCCTGTGATGTGTGATTAGATGAGCTTGAGAGATCATAATAAAATGCTGAGAAGTCTTTCCAAAAGATGGAGATGTGCTTTAGAAATCATATTGGAATCCTGGTAACCTCTCTTCTCAAAACCTCAAGAGTTATGAGTATGTGACTCTCACCAGATGCTACCAAGCACTGGGTTATGTGTTACGGCAGTAATCTGCCTATTGTAAGAGTAACAAAAATGTGCAAAATGTATTTTCTACCTCAATTTGCTCTTAATCAGCAGCAAAAGAATCTCTTTCACCCAGCTGAACTGCTACTGCCTCACATGTTTCTCTCCACTAAAAAAAAATTTAAAACTGAACTCTATTTCTTAATGTGGTTGTGAAAATCTCTCCCCATATTCCTGCCTGTAGAGACTGTTAGGGAAAATGCAATGTGAGAGCAGAAAGAGGCATTCCACCAAGAATACGGACTGGGTGAGTCAGTACCTAACCCTCATGCCATTTGCTGCTGATTTCAAGGAGACCTTGAATTGTAGGAAGGCATTGGAGAAGGAGGATCATCTTGCAGCACTTTCAAGCTTCAAACGCTGCTGCTGACAGGTGTGCAAAATTTAGAGCAATGTATTACTGCATTTCATCCCTAATTTAGAGCTAGAGCATGTTTCCAAGAATGCGCTGACTGTTGCAGAAACCACCAGTACAACGCTGAGAAAGCTCCTCTCAGTGAAAGCAACCATGTTAGAGAATAGCTCCTGCTATGGGCTTAAAATCAGTGCTGGCTGCCTGCCAAGGGGCAAATATTTTTGGCAGCTCAGGAAAAGGATCCACAAAATAAAGTCTGTTACCATAAGAAAGACTAAGAATTGCCTCTGAAAATATACCCTGGTTTTTGGAAAACCAATTAAATACAGTCATTGAATCCATTTAGCATTTTGCTTTATTTTATTTTATTTGCATGGATTACATTAACAGTATTTCAAAGTGTAAAAACTTTATTTTTGCTATTATAAAATAATGAGATTCTTCAGACTTAGTGTATGTCGCACACTATTTTGTGCACTTCACATTGTGTAAAATAATTTAAAATATTCTCTGGAAGTGAAATAAAGAAAACAGTCCTTTACCTGAGCTTAGATAATTAGGAATTTAATGATGAGTAGTAATCACCTATAAGATATAAAAAGGATTAGTCACTATAAATCAAAAGAAAGAAATTTGAGGGGATACCCAGCCATCTCAGTTTCATCTGCTTAAAATGGAAAATTTGGCAGCTAGATTTTAGCTTGCTAAATTATACTGTGAGATTCTCTCCCTTGCTCCTTTTCCATACCAGAGTAAAAG
Organism: Melanocharis versteri; assembly: GCA_013397845.1. Lineage (NCBI taxonomy): Eukaryota > Metazoa > Chordata > Aves > Passeriformes > Melanocharitidae > Melanocharis > Melanocharis versteri. The sequence continues at coordinate 2,687 of VZTG01004488.1, read as the reverse complement.
AGAAAGAGTGGACGGCATAGCTTGAGCATTTCAAACCTTTTGGGCCTTAAAGAACTAAAACAACCTAGGCTGGACAGACTTCCAGTGTGCCTTAAGGGGTTGACTTCATTCAGGGGAGAGATTTCTGTGGTTAGTATGGTTGGGATTTGTTTTGGTGGTTGTTTGGTGAGTTTGTTTGTTTGTTTGTTTGTTTGTTTGTTTGTTTTTCCCAGAGCTGTATGCTGCATTGCTGTTTTATATTGTTGAAATTTTTTTGCAGTCTGGAAGACAATTATTAGACATTTGCATAAAGTTGAGAGACATTGACATTTCTTTCTTTAGAAAGCTGAACTGCACCAGGCCAGTTGTGTAATCTGAAACCATGTTTTCTTTAAAAGTTTGTAAGTGTTTTTAAATGTTTAGCAAGGCTGTCAAACAGGATGTATTACAGATACAGGCTGTATGTAGATAAATACAGCTGTCTGCTATTCTTGATGGCTGTGATACTCCAGTTTAGATAGCACAGACTTCTCACACCGTAGAAGGATGAGAGTGTTTTGGGGGCATTTTATGCCAGGCATGTGCCCAGTCTGCTGTGATTGACTGAAAGATTTAGATTTTATTTTTTCTTTCAGATTACATATGTTTTTCAGTCTTTCTAATGGATGCTTTGTGGGTTTTTTGGCCATTTGTAGAAGTCATCAAAGGTTTTTTAAGATATGAGCTTGCTGATATGAGTCGTTTCTACCACCTTGATCTTGTTCATCCAGCTCATGTATGCAGTTGGTATCGTTCTGTTGCCTTGTGAGATCTCTATACCATGCAAGTCATACTAGCTATGTTAATGCAACGACTGTCTATTTATCTTCCTCCGTCCCATTTCTCCCTTTGAACCTTCTGAAACGTCCAGGCTCTGCAGCTGGCGTCTCTGCCAAAATCGGTGGTGTTTTGACAACGGAAAGGCCTACTGGGTGTGCTGGCATCAGATGACACCCACCTTTTCCAGAAAAGGAGGAGAGTCTGCTTGGGAACTAGTGGGGCTCACTGGCAGAGCTTCAAATTAGATGTGCTGGGGGAAAGGGATAACATCAGGCTTGTCCCTGGCAAGCTGTGGGATGAGAGGCAAAGGTTAGAGGGGCAGGGTGCTGGCAAGGACCCTCAGTGGGTACTGGCCACACTGGAGCAGACCTTCAGTCTTATGGAGATGAGCCAGGGACTCCTGAGGTAAGAGAAGCCAACTGAGAAATACCAGGGAAATATATGAAAGGAATTGAGGGGGGCTCCTCTAGGACAGTGTCCTGGTTTCAGTTAGGGTAGAGTTAATTTCTTCTTAACAGCTGTGTTTTGAATGAGAAAGGTGTGAACTGACCAAAGGGGTATTCCACACCACAGTGCATCCTGCCCAGTAACTGGGGGGAGTTACCCAGGTCTGACATCAGTCAGCAGGTGGTGAGCAATTGTATTGTGCGTGTCTTGTTTTTTCCTTTTTCTTATCATACCTGGGGGTACTGTTTGATGGCAGACCCAACACAAGCCAGCAGTGTACCCACATAGCCAAGAAGGCCGATGGCATCCTGGCCTGTATCAGGAGCAGTGTGTCCAGCAGGACCAGGGAAGCCGTTCTTCCCCTCTACTCAGCACTGGTGAGGCCACACCTTGAATCCTGTGTTCAGTTCTGGGCCCCTCACATTAAAAAGGACTTTGAGGTACTGGAGAGTGCCCAGAGAAGGGCAACAAGGCTTGTGAAAGGATGAGAAAACATGTCTTACGTGGATTGGCTGCAGGATCTGGATTTGTCATGGGGGCCCTCATGGCTCTCTACACCTCCCTGAAAGGAGGGTGTAGTGAGGTGGGGGCCGGTCTCTACTGTGCCTGTGGTGAGGGGACCAGAGGAAATGGTCTTGAGATGAGACAGGGGAGATTCAGGTCAAATATCAGAAAATATTTTTTACTGGTAGGGTGGTCGGGCATTGGAATAGCTTGCCTAAGGAGGTGGTGGAGTCATCATCCCTGGAGCTGTTCAAGAGGAGTCTGGATCTGTTGCTGGGTCATGTGGTTTAGTGGTTAAGGTGCTGTGGTAATGCTGGGTGGATGGACTCAATGATCTTGAAGGTTTCTTCCAACCTTGAAGATTCTATGATTCATGATCCAGGTAATAGACAGCCCTATCAGAGGAATGTGTTACTGGATCTGTTGGTCATCAACACAAGTGAGCTAACTGCAGACATCAAGATTAGAGGCAGCTCAGGTTGTGGTAACCCTGCATTGGTGAAGTTTGCACTCTTGAGGGATGTTGGTCAGGTAAGAAGGGCCTAAAATTAGGACCCTGAACTTCAGGAAAGCAATCTTCCTGCTCTTCAGGGAAATAGTCAGTGGGATACCCTCAGACTGCCCTGAGGGACAAAGGAGTGGAACAGACTTGACAGATATTAGGGAATTTCTCTGTAAAGAATGAAAAATAGCAATCCCTAGAAGGAAGAAATTGTGCAAGGAAGACAAGAGACTGGCATGGCTGATCAGGGAATATCTGGATTTCTGTAAAGTCTTTAGCACAGTCCCCTACAACATCCTTCTCTTTAAATTGGAAAAAGACAGAATTGAGGGGTGGACTCTTAAATGCATAAGCAAGTGGTTAGACAGTCACATCCAGAGGGTAGTGGTCAATGGCTCAGAGTCTTGAAGGACGTCGGTGACAAGTGGTGTCCCTC
>VZTG01004487.1:274630-299517 GCA_013397845.1 Melanocharis versteri | reverse complement strand
TTCCTGAAACTCATAAAATTAAATGACAGCTCACAGAGAAAGGTGAGAAATAAAGAAGAGCCACTGGGAGAAAATATCTGTGTCTGTGTGACCCCTAGGAGGATGTGATTGGCACCGATGGGACATGAGGGATTGTCACTGCCTTTTACAGGAGAGTGAAACAGGGCCACTTTGTTGCTGATCCCAATTCCTGAGACTCATCCCGAGAGCAGACTGGGTTAAATATCCCACAGATGAATTCCTAACGTGGAGTAAGGACTGTGTGAAGCTGCAGCTGTGCTGCACCCAGAGCCTGGTGCAGGCTGGCAGCCACACCGGGCTGTGCCTGCAGGAAGGGCTGTGTCTGCAGCTGGGACAGGGACAGAGCAAAGCCTGAGCTGCTGGAGCCAGGGTGGGAAGGGCTGTGTCAAACAACCCAGCAGCTTCTGACCCACGGCTGCTCCCAGGCTGAGCACACACAGCAGAGTCCAGCAGGTCCCCTGTCACTGCAGAGCTAAAAGGCACTGAAACAACGTGCAAAGAGAAAGAATTTGTTTTATGTTTTTTTATTTTTTTGACACCTGGCTAGGTGCTTCCACTCTGGAGGAAAGGAGGTGGAGCTGAGAAGGAGCTGGGCAGGTTCTGGTGGTCCCAGGGGCACTAGACATGGACACTCTCCCCCAAAGGCAGGGGAACGAAGCTGCTGGTCAAAATCTGGGTTTTCATCCTTCTTTCCTAATGCCCATCTGCAGGTTGAATGAAACCCAGCACTGCCTGTGCTCACAGGGACCTGCTCACCTGCACATCTCCTTTGCCAAGGGCATCACCACAGGCTTTCGTTCCTGCTAGGACTTCCAGTGCATCCCACAAACATATCTGACCTCTTTGGATCTTCATAAAATACTGCCTTTGAGTGCTGGTGGCAAGAATTCACCCTTTGGACTGCACAGCCTTCACTGCAGAACTGGACATGGGCCAGCCACAGATGGAATTTTTTGTTTGTTTGCTTGTTTCTTAGAATTATTTTTATTTTATTAGAATCTGTGTGATTTTATCCATGTCGTGTGGCCATGTGAGGGAGACCTGGGTCCCTGCTAGCTGAGCCTGTCCAGAGATGAGATAAATCAGAATTAACCTTGCTGCATCACAGCCCTACCCTGGGGAAGTTTAATGTCCCAAAGGGACATTGGGGTCACCTCGTGTCCCCTCCACACCACAGAAATCCCTGTGCTCCTGTTTGAACTGGGCTGCACCCACAATTACCACATCCAGCTATTATTGTTCAGTGCATGTGGTGAAGAAGCCTTCATTCATCATTTTAATGAGGATGTTCTTCGTTAAAAGAGCCCATATAGTTTATTTATGGCCTGGATGAGTTTATCCTGTGCTTTTAGCTCCAGATCCTACTGGGCCTCTGGTGTTAAATCTCTCTGCCTTATTTTGGGACCACTCGTCCTTAACCTCCTCTTGGCTAAGTTTATCTGACTGAACTTTGGGAATTATTTGCCTGCCTGACTTTATCTCATTATCGAATCTCTGCTCTAGTGCATTCCCAAACGTCTCCTCCAATTCAGGGGAATCCTCCTTCGGCTGTGGCTGTCACTGAGCGCCTGTGGCTGGGACACTGCTGTGGACCTTCACTCCAAGGGCTGATTCCCCTCACGCCTTCTGTGTCTTGCAGATTCCCAGCTCGGCCGTGTCTCCACTGGCGCCTTTCTCCAGTGGGAATGGCTCTGCATCCATCCCCATTTCAATGCTCACAGTTCCCCAAATAAACCAGCCAGCAGCAGTAACACCTCTCCATCAACTTTTTGCTACCTGAAGCTTTCACAGAATCACAGAATGTCCTGAGCTGCAAGGGACCCACAGGATCATCCAGTGCAGCTCCCAGCCCTGCACAGACACCCCAACAATCCCACCCTGGGCACCCCTGGCAGCGCTGTNGCCAGGCTGGACAGGGCTTTGAGCAGCCTGGGACAGTGGAAGGTGTCCCTGCCCGTGGCAGGGGTGGAATGAGATGAGTGTTAAGATCCCTTCCAACCGAAACCACTCCATGATTCCATGATTTCAGGGTGTGCTTCCATGCTAGGAATCCTTGAGCTGTCACCAGCTGAGCTGGTTCGTTGGGAGGTTCATTGAAGCCCTGATTGAACTGCCTGGGATCAGAGCTGTGGCTGTGCAGCAGGACCCTGGAGTTTTCCAGGTTGGCCGGCGCTTGGAGCATCCTGGGATAGTGGAAGGTGTCCCTGCCATGGCAGGGGTGGAATGAGACACTCTTTAATATCCTTTCCAACCCAAAGCAGTCAGTGATTCCATGGTTCTAAGTTTTCCATCATTTTAACAGGCATTATGTTGAACCCATTACACTGTAATTCCTTAATTGCAATTAATCTTATTATATCAAGGAAAACATTATCCTCACACTCATTACAGTGCATACAAGCAACACACAACCCCTTTGCAAAGCCCAGGCATGCAGTTACTAAAACCATTTATTTTATCATTAACCATTAAATTTATAATTAATAGAGAAGCACTGAAACAACCAGAAGAAAATTTTAGGCAGTAGCTGGAATGCACCTTTCCACCCCAAAGCCCTTGAAGAGCAACTCTCAAAGCTCCTTGTGGGCTGAGGAATTCTGCCCGTTGGTTCATCTGATTTGATATCATTTCTGGAGACCAAAAATGAGGTTTTTATCCTGTAAGTACCCCAGGAGGGGCCTTGCCCCAGCAGAGCAACTCTACCTTGGCAGGCCTGGACCTCTTCATCTTCCCTCTTTCCTTCCCAGGAAGAGCTGGAAACATTTTCTGCTCCAGCTCCTTCCTGGAATACCCTGCTCTGCCTGTCTCACCCCAAAGGAATAAGAACATCTCATTTGGTGCAGCCTGGAGTCAGGAACATGATCTGCTCCCCCTCCTGCACCGGGAGAGCTGGAAGGTAAAGATCCACTGCAGAGATGTCAGGAGAGGGAGGAATTTTCCAGGGGAGAGAATCAGCAAAATGAAGACGAGTCTTTCAAAAACATGTTGCTACTTTTCAGCTTTGTGTGCACAGAGGGAGCACAGGACCAGGGAGCTGTAGGCACTGGATTTGAAGTCTGGCTGACAGCAGAGTAGAGAGGCTGGAATAATAGGGAGGCATTGTCAGTGTTCAACAAGGGCTGGAAATCACAGGAAGTTGGAGGAAAAGGAGTGAAAACACATAAAAAATGAAAGGATACAGAGGAGCAGCTGAGTGATATTTCACTCCTTTGTGACTGTGCAGTGAGAGCGTGGATTTCTGCAGAGTGTATTAAGAACATATCGAGACTTTTGAACACGGGGGTGATTCTTTAAATTTTAAAAACTTTCAATTTTTTTTTAATTCAAGAAAAAATCTCCACTGGCCTTGTGTTGATGCTCCAGCTCCTGATGCTTTGACTGAAAGTCCCCGGGGCAGAGGGAATATCTGAGAGCCACACCTGCTGCCAGAATGCTCCAACTTATTAGCAGGATCTCAGCAGCATCCCTTTGCACCTGCACCACTGTCAGAGGGAGACAACAACTGCATTGATTTCAATTATCCTTTGCAGGGGCGTGCTTAATGCCCAGATTTGTCTCTCTCTTGCAGTGTTCAAAGCAGGTTCACACGGTGCAGCTTTAGCATAAATGTATTTCAATAAAGGTAATGAAGAAGGAATCTTTATTTCCTCCAGTGCTTGCTTGAATTTCTTTCTTGGGCAATATCCCAGTGGGAGCCAGGGCCATGGATCAGCCCCGGGGGCTCGGCTGGAAATGAGTTTTCATTCCCCACACTGGCAGCACACCACACTAAAAGCATTTGGGGCACTCTGAAACAGGTGTGAAAGCATCACTGTCAAAAACTGTGGACTCGATTTATGGAAACGAAACCCATCCTTGTGGGTGAGGAGGTCCCTGAGGGGAAATCTCTGGAGACTGGGAGAGGATGTGCCGAGGAACAGCCTGCCCAGGGTGTGTCCTTGTTCCCACAGTGACCACTGACCGCTGAGGGGTGTCCAGGCAGGATGGAGCTTCCTTCCATGGCCATGCAGAGCTGCATTGTGTCACATCGTCATGTACAGACATACATGTACATGCCTGTCTTGGTTTGAAAAGACAGGAGTCTGCTAAGGAAGGCAGGAGCCTCCCTTGGAAGAGGAAATGCACCCCCCTTCCCTCCAAATTAATATAATTCTGAAATTAAGGAGCTTTTAGGCAATGATATGAGAAAAAAAGAATAACAATTCTTTATTAATATAAACAACAACAGTAACCACTGACAGAGTCAGAATACAACCTGATACCCTGTTCAGGGTGGTGGCAGCCGTCCAGATGAAATGGTTCTCTGAAGCACTGACTGGGTAGAAAAAGGTCCTGATGGTGCAGTGAAGGCTCTTGTCCTCTGGAGATCCAGTAGGCAGGGGCNTCTGAAACAGGTGCGAAAGCATCACTGTCAAAAACTGTGGACTCGATTTATGGAAACGAAACCCATCCTTGTGGGTGAGGAGGTCCCTGAGGGGAAATCTCTGGAGACTGGGAGAGGATGTGCCGAGGAACAGCCTGCCCAGGGTGTGTCCTTGTTCCCACAGTGACCACTGACCGCTGAGGGGTGTCCAGGCAGGATGGAGCTTCCTTCCATGGCCATGCAGAGCTGCATTGTGTCACATCGTCATGTACAGAGAGATGCAGGACCTGCCCCAGCCAGGCTGTGGGGGGAAGAAATACAACCCAAAGAGTTGGAGAGTGGAACTGTCCTGCTCCAAGGACGTGTTTCACCACTGTCCTCTGCTTGCAAAGAGTGTTCTGGATCTGCCCCTGGCTAAAATGTCCCTGCTCCATCCTCAATGTGCTTTAGGCTCCTGCCTTTGCCTCCAGGGGATCCCATTTCCTGTGATGCATTTGTTGCAATCTCCTGTGTCCACCAGGTTCAGAACCAAAATCAGCCAATAAATATTTGTCTGTTGGAAGGCAGAAACCAGGACCATTAAAGAGAAACATCTTTGTTGGATGAGGTTCTGAGCAACCTGTTCTAGTGGAAGGTGTTCCTGTCCATGGCAGGGGCTAGAGTGAGCGGAGCTCTAAAATCCCTTCCACCCCAAACCATTCTCGGATTCTGTGATCTGCAGTCCTGGTAAGTGGGATCCATCCCTGTGCAATTCCACAGCAGCTCTGGGATTGAGGTTTCCTGTGGTCAGACAGGGCAGGCAGGGCCGTTCTCTGGGTGCTCAGTGAGGGGCCAGCAAAACTCCTATTGACCCACTTCCACTGGATCTTTGCACCAGACAGACCTGGGTGGATCCACAGCCTGATGGACCTGAGGGGAGAGGGCCAGGGGCCAACCTGCCTTTAGACCTGCAGCTGTGCCAGCACCTGGAGGGGGGTTTGTGCTCTCCCCTCCTGCCCTGCGTGCTGTGAAGTGACAGCACTGTCCCCGTGCTGCTGCTGCTCCCAGAGCTCCCAGCCCGCAGCATTTGCCTGGCCTCGGCTGCCAAAGCGCTGAGGGCTGTGCAGGGCACACAGGTAAACAGCTCCTGGCAGTGAGGAGCGCTCCCAAACCAGCCCAGCTGGCCTTTCTGTCAGCTCATCAGGCTTGGGAAGAGGCAGTGATGGATGAGAGCGTCCCTCACGCACCCGTGGTCTCGGTGGGACAGCGCTCTGCTCTGCTGTCCTGGGCTGCAGGCTGGAACTGGCCCAGCCTAATTCCAGCTCATGCCTGGGCTGCCTTTCTCCCATTTCCCCCTGTGAACCAGTCCTGGTGTGTTCTCCAGGAGCAGCACCGCCGTTTGCACCTGCCTGGGATGCAGCGAGCAGGACCTTCCCCAGGCATTTCCACTGCAATATCCTTGAAAATGTAAAATAAATTATGTTCACTGAAGCTGCTGAGATGATTAGAGAAATGAGGGCCATCCCTGGCATCATCCTTGGCATCATCCATGGCATCCTGACCCCCTCACCACCAGGGCACAGACCCAGCGAGAGACTCACTACCCAGAGTCTCCTGGGACCCCCCTGTACCCCAAACCTGCTCCAGCTTCCCCTGATCCCAGAGCAGCTACAAAAGGGCTTGGGCACATGGCTTGTGGCAGATCCCCGAGCTTGCCCTGGCCTCCAAGGCTCCCCATCACTCCAGGACCAGTGCCAGCACCTTCATGTGCAGGGGACCATGATGAGGTGACAGTGACACATTCTCTGTCTCTTCCAGCTGTGCTGTCTCCCAGCCCCATCGTTCACTGCTGCAGACCCCTCTCAATGACGTGTTGGCTCCCTAGCAATCACTCTGACTGACAGAGACTTCAGAACTGTAAACCACCTCCTTCAGTTTCCTCAGTGAAAGCCTAATTTATGGAACAAAAAGACTTTTGAGGCATGAGAAACATCAGACAGCGAGTTCCCAGGCTGCTCCCTTCTCTCTGCACTGCTCAGCACTGGCCGCAGAGCAATCCTTGCTGGCATCCAGGTGCAGGATCACACGGCCAGCTTTGCCTTTCCAGATGACCCCAGGCACTTCTCATTATCCCGGCATGAGGCAGGATCCCCCGGAGCAGGGGCTCACACGTGCCAGGCTCATTAACCTTCTGCAGCCTGCCTTCAAAAACCTGCCAAAGAGGCTGCAAACAGCTACTTTGGAGTGGGTTTCCCCAGTTTTCACTTCTTCCCTTTGAAAGGGAGTGCTGGCATTGAGGGCTCCGGTGCAGGTGGGGAAAGGAGCAGGGCAGGTTTGCCAAGGGAGGCAGGGGCGGTGGGAGGTGCAAAGCTCTCCCTGGAGCACTTCTGTCCCTGGGTGGAAACGGAGCTGGCAAGGGTGGAGCCCCAGGAGCGGCTGAGGGAGCTGGAAAGGGGCTCAGCCTGGAGCAAAGGAGGCTCAGGGGGACCTTGTGGCTCTGCACAACTCCCTGACAGGAGGGGGCAGCCGGGGGGGTCGGGCTCTGCTCCCAGGGAACAGGGACAGGAGGAGAGGGAACGGCCTCAAGGTGTGCCAGGGGAGGCTCAGGTTGGATATTATGGAAAATTTCATCACTGAAAGAGTAGTTAAGCGTTGGAACAGCTGCCCAGGGAGGTGGTGGAGTCCTCATCTGTGGAGGGATTCAAAAGACGTGTGGATGTGGCACTTTGCGATATGGTTTAGTGGGAATGGTGGCATTTGGTTCAAAGTTGGTCTTGATGGTCTTGGAGGTCTTTTCCAACCTCAGTTATTCAGTGATTCTTAGTGACTGAGCCCAGCTGCATCATCCAAGGAGGGATCAGTCCTGGCTGCAGTGGTGGCTCCTGTGCCAGGAGGTCCCTGGCTGTTGGTCAGTGAGCACTGGGTGCCCCAGACAACGAGATGGGGTGGGAGATTATGAGAGTTAAAAGCACAGCCCCAGCAACGCCGTCTCTGTTCCCTCTCCCTGCTTTCTTCAGCTTTGAGGTGCCTCAGGTCATTGTTTTCAAGCTTTTCTTTCCAGTCTGGAGTCTCATTTACAAGGCAGTAGCTGGAGTTCAAAGCGATGCCTGGGAGCGAGGGGTGCCGGAGCGTTATGGAAAAAAATAATCATCAGGAATCAGAGGAGTAGTGAGGAAGTTGGCAACTTGCTACAAACCTGTGCTAAATTCAGGCCACTGAGCCTGAGGTGTAAACAGCCCTATCTGATTGCTGCATCTTCATTTTCTGGTTTTGATCTTACCTTATTTATTTCAAGCAAGATAACAGGGAATGTGCCATGCTGAAATGTGAAAGGCTCATACTCAGAGCAAACTGCTGTGACAGCCCCTTGTGAGATCAGGAAACTGTGCAACAGGAAAGGGCTGCTCCTCTTGCTCAGCACTGGTCCAATATTCAGCTTGAACTCCATAAAAATGCAAGAAATAACCTGCTGTCATTAGTAGTCCAATTGCAAAGCTCCTCAGACTCACAGACTGGATTGTCTGCTTATACAAACCACATTTCAGTAAAATGTTTCAGTTAAATGTCAGTAGTATCTCTCCCATTTTGTCAGGAGCTCTGCTCATCCAAGGCCAGGTTGGAGCAACCTGGTCTGGTGGAAGGTGTGGGATGAGATGAGATTTCAGGTCCCTTCCAACCCAAACCATGCTGTGATCCCGTGATTACATCAACACAAATGAAAACAGAGATAAAGCTGAGCAAATGCTGCAGAACAACCCCGCAGGTTTGACTCCTTGTGACCAGCTCAGGCACCGTTTGCAAGAGCTCAGCCCCCAATGGTCTGTCCAAGCTTCCCAAATCCCATGATCACCAGTGGATTGGCACCGAAGACTCCTGCAGAGCTATTTTTAGCTGCCACACATTGTTCTCTGGATTCTGAGGTGTCACTCACCAAGCAGGGAGCCAGGAGGGTTTGAGGTGACGCTGGGCACCAGCCAGGCTGCAGAGCAAAGACACCTCCTGAGATGTTCTCTGCCATCCTGTAGGATGGGCAGGGATCATCCTGGCTCCTTGGCAATGCCAAATGATGTGGTTGAAGGAGAACAGGAGGTGCTCAGTGATACTTTGATCAACGTGGTTAAATCTAGAAGGATTTGCTGGAGAAAGTTATCTACGGATAAATGTTGAACCAAAGCCATGAATGGATTATTGCTTTATTTCCAGCCAATTTGCTTCTAGCTTGGGCTTTCTAAATTCAACCTGAGTAAGGATTTTAAGGCAAGGAGGCAGTCCCAGGCTTCCTGAACAATGATTTTTCCCAGAATTGAGGTTACCAGCAGAACAGTGCAGTGCTCACATTTACAGAGGCAGGACCTCACTCTAACCTTTCAACTGCCTTCAAACTTCCCAGGCCCAGACGCCTTTTCTCAGGGCAGTGACACACCTCTGAGGCTGAGATACCTGCACAAAAACCTCATGTTTGTCTGGTATTGAGTGATTGTAGCCAGAAGAACATGCAAGACGTGGTCATCAAAGCTTCATCTTTGCCTGGCTGATGTTAAACAAGTCACAGAGAGTCAGAAGCCTGAATGTCTGTGTTAGACTGAGCTGGCCTTCCTAAAGCATGAAAGATTGTTTGCCTGCCTAGAAATGCAGTGTATATGGGGCTGTGTGTATGCTCAAGTAGAGGAGATATCATAAAAATAGGTGGCAGAGAGAACAAAACACTTAAACTGATTTAGAGCAGGGAAAACACAAGATGGCACAAGTAGCATTTCAAGGATGCTCTGTGAAGTTGAGAAACGAGTAATTCTTGCACTGCCTTAAAGCCACAGCCCCCTCCCTGGAAAACACTGAACAGCACAATTGCACCATAAATCGCTGTGCTCGCCCAAGAAAGGTCCCTGGGCCGTAGCTCACTGGGGTGTCAGACAACCACAGGAGGCATCCTAAAGCTGTCTGTGCAGATTGTGTTATTTCACACACCTCCCAATGCCTCAGACCAGGTGTTTGCTCTCAGAAGATGCTGCCTCGAGTGGCTCCTGGCCTGGGTTTGCTGTGCAGCACTCTGGGCCCTGCACTCACGTGCTGTCATCCACAGAGTGTCCTGAACACACAGGACTTGTACCAGGAGCCACAGTGTGCTCTGGGTGGTGCTGCTGCCCGATTGCTTGGTGACATTCCCACGGGGACAGGGAGGTGGGAGCTTGTGGATGGTGTGGAGGACACACAGCAAAGCTGGGGCTGCAGTAAACGTCCCCTCCCTGTGCCCAGCCACCTCCTGACGAGAGCTGAGCACACTGGGTCCCTACCAAGGGCAGAGAAGTTGAGAAGTCCTGGTGTTGCTCAGAACCCAAAGCTTTGTGTAAGCCCAAAGCTGTGGCTGCAGAGCTGAGCTGAGCTGCCCCTGGGAGCCTGCCCTGTGTCCTGCTGGCACCCCGGGAGCCTGGCCTGGAGCCTGCTCACAGATCTGTGCTGGATGTGCGGCCAAACCCTGGTCTAATCCCCTCGGGCAGTTCAGGTCTCCAGGAGGAATTTGTAGCTCTGATTTCTCTTCCATTCTTGCATCCTGGGGATGGATCCTGGGTGGCAGCCAGCAGGAGCAGCCTTCCCAAGTCATGCTGACACATCAGCTCTTGGCTCTCCATGGGATCACTCTCCCCTCCCCTTCTCCTGGTGTCCCCCACACCCAGGGCTTTGATTCCTTCTTTGCAAAAAATGTGCTGTACTGTTGATGTTAATGGGAGCCTCGAGACTGCAGTTGGGCTGTAACATTATCCTGCTTTCCTTTCTTCCCTCGTATCTGAAGTTTGCTTCAATTAAACCACACCTTTCCCACTGCTCTGTGTTATTTGGTTGCTCCATTTAATGAGAAGTGTTTTCCGGTTGCTCGTGTTGGAGCACTGAATCTCCAGTCCTTCTGCTAAGCCTTTTCAGTGTCTTGCTCACACTCTCCAACAAGGATTTGGATTTGAGATGCTCCTGCCTCCCCAGCTGAGCACCTCACCTCACCTGCTGGGTGCTGTGGGCCCTGTTGGAGGCTGGCACAGAGCACGTGGGGCTCTGCCTCAGCTTCTGGCAGAGAAACCCATGGAAAACACATTTCCGAGTGCTCTGGCCAGTGCTCTGCTGCAGGGCCATCTGGTTTTGCAGGACTTCACCTTTAAGGGATTTGCCATTTCCACAGAGCTGTGTTGAACTCTGTGTTTTAGCAGTGCCTCCCTGTCCCAGGCGATGGAGGGGTTGGATGAAGCAGTTCCCACCCCAGCAGGTGAACAAGTGATGCCACAGGGCTCCTCCAAAGGGTGGAGTGGCAACCTCGACATTCAGCCTGGATCTAGGCAAAGGTGGCCTGGAAAACTCCACTGTGGACGTGCCCTGGCAGCTACACTCGAGCCTCCAACACGAAAATTCTGTGTGTTTACTTAGAAACCGAGCACAAAAGGCATCGCTGCCTTAATTGCCAGATTCTTCTGACTTACAGGAATGCTCAGTGCTCGGGATCCTGGAATTACCCTCTGTAATTAGCTCCCCTTCAGAAGATGCTCTGCCTTTGTGCCTTGCTTTTCCCTGACCTCGCTCTGCAGCTCCTCTAATTGCCTCTCTGGAGCGCGGAGCCGGCAGGGCAGGGCTGCAGCAGATGCTTCCCGAAAGCCCGAGCCCAGCACTGCCGAGGTGCTCGGGGTGTTAATTAGGTCGATAGCCCAATCACCGAGCCGCTGGGTAATGATCAGTGTCTCCGGCAAGGGCCGCAGCCCGTGGCCGGTGTCTGCCAGCTCCCAAATCCCGCCTGGAAAATCCTCCGGCAAAGGGCACCGAGACCCCCCAGCTCTGCATTAGAGCTTATCGGGGGCCAGCGTTTGCAGGGAGGCATGTGAAAATGTCAGCACAGATGGAGATTAAGCTGTCTTCACCTCACGTCAAAACTGCCATCTGCTGCTCTCCTGCACAGCTTTAATCAGATTTTCTCCAGGAAAAAAAAGGGAGTGAGAGGGATGGGGAGGCTTCTGAGCGCTCCCTGGACTTTCCGTGCTCGTGTGCAGAGGCCTGGGGAGCTGCAAAGGGTTTGTCTGGACATTTCCCATGGAAAGGCTCTGTGTGGGTTCCTCTGGAAAGGCAGGAGCAGGCAGCAAGGACTCACGTCCCACTGTAGAGTGGAGAGAAGGAAAGCCATTTTTTGAAAAGAAAGAAGAGTGGACCTTGTCCTCCAATGCCTGGTTTTGTTTGTTTTATCAACCAGCAAAGTCAAGTTTTAAGCTGCTGAGGTTTCACCAGAAGCCTGCTTGGTTCCCCAGCTTGATCCCACCCCTGCATTCTCATGAGCAATGTGCTGAGGAAGTCAAGTGGGTAACACAAAAACCCAGCTAATGGGAGAGTTGGACAGTTTGCTCCACAGTCACACCACAATTTCAGTCTTGCCTTGCCTTCCAAGCCCAATATGTTCAAAGCTAAATATGCCATTGCTAAGTTGGGGATAAATCATGTCAGAGAACACGGTGTTTTTGTAGGGACACGAGGACTGGCTGAGCATTAACCGTGTGTGCCCAAAGCCTACGAGATAAGCTGATGGAGGAGCTTCTGACATGGCTCACAAATCACAGCCTGTGTGGAGTGAGGCTTTGCCTTCTCCTGCTGAGCACCTGATCCACAACAATCGCACAGACTTCAGATCTGCTCATCAGCCATTTGTTCCCATCTGGAATTCCCACAGCTGGCCATTGCTTTCCAGAAGGACTTATGCCCACCAAGCAGCATCTCCTTTTTGTTTCAAATCATCTCCAAGTCCGCTCTGAATCTGTGCAGCTCCTTTGTGAGTCTCCTCATCCCAAATCCTGGCAGTCCTTTCCATGTGGAGGTGTCAGCCAGCTTGAGAAGTGTTTTCTCCGTTCCATCATCGGGACCATTAATGAAAGTGCTGAAAGCTCAGTCCATACTGCAAGCATCTTATTTTGACAGTAATCTGTCAATGATTGCTCCATCTATAATTTTCTAACCAGTTTTGCAACTACCCAATAATATATTCACTTAGATGATATTTTTCTAGCTCATGGAAGTATCAGAGGAGACAGTGTCAAAAGCCTGACTAAAATCAAGATCTATGACATGGTCTGTTTCTTCTCTATCCAGAAGGCTTTTTGCACTGTCATAAAGGAAAATTAGATTGGTTTGACATATTTGTTCTTGACAAATCCATACAGACTGTTACTCATCCCTTTATACTCCTCTGTGAGCTCACAGATAGACTATTTGATTATCCACTTCAGTGTTTTCTGAAAACTGAAGTTTTATAGGTTTGAAAGGGAAGCTCCTGACTCTCTGTCTTCTTATTTAACATTTCAAAGGTTGGCATTTAAAAATGTCTCCTGTCTTTCAAGTTTTCCAGTGCCTTACACAGCGAATCCTTAAAACCAATGGTCAATTCTTCCAGTGTTTCCCCAGCTTCTGCTGTAGGAACCACACAATGAAGTTCACCAAGACACAGGTAAATAAGAACATTGACATTCTGGGGGGCACCTCTGTGTTTCTCTCAGTGTTTTCTGTTTATTGGCGTTGTTCCTTGCATGAAAGATATTCCAGTTAAGTGCACATTAAATCCTATCCCAGGTCCCTTTGGGAAGCCTTGCTCTGGATGCATCCCTGGACTGTCTGCTACAGGCTGGTATCCACTCCCCAGTACAAGATGGGAGAACTGTGGGAGAACTTCCAGTGTTTCCATGCCCTGGTGTGCTGCAGCCCTGGCAGAGTGGCATGGAGATGGCACAGGAGTGGGGAAGAGCTGGTCCCTTTACTGGGAAGGCTGCAGTCCCCTGGAGGCAGCAGCCTGGAGCCAGGCCCAGAGTTTTGCAGGACTGGGCTTTGAGGTGACCTTAAGATCAATCAAACTGATGAAGAGAGACAAGCCCTAACTCACCAGCCTGCAGAAGATGTCTCGTCAGCCTGTGGAGCTCTTAAATCATCCTTATATTTCCAGCCCATGGAATATCCATGTGATCTGTCCTTCGGGATAAAGGCAGCTGCTGAGCTCAGAGAAGCTGAGGAACAGCAGCAGCACAGCTGATTTCTCACAAGTCCCAAAGCTCCAGCAGCTGTACCTGTCTCCACTTTGCTTCCTAATCTTCGCCTGGAAGCTCAAAAGCATTCCCAAAGGACTTGGTGTGCAGTCCAGAGCCTGCTGTCGTAATCCATGACCCACCTGAGAGAGCAAAAGGGGCTCTGCTGTCCATAAAACTGTGCTCCCAGGAGGCTACAAAGGACAGAGCTTCCCAGGAGAGACAAAAGGACCTGCTCGCCCTTTGCTTGACTTCTCCTCCTGCCCAAGTAAGATATTTAGGAGCAGAAGTTCCTGCTTTGGGGTTTATGCAGGGAAAGTTGTGATGTCTCCGAGCAGCTGCTCCTAAATTTGCTACGCACAGAGCCATGGGATGTTGGGAGGTTTTTTACTGGATGGACTTCATCATATAAAGAGTCCACTATAAAATCTGAGCTTGCACTGCTGCCCTTGCTGCCTGTGCTGTTAGTCTGGGATTTGCTTCACCTTTGTGCAGGACTGCCAAAGGTCATTCATTTGTCAGAGACAATCAAATTTCCCTTCTGCTTCGTGAAAGATTGATGAGGTTTAAACATCTTTTATTTGATCATCTAAGCAGCTTGTGTCTGTCTATAAATTCCCTGAAGCTTGCACTTGGACTTTCATGTTTGTGCATGTAGCAAAAAGAAGTATGCAGGAAAAAAGGAGTGTGCAGCACTTCTGGTATTAAAACATTCCTTGGATTGTGTTGAAGTCCTTTGCCCATCTCATTTTCCTCCTCAAACCATGACCACGTTAATCAGGATCACTCACAGGGTTGTCTTAAGCCCAGTCAATACTCACAAAGCTCATTCCCTTCCTTTAAAAACTATTTCAGGAAGAAAAGTGCCTTAGCAAGCCATAATTCATATATGTGTCAGTCGAGGTTCAGCTAGAAGATGGAAGAAATTATTTTCATAATAAAAAAAAGAAAATCTTTAATTTTGCAGGGAAAAAAATCTAAACAAAACCTCCAAACTTAATGGCAACAATGAGGGAAATGGAGGATTTACAAATGAAAAAAAGTATATTTAAATGGAAACCTCTGCTATTTTTAAGAGTCCCTTGAAAACTGATTACCTGCATTGACCTGTGTCTAAAGCTATTGACAAAGATAAGCAGGGACAGGCAGTAGTCACTTCAGATTCAGTTCTAGTAGTTTGAATTAGATGGACCAAACAAGCTGGAATTATCCATTAAATCAGCAAAATCTGCTTGTCCTTTGCTTTAATGCTTGATTAATGCTGACAAGCACAGGACGTGGAGCTGGCGCTTGCCCGGCTGTGCTGCAGCTGGGAATGTGCCTGTCCGTGGGCAGAGCCCCTGTGCCAGCCCTGTCTGCTGGGAAATTGGGATGGCATTCCAGAGCTGAGGCTTTGTGTGGGAGCAGAGGCTGCCCTGGGAGCAGTGGTGCCTGAGGGCTTTGCAGGATCACCCTTCCTGCAGCTCCTGGGAAAAGCCTACTGAATGCAAAACACCCAAACGCTTGGGAAGTGCCCTCGTGATCGTGACTCAGGGTTTCTCTGCTTTTTCTCTTAAAGCTTTCATGGACTGGCCAGGCCTTTGCAAAAAATACAGCCCCAAGCCTAATTACAAAGAAGGGTTAATCTGAAGTGTCCAGACTTTCAGGCTTGGCTTGGCCATAAGAAACCAAAGCTAAATGCACAGTCTTGGAGGTTAAAGATCCTGCATGGAGTTAAATCCAGCTGGGTGCTGGTCACCATCGGTGTCCCCAGGGTTCAGTGTTGGGGACAGCCCTGCCTAATGTCTTTATTGACAGTGTGGACCAGAGGATTGAGGGCACCTTCAGCCAGTTGCAGGTGACAGTGAGTTGGGAGGGAGAGTTGCTTTGCTGGAGGGCAGGAAGGCTCTGGAGAGGGATCTGGACAGGCTGGATCATGGGTTGAGCTCAAGTGGATGAGGCTCAACAAGGCCAAGGGCTGGGTCCTGCACCTGGGTCACAACAATGCCATGGAACACTCCAGGACTGGGGCAGAGCAGCTGGAAAGCTGGAAAAGGCCCTGGAGATGCTGGTGACAGTGGGGGGACACGAGCCCAGGTGTGCCCAGGTGGGCAAGAGGCCAATGGCACCTGGGTGGTGCCAGCCACAGTGTGGCAGCAGGACCAGGGCAGCGACTGTCCCCTGTGCTGGCACTGCTGGGACACTTCCAGTCCTGGGGCTGGAGCATGCCCAGGGAAGGGAACAGAGCTGGGAAGGAGCGGGAGCCCCAGGAGAGGCTGAGGGAGCTGGAAAGGGGCTCAGCCTGGAGCAAAGGAGGCTCAGGGGGACCTTGTGGCTCTGCACAGCTCCCTGACAGGAGGGGGCAGCCGGGGGGGTCGGGCTCTGCTCCCAGGGAACAGGGACAGGAGGAGAGGGAACGGCCTCAGGCTGGGCCAGGGGAGGGTCAGAGTGGGTATTAGGGAAAATTTCTTCACGAGTAGGGCTGTCAAGCATTGGCAGAGGCTGTCCAGGGAAGGGATCCTGAAGGGATTGAGAAGCTGCCTGGATGTGGTGCTTAGAGACATGGTTTGGTGCTGGACTTGGCAGGAAGGGAGGGGTACACAAGGCAGGGGAAGACAAGGCAGCCTTTCAGCCCCTCCCTTGCCTTCCCCACCCCTCCTGTTCCTCACCTTGCCTTGCCTGCCCCTCCCTTGGTTTGAATTCCCTCCCCCTCCCCTGCCTTGCCTTCCCGAGTTAATGGTTGGACTCGATGACCTTCAGGACCTCTGCCGACCTAAACATTCTTTTATTCCACGGGTCTTTACAAGTCCTTCTCTGTGCACACACACACACACACCACCTCTTCTCCCAGAACCAGCAGCAGAGCTCAAGCATGAAATAACAAAATTGTTTCTGAGAGGGAGTTTGAGTTAAACAAAAATTGTGCACAAGAGGCAGCAGAATGGAAACCTTTCAGAAACAGCCTTTTAACACTGACTTTAAATGCTTTGAAGTGAAAGGTTCCGATTTCCCTGCATGTTTGCAGGTTGGCTTTGCATTTTTCAAAGCCTCTTTTCCTCTGTGCCATCCCTCACTCTGCATTGCCCTGTTTCTGTTTGCCCTGGGCCATGAAGGATTCCAGTGACTGAACTGGGGTTTGCCTGCATGGCCACCCCGTGTCTCTGCTGTTCCCTTTGGTCAGTGTTTAACCCCCTCTCCTGGTGACAGAGTGGGCACATGGAAGGGGGTGGAAGCTGTTCTGGAAAGGAAGCAGGATGTCATTCCCAGGGCTGGATGTGTGATCCTGCTGTGCCATGTCTCGGGTGCCAGACCTGAGCAATGAGAATTATGGTGCCATTATGGTTCCAAATCTCTCTTGGATGTACCAGTGTGGCTGTTGGATGATGAAGTGCTTGCTGTTATGAAAAATACCCTCATTCCCATCCATGTCCATGTTAATGAGCAGCTGCACACCGGTGCCAGGACAAGGGGACACAGTGACAGGATGAGGGGACGTGGCCTCAGGCTGCCCCAGGGGAGGTCCAGGTTGGACATCTGGAAGAATTTGTACACAGAAAGGGTTGCTAAGCATTGGAAGGGGCTGCCCGGGGAGGTTTGGAGTCCTCATCCCCAGAGGTGTCCAGGGAATGCCGGGATGTGGCACTCAGTGCTCCAGGCTGGTGACACGGTGGGGATCAGTCCCAGGTTGGCCTTGCTGCCCCTGGAGGTCTCAGTGATTCTGGGGTTCTGGGATCAGGTGATGTCTCCATCCTCACACACCAAAACATTCCAGAAGCCCATTCCTGAGAGAGAGGACACAGACCTTGACCCCTGCAGGAACCAGTCTAGGCTGGTAGTACGGACTCATGGATTGATCAAATTATTTTTACAACTAATTCTTAAGGCAATTCTTACGCTTCCTGGTTTTGGGGGCAAAGCACAGTCACAGAATCCCAGGATCACTGAGGCTGGAAAAGCCCTCCAAGGTCACTGAGTCCAAGCTGTGCCTGATCCCCACCTTGTCCCCAGCTCAGAGCACTGAGTGCCACCTCCAGGCCTTCCTTGGACACCTCTATCGAGTGTCTCTTTTAGAGTCTCTTTCCCCACTCGACTCGGGGCGCTTCCTAGCCGGAACTGCGGCGCTAGGGAAGCTTTCTGAGGGGAGGGCTGTGCCTCTTGCCTCGATGGATTTTCTGATCTTCCCACCAGGGCTACCAGCCTTGGGAGTCAGGTTGTGTCGAGATGCCGTTGGATGGCACTTGGAGAGAGGCGCTCTCCCTCAGAGGTCTTCCAGTGCGTGGTGGAAGGCGCAGCCAGAGGACAAAGAGCGGTGGAGACGAGGTTCTCTGGAACTCTTTATTTGGGGAGAACTGGGAAGGGATCAGGCATCGAGGAGAGAGCCCAGAGAAGCCCCCTGCACAACCCTGTGCAGGAGCTTTTAACTGGGCGTAAACTGGGAGGGGTTTGAGGGATACAGCCAATGGGGTAAGCTTGAGGGTGGGGTCAGACCACGAAGGAGTGAATTACAACTCTCAAAGGGTGTATACAGAACTTAACAACAAATCAACAACTGAGGGAGATAGAACCTACTAGAAACTGGGGATGGGTTCCAAGGTGACGCCACATATTGGGAGGGGCTAGACTGTGGTCTCGGACTCCTCCTCCCAGGAGGAGTCATCTGAGGGGGCGGAGTTGGGGGCGGGAAGTGCCCTTAAACTTGGGGAACGCCCCTCCACACCCCGCCAGGGATGGGGACTCCAAACCTCCCTGCTAAGCCCCTTCCAGTGCCTGACCACCTTTCAGTGGAGGAATTCTCCTGATCTGCCATGTCTGTAAGTCCCTGGCCCATTCCTCTGGTGGAAGGGGCTGCCCCAGCAGTGCTGGGGGACTTTGCTTGTCTTAGGCCCTAGCCCAGGCTGGAGAAATCTGAAATAGCTGTGGCAGCTCCAGTCCTCCTGTTTCCAAGGAAAATGCCCTCTCCTGCATCACCCTGAGCACTCAGGATCCCTCCAGGATCCCTCCAGGATACCCCCCAGCACTTCCCCACCTCCCTTGGGGAGGCCTGAGCAGAGCCTGGGGAAGGAGGAGAGGCTAACAAAGGAAGGGAGGAGGCTTTGAGGAGGGGTCACAGAATCCTTAATGTTGGAAAAGACCTCCAAGATCACCAAGACCAATCTTCCTCACGCTTTCCTCAGCCCACAAAATCAGGCAGCAGGAGGTCGTGCATCCCTCCTCCCAGGCTGAGGCCAGCCACATTCCCAGGATTTTGGAGAACTTAAAATATTTTTAAACATCAGAAATAAACTTCCCCTTGGATAGCTTGGCTTAGGATGATGAGAGAAGTTTCACAGCAAATAATTTTTGAAATGTTTTGCTACAGGAACATCAAAAAAATGTTGGTTAAACTTACCAGGCCAAAAAAGTTTGGTTGCTCGGCTGCTCTGGACAGAAGTTGTCTTCCAGTTCAAAAGAAAAACATGTCTTTTATGATGATTTGAAATTGAAAATACAAAAACAGAATTGTTGAAAAGGATGTGTTTCTCCACTTAAAAAGAAAATAAATCAAAATAAACATTGAATAAAAAACCAGAAACATTTTCAAACAGGAAAAAGTTCCATTTAGAAAGTGCCAGAACTGAATGCTGTGAATAATTTAAATGAAGGAGTCAAGCCTGAGATTAAAAAATATCTCATTTGTGCCAGATACTCTGCCCTAAAAGCAGCAGGAAGAATTCAGATGTTTGTAGTGAAATACTTGAGTCCGGGGATTTTAACTGCAACGTTGGTGTCTGAGCTGGGATCCAAACCAGATTAATGTTGGGGCCCTCACCTCAGTGGCACCGGGATGAGCACGGAGCAGACGGGGAGGCTGGGACAGAGGCAGAAGCAGCTCCCTGAGCACAACTGAAATAATTAGAATTTATTTTTGAGGCAGTTTGGTACCAGGCTCTAACTCCTGGGATTTTCCAAAGGAATCAGGAAAATAACAGGAAACAGGGTTTCAGTGCAAAACCAACAGGTGATTTTTGGTTTTCTTTGGAGTTTTCACAGATTTCCACTCTTGCCAGGGCCTTGAAGCTCGGTTTGCCTTGAGGAAGGCAGCCCAGCAGGTCTGGAGGACTGTCAGAGCACCAGGAGAACCAGCCTGGAAGTGGTAAGCTTGAAGAGTTATGGGACATTTCATGGATAACAACAGGGATGGGAACACGTGGATCACGGAGCAAAGCAGATAGGAAGCCATAATTAAATATTCCCAAGGACAACCCCCAAATTACAGTGGACTAAGAAGTAAGCAAATGACACCCAGCAAGAGAGCAGCTGATTCTGAGCTGATTATCATAATGTAAATGCCAACAGCAATTTACTCAAATCACAGAGGTTTATTTGTGGCGTGGAAAGTGGGTTTAGTCCTAATCAAAATAAAATCAATGTATATTTCAAAACAGATTAGTGCTGGGAAACAAAGCAGCCATGATTGTTATTCATTATCTCCATCAGCACCGAGAGGGAATAATTTCTGTTACTGTTTAATTACAGAGATGTTAACAATTAATTAAGTCAGTGTGGTGATAGCCAGTGATTTGGGGAATGGAGAGGAGGTTGTTCTCCCTTACTGTGTTTTTGATGCCTCAGCCCAGCTCTAACCACGGCTGGTGACACTCCTGGGTGGTGGCAGCAGAGGCAGGGACAGGCTGCTCCAGCCCTGCCTCCCACTCCCGTTTCCCAGCTGCTCAGACCCTGCTTTTGGAGAGTCCCCGGGGCCCGAGCCCTGGCTGTCAGCGTTCAGCCGCCCCTGGCTCAGCCAGCAGGCTTTGCATCTGTGCCTTCCCAGGAATTCATTACAGTTTTGGGACTAAAAACCTCCTTGCTGTGAGCAGAAAGAGCTGGCAAGAGCTGGGTTGGGATGCAAGGGGCGGGAGGCAGAGCAGGCCGTGCCCAGGACACCTGCGGCCACCACGGCTGCAGGGATGCTCTGGGCTCGTCCCCCCCGCTCCCCAAACAGCCCAAAGAGTGGCAATGGGAGCCGGGAGGCATCGAGGAGCTGCTCCTTTCACCAGCTTTGTCACTTCTCCTTGGCACACGAGGTGTTGGCTCAGAGAGGATCCTCAGTGTAAGGTTCTGTACGGTTGATGTTTCAGTGGACGGTCGGGACGGATGGTGATGAGAGATCTCTACAGTCTGGTTTTAGAGCATGAGGTTTATTGCTAAGGGCGTGGATGTAGGGGCCTTGCTGGGAGCTGCCAGCCACAGCTCGGAGCAGGCCAGAAAGGCAAGAGGGAGAGAAGCAAGAGAGAGCAGAAAAGAGTGAGTGAGAAAAGAGAGTAAGAAGAAGTGAGAAGTAACCGAGATTCTCGTGTACAATACAATAAATCGTCTTCTGTGTTGAATATTCTGATTTTCATCAACCAATCTAGTACAAGATACAAATCCTATAGCATTTACATATAGCCTATAAGAATCATTGCATTACCATACTGTGCTACATTGTAAACCCTAAAAACCACTCTTTGGACCCTTTCTGCCAAGCTAGCAGGGTCTGCTCTGACCCTTGGACCTGTCTGCTAGCAGAAGGTATTTGTTCAATCAAAGGGGATTATCTTCAGCCTGCCACACCATTGTTTTCCAGCTGTTCAGTAACTGAGGCCTGGTATCTCAAAGTATGCCTTCATTTCTATTTCACCTAGAGTTTCCATGTTCTCAGCATCTTTTGCTAGGCAATAAAACTTCCCTGTTTCATCTTCCCCAACACTCAGGAGGCTGATCCAGGCCTGTCTCTTCGGGTTTGAGCACCCAGAATGTCTCAACCCCACACCATCACCAGCTGTCCTGAGCCTGAAGGGAGAACTCATGGTCTTGGAGGAGAAGAGGTTTGACCAAGAGTTGAGTCATTCAGTCCCAGCGTCAGTGTGATCCTGAATCCCACTTCCCTGAGGTTGTCATCCCTGTCCCTGCCATCCCAGAGGAGCCCAAACCTCTCCCCTGCACGGGGGCTGAGCCCCCAGCACAGCTTGCCCTGCACAGAACACCCAGCCCGTCCATTTGAACCCTGCTGGTGCTTCCAGAGGCATCAGTCCTGCTCCTGGGACTTTGGGGAGTGACTTCGATGGCAGCCTTGCCTAAAGATCCTCTTAACTCCCAGCTGCAAAATTGGTGGCCCAACACCAGGAGCTCTGGGTTCAGGGGTCCTCAGCACTGGGTTTATTGCCAGAGACTCTAAGTAATTGTTTTTAACAGGATTTTCCTTGCACTCTGTTGCAGGAAAAGTGGCCCATTTATATTCATTGTACCTTATAAATGTTCCCACCATAACAATTGCTCTTGATTATAGTGGACTTTGTTTTCCTTTGAATTTAATAGCACGAGAAAAATGACACATGACAGAAATCTAAATAACATTCTGCTCCCCTCCTGTCTGGTTCCCTTCTGAAGTGTGAGCCACAGTTTATATTGAAGAATGATATTGTTCCCAAATATCTTGGATTATTTTTTTTCTTTTTATTTTCAGAATGGGGAGAAAAGTGCATTAATGAGTTGGATTTTCCATAGTGCTGAGCAACTGAGTTTTTCCTTGGTTTTTCATATCCTTGACAGCTCAAAACATCAGGCCCAAATTTTTTGTAGGAAAAGTTTGACTTTCAGGGACAGGAAGCTGACTGCCAAATATACATTAGAGATGTTATTTGATAAACTGGATTCAGGATGTAATAATGGTTTTCAGTGTATTTTACTCAACTAATTTCTTGAAGGAGGTCGTTTAGGAGGATGAACGTTTTAGGATTTATGTATGTGTAACAGAGTCTGGTTTTTATTGTAATTCAATTAATTCAATTAATTTAATTAATTTAATTAAAGAGAAGGCTGGAGATGAAAACATTGGGAATGAGCCCTCCTGGTCTCTCCTCAGGTAACATTTTTGCCATTAACATTACTGAGAGCAAACCTAGGCTGCTCTGAGCACTGAAAAGTCACTTTTTCAGCCAGCTAATGGATTTTATCCTCACAAACACCATGCAAATGTGTTTTCTGGATATGGGGTGGATGGAACCATCACCTCCTGTTACATCTCCCTCGCTAGCCAGGGCTGCAGGAACCTGTACAGCAGAGGAATCTCATTCCATCCATGTTCTGGCAGGAATGCTACACCTCCCTAGAGGTGTCTGATTGAACCTACTATTGCCACAGATAATATTTAGTGTGCCACAAGTGGAATACATTCATATTTTCCTGCAACGTGCCACTCACTCCAGGGTTTTGGCTGCTTTCATCTGCGTGCTTTTAGTCTGCATTGTATTTAATCTGCGTGGGGAAATAATTGTTTCTCTTATGGAGTGAGGAGTGCTGAGCGCCACCAGCTCGGAGTGCTTAGGGTGTGAGGGACATTTTTTAGGCTCTGTCTGTCATTCCTTACTCATTAACGAGCCCTCGTTACAGCAGCGTGTTCCCACAGGGATCCAGGTGGTCAGTGTGGATCCCAGCTCCAGCCTGGCAGTGCTCCCCTGAGCCTCCCGAGGAGCCAGCAGTGCTCTTGTGGGCTGAACCCCGAGGAACACGCTGCAAACCCTGGCAGATCTGCTCGGGTGCCTCTCCCTGTTCCGGGAGCTCTCTGCTCCCCTCCAGGTGCTTTGCTAATTGCTGCTGCCAATTTGGGCTCCAGCTGCAGCCCCGGCCAGAGCCCAGGGGGGCTGTGCTCAGAGCAGAGCCCTGTTGGGTACAAATGTTCATCCTGGGCTGTGCCACCCATGGCTTTGGTCACCCTGACACCAGTTGTGGCTGTGCTCTGGCACTCTCACAGCTAAAATCTCTCGCCTCCCTGCTTTGGGGTTTGTATAATCTTTCCGTTTCCTTTTTTATGGCTGTTCAGGAGCTGACAAAACATATCTGAGTCCTGTTAACTGTCAGGCAGGGCTGCTTTCCCGAAAGCCATAGGCAGAGGATGCAGAGATGCTCAGTGAGCAGCCAGATGAAGGGGAGGTGGCTGAGCCACTCTGTGCCACATGCCTGGGTCACTCCACTGACAATACTGAAATACTGACCACTGACCATGGAAATACTCCTGCTGGTGTTATTTCTCCCCCAGCTGCCTGTACTGCCTTTGGACAGGGGCTTCTTGCTGCTCCTCCTCCTCCTCCCTCTCCTGCCTGTGCCACCTCCTTTTCCTGCCAGTATTCCTGTTCTGGAGGACGAGCAGCAGCACCCTGGCAGTGCCTGCTCCAGCATCCCAACTGCCCTGGGAGATGATACAGCTGCCTCTCCCAGTGCTCACCAGCTGTCCTGACTGCTTTCTCTCTTCACACCATCAAAGAACAGGCAGCACCCCCCAGGTTCAGTGGTTTTATGGGAAAAAGCTGGAAATTGGACAGGGATAAACGGGAGAGAGATCTCAGACAACTTAAGTCACAATCAGGACATGAGCAGAGAAGCTTGGTGGCCACAGTGACACATTTTTCCACAAAGCACTGCCCAGAGCTCTCGGGTCACCCCCAGGTGTCCGTGGTGCCTCTGAGCCACGGGCAGTGCCTGTGCATGGTCACTCCCAGCTGTCACCTTCCAGCTTGGGGACATCTGCCAGCACTTTTTGTCCTGCATGTGGTTATACAGTTTGGGCTGCCCTGGAGACCACGGTCAGAATGCAGTGCTGTCTCCCAAAATCAGCGTGCTTAAGGAAAGAGGTGGTGAAGGGTGAAGGGAAAAGGGCTGCTGAGAGTCTCCTTTGGGTACCTTTTTCCAGGCTGGCAAAGCAGGATGAGGACCGAGTCTTGGATTGCTCCCAACCTTATCCAGGGCAGCAAGACAAGCCCAGGGACTGGCCAGAGATGGTGCCACAGCTGTCATGGATAGGGCTGGAAGGTTGTTAAAGGGGCTGAACAGAATCCTTAGGGCTGAAAGGGACCTCTGGGGATCATCCAGTCCAACCCCTCTGGCCAGGCAGGTCACCTGGAGCAGGTGACACAGGTGGGTTTGGGATGTCTCCAGAGAAGGAGACTCCACATCTTCCTTGGGCAGCTCTTCCAGAGCTCTGCCACCCCCAGTGTAAAGAAATTCTCCTTCATGTTGAGGTGGAACTTCTTGTGGTTTAGTTTATGGCCATCACAAATCACAAAATGTGTTTGTTCCACAAAAACCTTTGGTTTGGGCGGAACACACTTAATCTGGCTGCAGGCAGATGGAGACATCCCATCAAGGAAATTCCTCTCTCCCCAGCACCTGGAGCACCTCAGGAGAAGTATCCAGGCTGCTATCCCTGCACGACGCAGGGAATGCAGGAGGNTCATATGGGACTTGAAGCACGTCTTGTAGCAAGGGCTTGGCTCCTGCTGGGGATGCCCTGTCTGAGAGGTGCTGAGTGCTCTCAGGGAAGGCTCGGGAGCAGGGATCGTTTTAGAGGAGGACTGTTCTCTGAGCCAGTGGTTTCTGGGCTGGGAAATACGGGAACCAGGCCTGGCCCTGCTCCTTCTGCTCAGCCAGGACCCTCAGAGAGGCTCATTTCTCACCATCTAGAGCCCTTGTACCATTCCAAGACATTCCTTGTCCCACCA
>VZTG01004487.1:252161-273283 GCA_013397845.1 Melanocharis versteri | reverse complement strand
TCATGTTGAGGTGGAACTTCTTGTGGTTTAGTTTATGGCCATCACAAATCACAAAACGTGTTTGTTCCACAAAAACCTTTGGTTTGGGCGGAACACACTTAATCTGGCTGCAGGCAGATGGAGACATCCCATCAAGGAAATTCCTCTCTCCCCAGCACCTGGAGCACCTCAGGAGAAGTATCCAGGCTGCTATCCCTGCACGACGCAGGGAATGCAGGAGGCTGCACTCCAGGGAAAGCTGTGGGAACAGGAGGTGCCAGGCTCTGAATCACAAAACCCCCTGTGGGCCAGAGCCCCGGTGTTCACACATCCCTGACCAGCGGGTCAGTGTGCCTGTGCCCTGCCCCTGGGGCAGTGCCTCTGACAGCCCTGCAGGTTGTTCTCCCTCAGCTCATGAATCCCAGTTTGGATTTGTGAACACTCGGAAGCCTCTGTGGGACTTGAAGCACGTCTTGTAGCAAGGGCTTGGCTCCTGCTGGGGATGCCCTGTCTGAGAGGTGCTGAGTGCTCTCAGGGAAGGCTCGGGAGCAGGGATCGTTTTAGAGGAGGACTGTTCTCTGAGCCAGTGGTTTCTGGGCTGGGAAATACGGGAACCAGGCCTGGCCCTGCTCCTTCTGCTCAGCCAGGACCCTCAGAGAGGCTCATTTCTCACCATCTAGAGCCCTTGTACCATTCCAAGACATTCCTTGTCCCACCAGTTCCTTTCCAATACCACCCAACAGCTTTCCCTGAGCCAGACCACCCCTGGGACATCATCCTGTGTGACAGAGGATGCAGGGAGCCACAGTCTGCATTTTGGGATGAGGCTGGCCTGAGCCCTTGATAAAGGCGTTGAGCTGAGCCTGCACCTGGCCCTGGCCCTGCTCAGTCCCACAGGGCACTGCCAGCTCAGGCACACCCTGAGGAAGGACTGGAGAAGACAAATGTGTGAGTGTTTCTCAGCATTTTAACATGAAGACAGCAGTGCTGAGCAGGCAGGAGTTCTGTTTGATCTGTTTGATCTATTTAATTGCATTTTCCCCTTGCTTATACATCAGATTTTTTTGTATCTCTGCTTTCTCCTGCCTGTGCTGACCGGCCATGGAGATTTTGCCCCCCCAGCAGAGCTGGGCTGTTCATTCCTACCACTCAGAGCTGGCAGCCAAGGCAAAACCAGGTCAGAGAACCACAGAACCACAGAATGGGATGGGTTGGGTTGGAGGGGGCCCTAAAAACCACCAGTAGGAATAGACTTCTAAGGCCATCAAGTCCAGGCTTTCACCCAGCACCGCTGTGTCCACCACCGTGGGTGTCTCTGTGAGGCTCCTCTCGCTCCTCCTCCTCGTGCCTGGGCACCAGGGCAGCTCTGGCAGCACAGGGCAGTGCCTGCCATGGATGTGCTCTGAGCTTCCTAACAAGGAGCACTCTCCAAAAGCTTTCCCTGGGAAAAAACCCAACCACAAACACCCCTTACTGCCCATGCCTGGGAGAACAGAGAGCAGCTGCAATTTGGAGTCATGGCTTGAGCTCTTTTGTATTAAACTGATCCAATTTATGAAAAATCCTAAGCAAAGGTGACACCGGGTGTTTCAGTGCCTCCCCAGCCCAGGAGTGACAACTGGAAGGTGCCCAGGAGGAGTTTCCTGAGCATCCCCAGGGTTAACCTCATTTGGCCACAGCTGGAAGGTAAAAAAGCTGTGTATACCTGTCCAGAAAGCTCTTTCCTCCTGCCCTGAAGCTGTGACAGCAGCTAGAAACCAGTGTTTAAAACCCTCACCACACAGAAGGTGGTGAGAGGGAGGTTTTTAGGGGCACAGCCGTTTCAGGTGGGGACAAGGCCCATCTGGGCATGGCGTGTCCTGAGCTCTGCAATTGTCGCTTGCTGCTCCATTGAGCTGAGAGTGCTGCTTATTGATTTTCTACAGTCAGCTCAATGCCTGAGACATTCCTGTGGTTCAGAGGATGGAAAGCAGAGCAGGGAGAGCCTGCAGGGCCAGGCTGACTGGCAGAGGCCCTGCCCTGTGACACGGCAGTGACAGGTATTTAACAACTCCCCGTCTCACCTCGGAGCAGAACCCAGGGAGTCGCAGCTCACACAACGTGCTGAGTGCTGGCAGCTGCAAACACCCACCTGGAACCTGCCTGGAGCTTTGCTCTCCCTGTCACACCTCCCAGCACAGCAAAATGTCCCTGTGCACCTGGGAGGGGACACCTGAGCTGGTGCCCCTCCTGCTGTAGCACCCACATGTCACATCTGGGGTTTAGCTTTTCTTCCCACCCATCTCATTTCCCTTCAGAACAACTTGTTTTAATCCTGCTGCCTGGCTCCCTGTGCTGGCATCCCAGAGGTGACGGAAATCCTCCATTGGCAGAGCATCTCCCAGCAAGGCCTTGCTCCCAGGGAGGCTCTCAAAAGGAGGTGCAGTTTGGTGTCCTCAGACTGATGCTGAGATTCCTGCTGTGCTGGTGACCTCCTTCCCTGCCTCCATCCCATCCTGCTCCTGCAGCTCTTTGCTCTGTCTGGCTGCCAAAGGCACAAATCAGACTTGCAAGAGTTCAGGGCTATTGCCCAGGTAATTATATTTACTTTGGAGTCTGGCTCTGCTAGGACTGAGTGTAAACCCAGGCTTCATTAGGGTGGTCAGTGACTGTCCCTGCGTGAATTTATCGGCAGTGTGAAGTGACACTTTGTGCTGTTACCTGCTGGGGATTTCAGCCTTTTAAATCATTCTGGAAACAGGACACATTTGGCAGCTAAATCCTAATGGGTTCTTCCCTTCTCCCACCATTTCACCATCTCCTCATGCAGGTTTATAATTACAGGTGGGGTTCTGACAAGTCAGGTTCCCTGAAATGGCAAATTTAAGCTCTCTGATGTGAATCAGAGAAAGCCAAGATGATTTTGCAATGCATATTTATTAAGCATAGTGGTGGCTGGAGTCACTTCCTCTCACCAGAGCTGCATTCTGGAATTTATCTGCCACAAGGCCTGGTTTTTAGTGAAAAAAGGATTTTACCCCCTCACACACACACAAAGCAGCATAAACCCCGTTGCTGTTGATACAGGAATACTCATTTTATGAGAATGCAGAAGCCACCTTCCAGTGCCCAAGAGCTCCAGGGGCTCCAAGCCCTGGAAAGGGGCTTGGGACAAGGGCCTGGAGGGCCAGGACGAGAGAGAATGGCTTCCCACTGCCAGAGGGCAGGGTTAGATGGGATATTGGGGAGGAATTGTTCCCTGGGAGGGTGGGGAGGCCCTGGCACAGGGTGCCCAGAGCAGCTGTGGCTGCCCCTGGATCCCTGGCAGTGCCCAAGGCCAGGTTGGACAGGGCTTGGAGCAGCCTGGGACAGTGGAAGGTGTCCCTGCCCATGGCAGGGGGGGGCACTGGACAGGATTTAAGGTCCCTGTGAACCAGCCCCTAGAACTTTCCAGCCTCTCCACACTCACAGCCACATCCCCACAGCTGTTTCAGCACCTCTGCAGCCTCCCACATCTGGAAATCCCGAGGTCCCGGCCCACAGGATCCTTCCCTGGCTCCACCAAAGCCAGCACGGAACTTCTGCCCTGTACAGAGCTGTCTGCTGTGTGACAACGTTTGGACACCTCTGCAACGCTTCTTTTGGCCAAATCTCTGTCTTGGTGCCTGAACTGCACCGAGTCCTTCTGCTCCTCAAACCAGGGCAGCTCCCTGAAGAGACCCGAGCAATAGAGGCTTCTACCCCAGTCCAGACCGATGTCATGGGGAAAAATTAAAAATTTCTGGCTAAATTCAGAAGAAGAGATGAAAGTGCAGCTTTTGGCTTGTCCCTGCACCCTGACAATTCCTGCCCAGCAGCAGTCAAGGTTAAGAATGCCCCAGGAGCCCCATTCCTTATGAAAAGAGTGATAAAGAAAAGATAATTTCCCTTCCCTAATGTTGTCCGAGTTGCAAGCCCTGCACTCCGATTGTGGCAAAGAGCTCAAATTTGTACATTTTCCTGCATTCTGTTTTCTTCTAAAGGCATTTTTATCTGCATTTTATCCAGCTGGATGAAAATGGAAATGACCTGCTTGGCTCAGGCAGGGAGAGCCCTGTTCCAGCAGCGGGGCTGGCCCGCAGTGTCCCAGTTCCACATTCCCATCAAGAAAGCTCTCCTTGCTGGTTGCATTTAGGGCACTTTCAGAGGCAAATTAATATTTCAGCAAAGCTTTCGTGACTCTTGCTCTGGGAGAGAAATCCAACTCTTTCAGACACAGACCAGCCTGGGGTGCTGGGCACGTCCTGGGACACAGCTGTAGGGAAAGGGAGGATCACTCTTCCTTGTCACCATTTGTCCCAAAAGGAGATTTGCTGACACAAAAAAAGTGAAAAATAAGCCAGGGAGACTTTAGGAGCCACACAACTCCCAGCACTGTGCCTGAACTGTGCATTTACCTTGCTCCTGGCCATGCTCACAGGCTCTATCTCATCCACAGGAATCATTTATGAGAAATTAATACATATATGTATAAATTCTACATCTTCTGCAGCATTTTTACAGGGATAAGGACATGACAACAGCAATTGAGCACAAGACTGACTAGAAATGGTCTCCCCCTGGTCCCAGGGAGGAATTTGCAGACAGGCAGCTTTAATACCTGCCAGGAACTGGGGTTTAGCACCCCTGGGACCCCACACTGCAGCATGAACTGCCTTCAGAATTCCAACTCCTCACCTCTGACCACTGTGTGCAAACAGCTGCTGTATCCTCTGTGGAGATCCAAGTGAAGCTTTTTGGTTGCTTTGGAGGTGCTGGACCTAGCAAAGGTCCCAGTGCTCCAGCACACACGGTGCTGCTTCCCTGCAGCTGGGCAAGGTGTGAGGATTTAATGGGATCATCACTAAAAACCATCAGGATTTTAGAAATTAGGGCTTAAAAATTCCAAGTGTTCAAGGCCAGGTTGGATGGGGCTTGGAGCAACCTGGGGTAGTGGAAGGTGTCTCTGCCCATGGCAGGTGGGTTGGCAAAAGGTGAGCTTTAAGTCTTTCACAACCCAAACCATTCTGGGATCTTCTTAATCTGTGAACTTGTATGAACTCAGAAATAAGCTGGAAAACTTGTTCTCTCACTCTCTGCGTTGGTTGTGGTGAGCCTGTCCCAAGCTTTTCCCAGCAACAGGAAAAATCAAGTTTATCATCACAAAGAAAAGTGCAAGGAAAATTGCAGGACTCACAGTAAAATCAAAGAAGATTTTGTTTTAAATATTTGATTTGATTGATGAGCAAAGAAAAAGTAGTGGCCTCTTTCATATATGTATTCCTCAGTTTGAACCATTAACTCTGTTGTATTTTTCTTAGAGACCACAGGGTTGATATTTTCAGGGCAACCAGGAACAAATCCAACTCAGCACATTCTGTGGTTCTGGGAAATAGAGTATCACCTGCTAAATACTCTGAAAATCAGGCCATTTAAGATATCCTCAGTTAACAGCTGAGAATGGGACTGTGTTTTCCATCAGGGTAAAAATCCTTGTCTGGGATTTCAGTGAGAGGGGAGGGTTTGGAGCTGCCCGGCTCTACACGCCCACCTTGGCTCATTTACCTCCTCAGCCCAGCTCTGAAGTCAGCTTTTCCTGCCTGCTTTGCTGCCCTGTCCCCGTGGGTGCTCTGAGGATTCCTGAGGGAGGGAAATCATCCCTGTCCTCCTCTGGAGCCAGCCCCTCTCATCCCCACAAACCAGCCACGCTTCTCCACCTCCGCGGTTTGGTTCGGGTTCCTCCCGCTCTGGAAACCTGCTGGAGGGTTTTGTGCTGTTTTACGGGGTTTGTAAATCCACTGCAGGGGAAAAATATGCAAATATTGTCGTGGCCTTACAAAGGATTCCGGTGTTGTGGGGACACCTCACAATTAAAACAAGCAGCTTCTCAGTCCGGGTTCTGATGTGAAGGTTTACAGGCAGATTTTACAAGTCCAGTGTGAGATGCAGGATGAGACCTCCAGCACACAGTTTTCTGCTCTGAATTCCAAACTAATCACAGCTGACAAGGTGATTGACTAAATAATCCTCTCTTGTTTTCTTTTTCTCCTACAAATGATCTGCATCTCTGCATTTTCACTCTGCCCGTCAGAGAGCTGCTGCAGCCAACAGCCAGAGCTGCGTGTGCTCCTGCCCTGCTGCCAGTGCCAGGCACAGCCTGAGGTGACCCCCAGTCCCCCAGAGTGGCTGTGCTCTGGGAGGGACCCAGCTGTGCTGCCTTCTTAACTTGCAGCTTTCCAAAGCAATCGCATTAACGCCCGTCCCCAGCGTCCCACTTTTCCAGCCTGTTCCTCATTTCCACGGAGTCACAGGATCCCAGGATGGGTTGGGTTGGAAAAGATCTTAAAGCTCATCCCATTCCAGCCCCTGCCATGGGCAGGGACACCTTCCACTGTCCCAGGCTGCTCCAAGTCCTGTCCAGCCTGGCCTTGGACACTGCCAGGGATCCAGGGGCAGCCACAGCTTCTCTGGGCACCCTGTGCCAGGGCCTCCCCACCCTCACAGGTATTTATTCCTAATATCCAGTCTAAACCTATTCTCTGTCAGTTTGAAGTCACTTCCCCTTGTCCTATCACTCCAGACCCTTGGAAATTGTCTTTCTTCATCTTTCTTGCAGGCTCCTTTCAGGTACTGGAAGGCCGCATTTAGGTCACTCCAAATCCTCTCTTGTCCAGGCTGAACAATCCCAGCTCTGCCAGCCTTTCCTCCCAGCAGAGCTGCTCCATCCCTCTGCTCATCCTGGAGCCTCCTCTGGGCTCTCTCCAGCAGCTCCAGGTCCCTCCTGTGCTGGGCCCAGGGCTGGGGCAGCTCTGCAGGTGGGGCCTCACCTGAGTGGGGCAGAGGGGCAGAATCCGCCCCCCCTGCCGCCCACCAGGGCAAGAGTCATCCATCAGTCCAAAGCCCAAACTTACTTTTTTGGAGGGTACAGCTTAGGAGTTAAATATAATTCTGGCCCTGCAGACCTTATCCCCAACGAGAGATTTTAGGATTTCTCCCCTTTTACATCCCCCTGGACACATCTGCCACTGCCAGAGCAGCAGTTCAGAATTCTGGCAAAGCTCTCTCCAAAATGGGTCACTTCCTCAGAGAGTGAACGTGGAGCTGTTTGCTGCTCTTACAGGACAGGGGCATTTGTGTTTTCTCACAGCTGGGAGTAAGAGATGAAGTGTACCAGAGCTTAGGTGTCAATGTTCCTTCACAGGTCTGCAGGCTGTAGTGTGGAAGGAGAAAAAAACCCTCTGAGATTGGCATTGGAGAGAGAGATGGGAGAAAGAAAGACACACATGCCGAGAAGGAAGCTCAGAGAGGGGGGAAAGGCTTCAGAAGAATACAAAGTACATTTGGGAAAGGCACCTCCTTGATAAACACACTAAAATCAGGGATTTCTATCTGGGATGGGAGCTGGGACTGATGCCTAAAAGAAGGCTACCTGGAACAGAGGCTGGACAGAGTTAAAGAATAAAATAGATATTTATTGAAAGGCCTTCACAGGACACACCCTGGGAGTACAAAATTCTGGCCAAGACTACACCTAAGATGGTCCCCCAAGATGCACTCCGGGTCACACGTTCTCGCCCTTTTTATAAGTTTTGGCCCATTTACACATTCGGGCCAACTGTCCCACCACAGCTTCAGTCCACGCAGTCCCATCCTTTCGGACTGTCCCCTCTCAATCCGTGGCTGTTTACATTCTTGGGGTCTGAAGCTGCAAATGTCCTTGGTTCTTCGGGCTGGAAACGGTGTGTTTTGTCCAGCCAGGCCAGGAGAAGAGCTGCTAGCACTGTACATGAAGCCCAGAGTTACAGACACACTAACGCAGTATAAAATCTAAAAAATATGAAAGTTAAAATTAAAGGTATCAGGACCAGCATCTGGGAATGGCCCCTTGGAGCAGGAATCCCAAGCATCCATGCTGGGGGTAACCCCCCGTGGCTGCTGTCCCCTCAGAGGGGCTGGGCACTGCTCTGCTGGCCCTGGCACAGGGGACACTGCTCTCCAGGCTGGCAGCAGCACCATGGCTCCATGGGAATTGCTTTTCAAGGATGTCTCAGAGCAATTAGGCTTAGACCCAGGGAGCTGGGTGATGTGGGAGAAGCTGACAGGGAGAATCCTGAAATGGCTGAATGTGGGACAGACAAAGTGGCAGCCCCAAGGTCACATCCAGAGGGAGGAGGGTCCATGAGTTCACCAGCAGCTCCAGTTTGGTGGGGTCATGTCCATAACTGCTCCTTGGAGGCAACACAGCCCGTCCCAGGCAGCTGCCCAGCCCTGAGCAGCACCAGCCAGGATGATATCTACGGCTAATCACCCCTGAAAAGTACAAAAGTGGGGTTAAATAGGGGCTGTGAGGGGCAAAATCCAGTTTCTAGCAGACCCCAGACCCACTTGCTCCTCCATTTCCACCACTGCACAGACCTGGCCGTGCACAGGAGCTTTGGAGGTCCTCAAAGTTTCCTGCTCCCCGTTTCATCCAGTACAGATACAGCCCTCGAGAGGAAAAGCCTGGCAGGGGCACCAGATCCTTCCTGCCAGGTCTCCCCTCCTTTGCATCAAGATCCAGGTTCAGGGACTGACAAATGTGCTGGAATCAGTGCTAAACCAGACTGTTTCTGCAGCCTAATGGCAGTTGGTTCCTGCCCAGACTACAGGTAAAACTGAGCTCATTCTGTGCTCAGAAAGACAACTGAGAGCTAAAAATAAAGGGGGTGATGGGCAGATGCACAACTGTCACAATAGAAACAGATCCCTCACAGCCCCTCCCCGTCACTCACAGCAGAGCTGTGACTGGTAATGGCTATTTGGCTCTCCCCTCTTCCCATTTAGGAACTTTATTTTAAATCAAGCCGAGGAAAAATTGGAATTTCTGCAGAAGTGTTGACATTTTCCAGCAAATACAGAGTTTGGAAAGCTGCCAGTTTCAGTTGCTGGTAGAGATAATTCCGTGGGGCTTGTACCAGGCTGGGAAGTTCCACCCCCAGTGGGAAGAAGTTCAGAGTTTGTTGCCATTGAGCCCAGGGCCAGATAAAACATTTGATTGCAAAATCAAGCATTTCTAATGCTTTTTTTTTGGGTTTTTTTTTTTGCATGCTAAGAACAGCTGCTCCTCAGAGCCTCCCGGAGATACTCCAGGGACAGCACCTGGCAGAGTGTCACTCGTGACACGTGGGGCAGCTGAGCCTGGCAGCTCTCGAGAGCAGGAATCTGCACTGGGGGTGGCTCCAGCCCCCCCATTCCCTACAGAAGTTCTCCAGGTCTGTTCCTCCTTCCACAGGGAGGTTAAAAAGCGGGGTGGAAAAGCAAACTCCCAACTCTTTTGTGTGCAATTTGGGGTGCTCAGTGAGAGGTACCCCCTGTCTCATGGATGGCAGAGTGCCTGTGACAGCCCCAGGAATCAGTCAGGAGTCACAGAACCCCCGAAAGGTTTGGGTTGGAAGGGATCTCAAAGCCCATCTCATCCCAAGCCTTCCTCTAGACCAGGTTGCTCCAAGCCCTGTCCAACCTGGCCTGGAATCCAAAATGCTTTTGGAAAAAAACCCCCACACTGCAAGAGTTACTCCAGCCCCCAGCTGTGCAGGAACAAAGTCTTCCAGGCTCTTCATGATCTGGGCAGAGAAGGATTTCTTCTTCCTTTAGCACAGAATCAACATTTTGTTCTTGGTGCTCTTTTTATTTTAGAAACCCTGCTTGATAAATTACTAGAGGGGCTCATTAACTGCAAAGATTTGTCAGTTTTCCCAAAGCAATCAGGGTGTTAGTTAGACCAAAGGAGCAAATGGAAAACTGAACGGGAAGCCAAGCACAGCCCCATTAATCCTGGGTTATGGATCGACATTTGTCAAGTCTATTGAAGTCTGTTGTACCGAATAGAGCCCAGGAGACCACTCAATTACTTTATCTCTGAGCAATTAGGATCCTGCTCTTTCAGGTCAATCTGTTAGCAAAGAGGAAAAAAAATTTGGATACAAGATTAACAGTAGAAAATCCACTGCCTTGTGTTGTGGGGTCTTTTAGAGGGAAAAAAAAAAAACCAACCAGATTTTCCCTTTGAAATGCTGGGTTTGAGAAGTAAAGTTCACTGAATTTAGCATCAGCAAGGGCTCCCAATATTGTTGTGTCCCCCAGTATCCTCCTCTACATCTCTTCCCAAGCATTTCTGTGTTTGCCAGGTGACTGCAGAAGGATCAATCCATTCTTGGAGCCAAAAATCCCCCAGGGCTGGCTGTGCACTCTGCACTGGGACATGTCCTGCACGGCCACACTGAAGTGGCACTTGTGCCACAGAAGCAAAGCACTGTCAACGTTTAGGCTGGGAAAACCAGGAGCCACTTTTAGCTCTCAGTGAGAGTGAGGGATTATTAGAGAAGAAAGGGAATTTTTGGGTGCCTATCCATTTTGCTGTAGCTCATAATTCACCTTCAGAAGGCACAGTTGTCAGGAGATGCTTAAGTTTGGAGTAGTTTTGAAAAGGATGCAGAAAGTTACAGAATTTATAACTGAGTTATAAACTTCCAATATTCAGGGACACTCAGATTTAACTTGAAAGCTACAGCTTCTGCTTCTGGCCTTAAATAAGGCACATGTGTGTGGAGGTGGGTCCTTTAAAGCAGGAATACCTGGGATAAAAAATGCTGCCTCTCCCTGAAAGCCTTCCCTCCACATCCTGGTGCCCAGAGTGATGGTGGCACTTGGGAGAACTTGGAAGATGAAGCTGAGTCCACATCATGACCCGGAAATGTCACCACACTCAATGCCACTCTCCTGAGCTGCTCTCACCCAGCTCATGGAGCCCAGGCAGGACTTCAGCCCCCACTGCCAGCTCCTGGGGTGGTGAATGGAGCCTGAAGGACACCTGGATTGTCACAGCTTCGGTCCATCCCTGGTTTGGGAGGGCTGCTGAGGTTACACAGAGCTGCTGTCAGGAGCTGCCTACAGAAAGGATCCTCCTCGAAATTTGCAGCCTGGTTTGGTCATTCCATGATTGTCCATCGAAGGATTCTTCCTTCATGTCAGGTAGAGATGCTGGAGAATGGGAATGGCGAAATCTTGGGTCTGAGGCTGCTTCACAGGGCTGCTGAGATAACTGAAATGTTGGTCTACAAAAATGGCAGGGAATGAGCAATGGGAAGCAGGATAACCACATTATTACCTCCAGGTTCAGGGTGCTGTTTGACTCATTGAAGACTACAGAGATGGAAAGAGGTTTCAAAAAACCCCCAACAAGCCAAAAATCCTATGATAAATGGCTTTCAATGAATGATTCCACCTATTTGTGCAGCTTTTCTTTGCTATTTTAGAAGATGGAAATCATATATTGGGATTAATTTAACCAGTGAGTCAGGTTTGGTGACTTAAATCACTTGCTCCCCCCTCCTCTATTATTTCTGCAAACTCAATTCTTTTTTTTTCTGTTCGTGAATCATCCCTGGTTTCCAGAATTCCATCCCTCACTCTCAGCTGTTGAATGAACAGAGTGAATGGATGTGTTTTCTCCTCTGCACTGTTGACTCAGTGCTTGTTTTTCAGAAAAGGCAGCCTGACCATTAGGCTTGAGCTGATGGCAGGGGGGTTTAAAGAGGAGGAAAATGAGCTGAGTGTGGGCAGCCAGGTCACTGAGACCTGTGCTCAGCTGGTGGTGCACACACCGTGTTCCTCCTGTTCCACCTCCAGGGATTTCAGCAGAGCCACCCCTAAGAACTCACTGGGGCTGCAGTGGTGCTTTCAGCCATTAATGCCACTCACATGGACAGGTTGGCTGTAAATTCCTTTTATTTTCCACTTTACAGATAGGGAACTGACACCTAGAGAGAGTTTCTGACACACAGGAGGGCTGGGTAGCCCCAAATATCACAGGCAGGGTGTTTGGACACCAGCTGAGCCCTGTGTCCTAGAACAGCTGGGGGATGTCCATGCCTGACCCCACAAAGAGCTTGGCACTGATGCAGTGCAGGTCAGGAGGGGCTGACATGGGGACAGGGACACAAAGAAAACTCTGCTGGTGCTCAGGAGGAGGGCTGGGAGTCCTCTTGGCTTTAAACTCCAATCTCCTCATGTCCAGGAGCACCAGGAGGGCTGCACTGGATGGCTGCAAATACATGGCTATGTTTGTTGGCTCAGAAAATCACAAAAACCCCAAATACTGCTCCTGTTTGCTAAGACTCTCGTCTGTAGGCTCTGCCTAAACTGGGAACACTTCCCTGGTGCTGGGAACCAGCTCCAGTCTGCTGGGAACGTGCATGTGAGGCACCCTTTATGCTGCCGTGATGAGAAGGGCTCCGAAATTAACACAAAGATGTACATGTATTTCTGATGTGGATGTATATATACATATGTATGTGTCAATATTGGAGAGATATAGATTGTATAGGTGATATAGACACAGGCGTTTATATAGATGTAGATATAGATTGGATATAGATATAGATTAGATACAGATTTATAGATAGATATAGATTAGAGATAGGTAGATAGATAGATAGATAGATAGATAGATAGATAGATAGATAGATAGAGATACAAAAGCCTCCCTGCAGTGTGGCTGGGAGGGTCTTCCCCCCACGGAGTGTCCTAGGTTAAAAACAGGTTTATTCTATTTCCACCTCCACAGCCGTTCAAACAGCTGGGGCACTGTTTGTTATCTCCTGCTATCCAGGGCCCATTGTCTCTGCTAATGGGCCATTAAGAACCCACCACATGACTCATGAGTTACCTCATCCCATTGGAAGAGGCTCCACCCAGGGGGGAGGAGCCAAGCATTCCCACCTGGATATAAGCTGGACTCTGGGACTGTACAGTGGCCTCTGCCTACTGGATCTCCAGAGGACAAGAGCCTTCACTGGACCATCAGGACCTTTTTCTACCCGATCAGCGCTTCAGAGAACCATTTCATCTGGACTGCTACCACCACCCTGAACAGGGTGTCAGGTTGTATTCTGACTCTGTCAGTGGGTACCGTTGTTGTTTATATTAATAAAGAACTGTTATTCTTTTTTCTCATATCATTGCCTAAAAGCTCCTTAATTTCAGAATTATATTAATTTGGAGGGAAAGAGGGGTGCATTTCCTCTTCCAAGGGAGGCTCCTGCCTTCCTTAGCAGACTCCTGTCTTTTCAAACCAAGACACGGAGAGCCCCTGTCTCCAAACACCTCAGGAGGAATCCTCCTTCCACTCCCCAAACCCTGTGGCTTTCACCATCAAAGGGTGGAGCTGGACACATCCA
This sequence comes from Melanocharis versteri, assembly GCA_013397845.1. NCBI lineage: Eukaryota > Metazoa > Chordata > Aves > Passeriformes > Melanocharitidae > Melanocharis > Melanocharis versteri. Next base: position 260,090 of record VZTG01004487.1, on the reverse strand, counting down.
TCCTTGAAATATCCTTTTGTCCCTGGCATGGAAAGCTCTGTCACAACACCAGAGGTGAGTGCCAAGTGCCAGCCCCTGGGTTCCTGGGATCGCTCCACTTTAATGTTTAATGAAGGGTAACTCGTTTGCCTCCTTATTGCAGAGATAGGTTGAAAAATGCAAGTTGTGGGCATTGAAAAGGCCCAGAAAGCTGGAGGCAAATAAACAGATTGTTTTTATTTTAAACCTCATGGGTTTTTTTAAGCCATCTCCACCCTGCCTATGCACAGCCTTGCCCTGAACACATCTGGGTGTCCAGTTCATCACTGCATCACTCCCCAGTTGTGCTGGGATAGCTCTGCTGAAGCCCTCAGGCCTGCATGGCTTTAAATCATGGAATCATGGAGTTGTTGAGGCTGGTAAGGACCTTTAAGATCATCAAGTCCAACCACCAGCCCAGCCACACCATTTTCACCACTAACCCATGTCCTCAAGTGCCACATCCACAGGTTTTTTGAACACCTCCACGGATGGGGACTCCATCACCTCCCTGGGCTGGACAACTCTTTCCATGAAGAAATTTTCCCTAATATAAAACCTAAACCTCCCCTGGCCCAGCCTGAGGCCGTCCCCTCTCCTCCTGTCCCTGTTCCCTGGCAGCAGAGCCCGACCCCCCTGGCTGCCCCCTCCTGTCAGGGAGCTGTGCAGAGCCACAAGGTCCCCCTGAGCCTCCTTTGCTCCAGGCTGAGCCCCTTTCCAGCTCCCTCAGCCGCTCCCGGGGCTCCAGCCCCTTCCCAGCTCTGTTCCCATCCCTGGACACTCCAGCACCTCAGATCAGCATTTCCTTCTGCCCTGTAAACTCTTTTGCTTCTTAGTCCATCTTGGATAAGAATGAATAACTTCTGTCCAGCTCCTGTCAGCCCTCAAATATCCCATAAAATAACCTTTTCCACAGTCCCTCTAGATGCTCTCTGGGTCCCCCTTTATGCAATTTCTGAGGGCTGGAGAGCTTTCCATGCTACATTGCCCTCAGAAATGGAATTTTCCTAAAGCACAGCTTTGAGCAGCATGTACATCAGTGTCTGGAATTATGCTAAGCACTGCTCATCGGAATTATTATATTAACTGGAAAGGGGGAGCACACACAATTTAACAGGGAAGAAAGAGCAACAAATCTAGGAAGAAAAATTGGTATTTTACAGAGAGAAGAAAGCCAGGAAAGCAGTGCCTATAAAAGCTTTGCTGCAATTAAAGGACCTTTTATTGTGGGGATTTAAAAGCTTTTGCTTTTCAGGGTACACATTATGGAAGGCAATCCAGGGATCTGCTGGGGACAAGGGTGTTGGCAGCTGCCCAGGCACCAGGGCTGACAGCAAAACCTGGGTTTTACTGAAAGCAGGCTTTGGTAGACCTCAGAACTGTGTTAGACATCAGCAGGACAATTACTGGCTCCATCCTGCCTGTGGAAAAGGCCTGAGTGCCAACAGGAGAAGCATCTGTTGGATTCGGGATTTCTCCTTCTCCCAGCCACCCAAGGCTGGGCACAGCTTTGTCCTGGGCACACTGTCACCCTCTGAGGCTGCTCTTGGGCACAGACCAAAGCTGCACTCCCAGCTCTGCTGCCAGTAAAGAGAAGCCTCGCTAAAACCTCCTCAGTCACGGGGCAGAAATGACATTAAAATATTTATCTGCGAAGAGTTAATGATCCCCGTGGTTGTTCATTCAGCAGGGGAGAGGTGTGCTGGGATCAAAACAAAGCAAAAGGGAATCAGAAACCCTTGCCTGGTTCTCCCCTTAGCTCGTTCCTTTGCAGTGGGAAATGGTATTTAACTATTGAAGGACTTTTCTTTCTCATCTGGAAACAGAAATAGACAAGAAAATGTGTATTTAGAGACAGATGCAAGTGCGTGTGAGCACAGGTATCTCTGGATGTGTCTATGAGCATATTTTACAGTGTTGGGAGTCAAATAATGGACATTTTGGAGTGTCTGCAGCTCTGTTGTTGACAGCAGCTGAAGCAATGCAAAGCACCATTCCACATTTCAGAGCTGTTCCTGCAGTGCATGCAAGGAACTCAACTGGGGGAAACAGAGTAACACATTGTATTGTGTTGTATTGTGAGAAAACTTTATTTATTTGATGGTTTTGTTTTGTATATAAAAAAAGACCAATAAAGGAAATGTTTTGTTGTTACTGCAGAGCATGTTGGCTGAGATCTCAGCAGCAGTGGGAGGTTTATTTATCATGGAACAGCTGCAGGAAGAGCTAATATGGACATAAACCTCCGCTAGACCCAAAGCAGACTTGAGGAAAGAGTCCTGCAAAGACTCTGAGAAGACAATGCTAACTCATAAAGTATTGGTTTCCTATTGTATTGATTATATTGCAGTGATAAAATATAAATTTGGTGTATCCAGCAACGACAGCTTTACTGCCTTATTGTGCTGATTATTACAGAAAACATAAATTGGGTCATAATTCTGAAGAGTCATTGAAAGCCATGTGCAACTCTGAGTTATTTATTTGAAATAAGGCTTCGGAGACCTTCAGGAGAAGATCAATACATCAGTGAGGTGCTGGTGCACGAGGAGGGCTCTGACACACACACACCTGGGTTATCTCCACTGCCCACCTGGACAGCCCTGTTTCACCCAGACCCACGGCCAGCTCATGCTCCTGCTCTCCCCACTCCCAGGAGTGGCTTAACTCCTCTGCTGTGGGGAAATGCTGAGGGAATTGGGGGTGTCCAGCCTGGAGAAGAGAAGGTTTTGGGGTACCTAATTAATTTCCTGAAGGGAACCTATAAGAAAGATGGGGAGTCACTTGGGACAAGGGTCTGGAGTGACAGGACAAGGGGGAACAGCTTCAAACTGCCAGAGGGCAGGGTTAGATGGGATGTTGGGAAGTAATTCTTCCCTGTAAAGGTGCTGAGGCCCTGGCACAGGGTGCCCAGAGCAGCTGTGGCTGCCCCTGGATCCCTGGCAGTGTCCAAGGCCAGGCTGGATGGGGCTTGGAGCAGCCTGGGACAGTGGAAGGGGTCCCTGCCTGTGGCAGGGGGCTGGAATTAGGTGATTTTTAAGGTCTTCTCCAACCCAAACCATTCTGTGATTCCATGATTGATAAGCAACCGAGGGCAGGAACCCAATGCTGTTTGCAGTGGTGGTTAATCACAATAATCAGCATTTCATTCCCCTCACTTTTGATGCAACCTCGGAATTTGGTGAAAACGTGCCTCACAAGCTGAAAGGACTGAGGAGAGCAGAGGACCAAGGCCTGACACAGAGCACTGTCACCTTACACCTCCAGCTGTGAACCCTGGGCACGGTGCCCCTGGAGACGCCCTGGATCCCACCTGAGCAATCCATGCTGGAAAGGGAAAGCCATGCTGGTGAGCTCACGGCTGAGCAGATTTAACCCTCTCACTCTGAGGAGCTGCCCTGTACAGGGCATTTTGGCCACCTTCCCCTGAGTGCTGAGCAAACAGCATCCCATCTTCTCCATGCGCTGGTTTCGCAGGGGACACAGAATTGCTGGGAAAAACCATCCCAGCTCAGGTCCCAGCCAGCCCGGGGCCATTTGTGTCTCTCACAGTGTGGCCAGCTGAGATGCTCTCCCATAAGGCCAAGCTACAGAGCTGCCACAGCTTGGCCCAGCCTGTTTGGTTTTTCCAGAAGCCGGAGTTGGTTTTGAGAACACGACATTCCCAGGAACATCTCCCAGGGGAGCAGGGGCTGTGAGTGATGTTCTTCTCCCAGCAGCCATCCAAGGGGCAATGCCCAACAGCTTGGTGTCAAGGTCATATATCCCAGGATGGTTTGGGTTGGAAAAGACCTTAAAGCTCACCCCATTCCACCTCCTTGCATAGGCAGGGACACCTTCACGATCCCAGGCTGCTCCTAGCCTCATCCAACCTGGCCAATATCCCTTGGGAAGTTTGACTGCAGTGGATAATTGGTCACTTTAAGCCTCAGAAAGAATGTAATGATCTCCAAGTGCAAATACAATAAATCTGGTGAAGTTAAAGGTACCACGAGATCAGATAAGAGCTTCTCAATTTGAAATGGAATATGGAGTCCTCTCCCTTCCACTGTATTTTATCAATTAACCTTCAGCAAGCACAAAGGTTTCCCTGGGTCTGGTGCTCCTGCTGGCATCTGGAGGAAAAGATACAAATTGTACAGATTTCTCTTTTTTGAGGAGAATACTTTTAATAACCAAAAATGTTTCTGCACTTGGAATAATGAGAGTGGCTTTTCTCTTTCAAATGCTAAATTATTTCAAGCTGAGCTGTTGGGAACCATTAATAATTCAAGGAATTCTGCTTTCGGTAAGAACAACATCTGTTGGAAGGTGTTAAGGCATAGGAATAACCTGACTTTCAAAGTTATTTTACCATTTCTTTATTCTCTTTGTGAGGAAAAAAAAAAAAGCTGCTTTGGTAAATTATAGGAAGAAGCTGCTAAAATGCCACTTGCAAAACAAGGAGGGCTGGATGTCTGCAGTGCCAGGGGCACCAGCTCTGCTCTGCTTTGCCCTCCTTCCCTGGAGCACCAACTGCTCAGAGCTGTGTCTTCCAGTCTCTGCTCATCTCCAGACCCCAAAATATTGCCAGGGCACTTTCAGAGCCCTCATGGTTATTTTTATCAGCCCCTTGTGATTATTTTTAACAGATTTATTATTTATCAACCTTTTGACATTAGGCTGCATTTCCCAACTCCTTTTCCCTGGCTCTTTAGAAGTTGTTCACAGATCATTGGCAGACCATAATAATCACAGAATCAGAGGATGGCTGAGGTCAGGAAAGACCTTTAAGATCATCATGTCCAACCATCAACCCACCACCACCATGGTCACCACTAACCCACAGCAACACTCTGTAAAATACGCTCGTAAACCCCAGTTATTTGATCACTTCCAGGGGTGGTGATTCCGCCACTTCCCTGGGCAGCCAGTTCCAATGCTCTACAACCTTTTCCATGAAAAAATTTTCCTAATGTCCAATCTAAACCTCTCCTGGTGCAACTTGAGCCATTTCCTCAGAATGAAGGAATGAACTTCCCCAATTCTTCTTGCCAAAATAGACTGAGAAAGATGAAAATCGTGGGTGGATCTCTGGAGGGCAACTCATCCCTTAAGTCTAGGATCCTGTGGATCACACTGTGGAGGTGCCAGCCTCTGTCTCTCTCCACTTCTTCGGAGAAATTAGATGGCCAAATGAGATCCAAAACCTAATTTTTGAGGAATAAAGCTAAGAAACATTTCTCCTCCTTCCAGAAATTAGCCAAATAACCAATGCACTTAAAAGATTAACAGAATTTAGAAGGCAGACCCACATGCAGAGTGGTATTTCAAGGTCTCCACCTGTTTGGAGATGGGAATTTGAGTCAGCTTATTGACAAAGCTGCTTTTCCCACACTCAGCCCACAGGCAGGGTTAGAATTCCGTGTCTCTGCAAAGTTCAGCTGTGGAATTTTGTGTGGTGCTTACATCCCACCAGAACCTTCCTCATCCTGAAAAATTCCTCTGCCAGCTGGGCTGAGGTAGGAGCAGTCCTAGTGACTCTTCACGTGGGTTACAGAGAGATGTTGCAACCCAGGTATGAGTCTCCCAAAACAGATGTTACATCTGTCCTTATTCCCTCATCAAATATTCCTCCCAGTTTGCATGGCTTGCCATACAATGTATTTCTTGCATTCTCAGCTCTCGGGAAAAGTGCATGTCAGAGCTGGGGGGTTATTTTTTCACTGTTGCAAAAGTGAATTAAGAGACTCTAGAATAAAAGAGGAAATTTTCATTTGACAATCTACCCCCAGCAGCTGGGAAGGCATCCTGAATCTACTGTCCTGCCCAGCTTAAGAAAGTGACCTCTACAGATGAAATTTCGGTTTAAAACATGTCCTGACACTGCTGAGGCCCCACCTCAAATCCTGGCACCACCTCCAGTTTTGAGGTGCTCATGACGAGGAGGGAATTGAGGGGCTGGAGTGTGTCTAGAGAAAGGAACAGAGCTGGGGAAGGGGCTGGAGCCCCAGGAGCGGCTGAGGGAGCTGGGAAGGGGCTCAGCCTGGAGAAAAGGAGGCTCAGGGGGACCTTGTGGCTCTGCACAACTCCCTGACAGGAGGGGGCAGCCGGGGGCTCGGGCTCTGCTCCCAGGGAACAGGGACAGGAGGAGAGGGAACGGCCTCAGGCTGGGCCAGGGGAGGTTTACATTGGATAGTAGGGAAAATTTTTTACTGGAAAGGGTGGTCCAGCCTTGGCACAGCTGCCCAGGGCAGTGGTGGAGTCCTCATCCCTGGAGGGATTCAAAAGCTGTGTGGATGTGGCACCTGGGGACATTGGTTAGTGGTGGCCTTGGCAGTGCTGGGTTAACAGTTCAACTCAGTGAGCCTGGGGGCCTTTCCCAACCTAAACCCTCTGGGATTCTATGAATTCCAAATAATTTTTCCCTTCTTAGGAAAATCCATCCCAATTCTCTACAAACCACAGCTGTTTTGCTGGAAACCAAAGGGCCAGCTTTGGGTACCCTTTGTGTCTGAGCCCCTCTAATCCCAGTTTCAGAAATGGTGGTGTTTGTCAAGGCCAAGTGAATTTAAAGGCTAAGCCAAGTCCAAGCTTCTGCAGCCTCCTAATTTGGGGCTGGAGTTTGATTGGAAGGGTTTGGATCTGAGCACAGATGAAAGCCTTGTGCTGTGATGATCTGACAGCAATGTTACACAGCTCATGTTATTCATTGAACCTCATTAGTTTAAGCTTAGGGTTTGAGAAGCTGCTGGAAGGGGAGTTGTTGCAGGGGTCATTGCTGTGTTAAGCTTGTCAATGTGAAGGGTTCCTGTGAGATGAGATCTGAAGGAGTTGTTTAAAAAACATATTGAGTGAGCAGCTGAGGCAGCCGTAGATACTCCATGCTGGCCTTCTCCTTTCTACACTTCTGTGCAATCCTCATTTGGGATAAATATTGGGAACATTGGGGACAGGTCTTGTGGGCATGGTGAATAATCTAATGGGGCTTGTAACACCTCATTCTGATGTCGATGGAGCTGCTAATTCAGGAGGCTGCTCATTGCTTGTGACCCGTGGAGCGAGCAGGCGTGGCTGTTTAGCCATGGGGGTGGCAGGGGACTCTTCTCATCTCTTAAGGGTCTGCCCACCTACTGGAGAAGAAGCCAAGCAAATTACCTCAGAGAAAAAAAAATCTTGGAAAGAAACTAAGGTTTAAAGCACTTGAGAATAGTTTCTGGTGGATGAGAGGCTACAAAACCACAATCTTTAAAAGAAACAATACAGGACAGACTTATCCCTCGCTATAGGGAGACTTTCCTTCCAGCCCAGAACCCACTGATGAATGAAGCCGTGGTGGAGAGTTGGGAGATTGTTGGAGACCGAGAGGTTAAAACCTCTGAAGATAATAATGGATTTAATTTACAGCCTTGGAAGGAGCTAGGGTTAATGTGATGACAATGTAATAGATATGTTTGTTCATTAAATAAAAGTGCTTAAACTGCTTAATTGTGTAGTGCGATTACATAAAGTGCTTAAACTGTTTGATTGTGAAATGCCTTAGACAATATCGAGGTGCTGTACCAAGGATAATTCCTAATATATACATGTTGAGCATATCTTACAGGAAATAGAGATACAATGTTGCAAAACGGCCTTGAGAGGGGCTCTCGTAAGGGGAAGACTGCCACATCCGCAGATACAATGTTGCAAAACGGCCTTGAGAGGGGCTCTCGTAAGGGGAGACTGCCACATCCGCCTAGCAACAGAACAGAGCATGCGCAGAGTACCATCGAAGCCCGGAACTGAAGGGACATAAAAACCCGAGAGCTACTCCAGAAAAGCGCGACAGTTGGAGGGACGGAGATCCCCCTGTCGCCCGGCGCTGTGTTGATCCCTTTTCCTTGCTTGCTGTAATTAATAAATTCTGTTAATTGGATTTAGACCGATTGG